>JAQIUQ010007351.1:0-538745 GCA_030378365.1 Hybognathus amarus | reverse complement strand
GGGTGCTGTTCTTCGTTCAGTTACGTATTGCTATCTGACCACCGTGATCTCACCACCTCACGTGCACATCAATAACAAACCAATATGAAGACTTACACTTTACAAAAGTAGCACTGTAGTATTGCCATGTTTTCAGAACATGGACTATTGTGCGATCAAGTCCCTTTTGGGACACTACATGACACTTATGCATATGTATTCTTTGAAATACAGATACCATCAGATGTAAATATCAGCCAGCACCATGATAAATACTGAAGTACCATGGTTTTACCATCTTGTACCTCTTATAGCACGTGATAAGGATAGGTAAAAACAGTAATAAAGAAAAATCACCTTATCTGGTACCACTGAAATGTAGATGTAATGTAGTTCCAAATCTAAGCCGAGCAACTTACATCTGTGTTTCTTTTAGGTGAAATGGTCCCACACACTATTTTGCTTTGCACGCTTCATCCTGTCATGTGCACTGGCTCTAACCTCGAAGTGTTTTAGCCTGAAGCCTTTACTTTTTCAGCAAAATCTTCTGGTGCAGCGCGAATCCCAAGACGCTGTGACCTCTCGCGCCAAATGTTTTTTTTTAGTTTTTTTTTTAACCGACTACCGCCAACTTTGATCGGTTAACGTCTACAGAATTTAATCAACCATCGGTCAAACGGTCATCGTTAGCATCCTAAAATGATCTGCATCTTGCATTGTCCTATACGTCACTGTCATTATTCTAACGTAAATAAGGGCTTGTTTAAGCAGAACTCGAACTTTTTGCAAACCCGAAATTAAGAGCATAGACGTCTTAGTTACAGTACGTTGTTCCAGTTAACGAAATTACCCAAAATAAGTAAATATGTGCTGTAAGTGGTATATTTGTTCTGCTGGGAAGGATTTGCAGGTATGCTCTATTTATCAGATTTAGTGTTTCTATATGTTTTATTAACAGTTCATCAGTAGTCTGTGTGTTTGCCATGGTAACTGTAGTTTCCGTAAAATACCACCAATTCTTTATGTTTGATGACTGTGGTGGCTCATACCTATATTGCATTAACAATATCTAATTTGAAACTGCTATATAATGCTGTTTATTTATCAGTGTCAGGGACATTTTTACAATCTATGTTTATTTTAAGTTAAGTGGGACGTTACCATTTTTGAAAAATACATTTTCTTGGTTCAAATTCCTAAACATTGGATTCACAACTTACTTACCATGGGTGGCCCAAATGTTGGTCCCATGGCCAAACCATTGATGTATGCTTTATTACCATGGTACAGTCACAATACTTTTTTAGTTTAGAATCTGCATACGCTACTCCATTTTCCATGCAGATTTCATTGGCTTTTTTCTGCAGACATTTTGAACATAATATTCCCCACTTTTCTCCCTTGTACGTGGTTGAATTGCCAACCAATTACGTGGTTGTTCAGCGAGAAGAGCACCTCTTTTTTGTTTTGTTTTTATTAGCAGGCAATGCTTTTCTTTGCCTATTTTATTTTTTCTGATATTTCCTTTTTGGTGCATTGCATTTACCCATTTCTGTGTTTCTTTCTCTCTGTTCTGCTTTCTTGTAGTGCAAGAGGCAAGCATACTGCGTCCATTCTTTGCTTATGTCCACGTCATCTGATGAGGCATATGTTCCAGCCCCTCTGACCCTGCTTCAGTTTTTATTTTTCCCCTTTTTCCTGTTCTTTTTATCACTCTTCTCCTTGATCACTGACAGATCCTCTTCCTTCCCCCAAGGCCCGTTTCCTGACACCGGTTTTAAGCAGCCAGCCTTAAATTAAACAAAAGAGGAGAAAATCACTGTTATCAATTCCATAGACGGTACGTCACAACTGATGTGAGCAATTACCCAAGTCGTAAAAACACTTGCAGAGGCTGAAGCCGGACTGTGAAGATTGGTTAAAGGACGTGCATCTCTGAGCGCTTCTGATCGTACTCCTCTTGCCTTACTGGTTCAGGTTCCCAGTGTGAGAAAGGAAGTGGTGTTATCATCACCCAGTGAAGTGCTCAATTTTTCACACCCGAGGGTGTCATAATTCACTGCAGCGTTTTTTTACGACTTGACTAACATCTGAGGTTAGTTTGTACTCCCCTGAGAAGACAAGCGCTGCATGCCACCTTGTTCTTACACACACACACCATCCATTCCTCCATCACAAGAAAGTCTTTGCTAAAAGCAGTGTTTGCATTGTTTTTAATATTTCTGCTCTGCTTTAATATTTCCTGTCCTTACTCTAGTGATGGGTCATGAAAGTAAATGCAGAGTCCATTAAATGGTTCTGGTTCCACAATTATTTTAAATAATAATTCAAAATAATTATTTTACTTTTGAAAAAGCACTTTAATTGGTAAACGAGTAAAACAGATAAAAAAAATAATTGCTTTGTTTATTTTGAGATGCACTATGCAACTAAAATGGGATTGGATTTTAAAATGTTTCGCTTATATTGTAATATTGTTTAGAAAAAACATGCATATATATATATATATATATATATATATATATATATATATATATATATATACACTCACTTTTAACTTTAATACATCATATTAAATGCATATTATATATTTTATAATTATGACTTCAGTACATGTTGTCTTTATAATGCTTTTTTCTTCTTCATAAAAAAAGAAAAATGTGTATAAATGTGTCTACCTACTAGAAAAAAATCCTTTTTTTCAAGGTGATCATATTTAGGGGGTCCTTGATATTAAAAAGTTGGAAAACCAATAAAAAAATTTGTTTATTTGTTGTTAATATTTTATTTTTCTAATTTTATATATATATATATATAGGTCTAGTATACAGTGTGTGTGTATATATATATATATATATATATATATATATATATATATATACAGTATTTAGTTCTAGGAATCATAATGTCTATGACACCTTATGTGGGCTTTACAAATGTGTGTGTGTGCAATTTTTGGCTTTCCCCTCAGTCTGCCAAGCCTTTAGTCAGAACTTTAAAATCTGTTAATTATGTCCTAATGAATGACCTAACTCAATGGCTTTGCGAATTTTGCTCCAGGCGGCGTCTTACTAAATACTTTTACAGTAAAACTGACCAAGCACACTGTAAATTAATTAGAATCCATTCGTTCCAGATGATGTTTGGTCACTCGAGGATGGAGTCAGTTTGGATATCTCCCCTCAGGGCACGGTGACACCATATCACCTCTCGCACATCCTGGAATGATTAGTTAACCGCTCGTGTGTGTACGTGTGGTTGCACAACAGCGGGAGTTTTCGTCAGATTCTTGTGTGCCGTTGAATGAAAATCGCGTGGAGTTCTCACGGTTCCGTCCGTTGCCCCCCTCACCTCTCATTGGCTGCTCTGTTTTATCAGACAGACCTGTTGCCCCGCCCTCACCGCGGGGTTACCACTGGCAGTGAAAACTGATGCTGCCCGTGTTTAAATATTTATTTCTGCTCATACTGAGGGGGCCTGATGCAGGCCAGTCTCAATTCCCTCTCACTTGTTTCACGAGAGAGAGAAAATTTTGTATCTGTGAAAATATTACTGTCTTCTTATGTCCACTCAAACTCTTGCCAGGTTTATTCTTCTAAGATGTGACCTGTTCTCTGCGTTTGAGGCTAAAGGAACGCTTGCCTGGTCTGTCTCCACATGAATAATGATTTCCTCTTCTTTATTTTAAAATTTGACATGCATTACATTTTAACATTAAGCCATTCCGAGTGAGCCTTCACTTATTCTGATCCTGTCAGGTGGAATTTGCTGGTGGATTTCACGTGCCCAGGGGATGCACCATCATCCTTGGGTTTTTAGTCACAACCCATTTGTTACTGTTGAGTTTCAACCCTGTGTGAATTCGGTGTGGTATGAGACGGACGAACGAGAGCATAGGAGTGTGAGACTGGAAAGCAGACGGCAGTAAATTTGGCCGAGTGGGTTTTGGTAGCTTGTTCACTAGGCTTGGCTCGGGTGTAGTACATTAGGCAGATGACTTATGATGACGGCTGGATTGAGCGCTCTCACAGACACTGCGGTACCTCCGAACCACCAGAGGGCAGCACTGCCGAGAGCACATGCTCACATACACTTCTATTGTGTTTTTTTCCAAAGGGGATTATATTTTCACAGCTGAAATAATGCTTTTGTGGTGTTTCTGCTTTTTGCCCTCAATACTCTGCTGGAAAACAAATCCAGTGCTCACCAAACATAGGATAGAATGTATTCATGTGTTGGGTGGCAGTGCTATTAAAATGTTTTAATAATCAATGTATTGAAGGAATAGTTCACCAAAAAATGAAAATATTGTCACAATTTACTCGCCCTCATGTCATTTCAAACCCACATGATTTACGTTCTTTTGTGGAAAACATTGATTTTTTGACGTTTGATGATTATTTATTTTAAATAATGATGAGTGAAAGGATGCAAAGCTCCATTTCATTATGATAAAAGTGTCCCAAATGGACTTGTGTGCTATATTCAAGTCTTAAGAATGTATTCGACCTGAGTTGAAGTAATTCCACAGCCATACCATTCTCTAGCCCAAGACTGAAGCTAAGCAGGGTTGAGCCTCGTCAGTACCTGGATGGAAGAGCTTCTGGGAAAACCTGGTTTCTTCTGGAAGAGGTGTTAGTGAGGCCAGCAGGGGGTGCTCACCCTGGTGGTCTGTGTGGGTCATAATGCCCCAGTATGTTGACTATGCTGTAAAAAGCAGCATCCTTTGGATAAGACGTTAAAGGGGTCATGAAATGGCTTTTTATTGTTGTCTGAGGTCAAACTTATGATCACTTGGTTTTTACATTAAAAAACTTCAAAATGAATAAGTAAATAGGCTTTTTTCTACCCTAGTTTTAGCCTAGCTCAAAAACGCTCAGTTTTTATGGTCGTCTCGCATTTGAAGACTTGGAAGTAAACGCCCACTGCTGTGAGTGGATAACAGTTTTGCATATTATAATGAGTTTCACTCTCGATCTGGTTTGTCATCACAAGGCAGGCCTTTGTTATCTAGCTATGCGTGTAATACGCGAATTGGTGGGCGGGGCTAAACCAGCCGTGTTGAAGTAGACGTTGATCTTCTGCGGGGGTGGTGTTTTATCCTCTTTGACGTCATAGTTCCCCACTTTGAAAAACGAGTCGTTTGGTGAGGCTGGTGTCAATAAAAGCTTTTATTGGACTAACAAGGACGTTTTCAGTTCTGAAACTTACAGGATATTCTTATAATATGATCATAGACAGTAAAAGAAATGGACAGAGTGACCGCATTGATTTCAACGGAGAAAACTGAAGCCCGATTTTTGCATTGATCTTGTTGACAAAAGTGGTCTGAATGATTTGTTCATGAATCAGACTCATTCGGTTGAAAGTTTAACTCGTTTAATCGTTCTTTTGTGTTGGATTTTTATATTGAATTGGTAATCCTGTTGACAAGACTGATTTGTTCTTGAATTGGACTGATCTGGTTCTTGAGTTCAACTCGCTGGCTTCACTGTATTGGTCACAGTTAACAGGCCGTTGTGACTTTATCAGTAAATAATGCCTTAAATCGATTATTTTGCACAAATCTCTTGTGATAACTTCATAGGACTTGGATTATAGTGCATGAGCCATATCAACTACTTCAATTTTGCATCATTTTTGAAGCTCGAAATGGATTTTTAGTAAACTATTTTTGGGTTTGATTCTACGCAGAAGTATCTGTAGTATGGATGGAACAAAAGCTGATGAAACACAGAGCAGGAAGGATGGATAAACATAGAGAACAGACGAAGGAGACTGCACAGATCGCGCCAAGGCCTACGCAGTTTCCTGCGAGAACAGAGATTTCAGAGAGTCCCGGGGTGAACCGCAAGCGGTCGAGGAGGCTGTGAGAACCGCTTTGAGCCAAGTCGCTAAACCTTGCCTTCCATGGAATACATAAACCTGCCACGCTGTTTGATTTATCCTCCTCATTCACTCGCTCCTGTTACTCCGAGTTATAAACATCGTGTGGAAATGGAGGGAGAGGAGGAAAGAAAAATCACAGTCAGAAACAGAGAACATCCACCTTTTCAAAACCGAATTGGAGTGAAATAACTTTAGGGATGTGATGAATGACAAACTTCACCATGACGTTATGTAGTTAATTTATCCGGAGTCACACACTCTTAAACACTCACACACTGGAATTCTGGTCTTGTGTTCATCATTTCACCCTCCATCTTTGAATCTCTATCTTCTTGACTGTTTTTTTTTTCATTGTATTCCCCATGGTTTTAATCTCTTTTTGGACACTCTGTCCTTGCATAAATCCATTTGTGTCCCTGTGTGCTTCGCTCTTGACCTGCTGTGTGTTTACTCAACATATTTGTTTGCGTTCTGTCTTATCTGACGTTTCTTTGGGATTATGTTTATTTCCTGTTGTGTGTTATTGTTCATCAGCACAAACATGTTTATTTGTTTGCATGGACAGATGGAGGAGCTGTTGGCCGCCATGGAAAAGGCTGAAGCAAGAGTTGGAGTCCATGAAGGCCAAGCTGTAGTCCACCCAGCAGTCCCTGGACGGAGAAGGAGGCTCACCTGACTACGCTGAGGGCAGAGCGCAGGAAGCACCTGGAGGAGGTGCTGGAAATGAAGTAAGACTTTACTCCTGATACTGCGATGTGTTGCTGTACGGCTCATATGTTCAATTTCATTTGTTTTCTTTGCTCTTTTAAATGAGTATGTAGATTTATTGTCATTACCAGCTGTGTCCTATTACAACCTGCCGTGGACATTGTTAGTCTGTTTACTTGCACAGAGGTTAGCCAATCATAACACATGTGGATATCTTAAAAGTACAGAACATATGTATCTTGTTTAAATCTAATAATTTAGGTTCAACAAGATCACTGTTTTTGTGATCTAGGTCAGGGGTTTTCAAACTTGACCCCCAAATAGAATTATCATATATATCATATGTATCTTATCTGTCATATTACCATATATTTTATTTTATTTTTCAGAATGTAATAATGCGTAGGCTGCGTCACAAATCTAGCGTACTGAGTAGGTACTATATTTAGATAAGAACGTACTTCACGACCGTTAAAAACGTATGTTCTATATAGTATGAATACAGCTAGTATGAATTAGTCTGGACGTACTACATGCGCATGTTGTTGTCGCGTGACGTACGCTGTCACAACAGTGCGAAAATTTTAAAAGACCATTCCACTGACTGCATCAACTTCGCGTTGTTTTTAGTTCTGCTTTCTGTTTTAATCTGCGTTTTTGTTCGAGCCGACAATCAAGAAGAGGCGTCGGTCAGCTGCTCGCAGATCACGCCTTTTGTGGAGTTTCTCAAATAACATTTATTTACCTAATAAATTAGACCTCATAAAACACACACACAACCCCTTATGAACAATGACAGATGTTGATTTTTGGCAAGGAAAAAGCCATTTATTTGCTTGTGATATTACCATCGATAAATAAACATGAATGAATCAATCAATCATGAGATATGCATGTGTGTCTATGTTTATCTCCTGAACGTTGCAGCCGCGTCTCCGCCATTTTCAAATATAACGACAACAACTCCTCTCCCGTGGCATCATGGGATAGTAAACTGTCCATCGTATGCGCACTTCAGAATCTCGCGGTAGTAGTAGGTCATCCGGGTACTTTTCGCCTACTGTTTTCCGTATTCTATGATTTCGGACATACTACTCTGCTCGCGTACTGTTTTTTGAATACTATATAGTAGGGAAGTACGCGATTTCGGACGCAGCTATATTCTATTCCACATTAATATACATTGAATGCTTCATACTATTTTTATAGAACACACGTGTAACGGTATGCATTATTTAATTGTATGCAGTTTACATTCTTCATCCTTATTTATTATTATTTATTTTTTTGCAATGCTGTTTTTTCTTATGATTATTTGTTACACCACGTTTCCTTGGATCCCTGTTGCTCCTCTGATCCCAGTTTGAAAATCCTTGTTCCAGCTATACAGGAATGATTTTTTCCTAATGCACTAGGTCCATGGAGGCTTTTTGAGTGCTTCTTTATTTCAAACTTTTCTTAGTCAGACTCATCTCTCCAATACAACACTTCAGCAGAATCCAAGGACCCTCTCAGTTCTCCCACAGCATTCACACAAATTTCTTGTCTTTTCTCACTATCTCTTACAAGATTTTTTGCTGCTCTTTTGCTTATCAGTGCCCGTGGCACTTTAATGTTTTGAGCACTTCCTGACTCTAGATATGGATAAGAGGAGTACTCAGAGTAATATATGAGGTTGAAGGTATCCATACCATAACTGAATCAGGAGTCAATGAAGGTGGTTCTTCAAGGATCCCACCTGGACACTAGCCACCTAGACCCACTCAGACATTGAGCTTAGAGGAGGAGTTACAGAAAAGAGGCCCTCGGCCCTCTCACTTTCTAATTGATGTGGCTCCATTCAGATGGGTGTGGGTCCTAAAGATAAGACATTGACTTCTGCCTTATAGGGTCGGAATATATCATTAAATTTGATGCTCACTTCAAGCGTTAAGTTCACTTAAGAGTTATAGGTATAGATCTAGAGGAATGCTGTAAAGATAACAGTTTAATTTGTGATTATTTAAAGTTTGGTAGCACTTTAAAGTTCAACATTAGTTTGTGCATTGACAACAATACCATTTAATAAGATTAATATTAGTATATCATTGTTCATTGTCAATTCATGTTCTTTTTTATAATTTAATGTTAATTTATAACATAAAATGTTAGAAATAAAAATGAAAAAGTGAAATAAAATAAATTATTTATTTATTTGGAAGTTAAAATGACTGAACAATAACTAGAAATGTACAGTTGATATTACCGTTATCGAATTAAAAATGCTGTACAAGTATAGTTCTTGGTTAGTTCATGATATTTAATGCATATTGATGAAACGTGTTCGATGAATTGATGAAAAATTGGTGTTAACAGTAATATTTTTAATTACGTGACTTGCCATGAATTGTATGTCTATATATGCTGAGTAAAGTCCCTAGTGAAGGTATTTCAGAGTCATTACATTACTGTTGGATAGACAAAAAGTGGCTCCAGAAAGATTTTTTTCCCTTCAGAGGTGGTGACATTACTTTCTGCCTCATTTAAACATCCTCTACTATATACTGTCCTCACAGGGCTATTGTTTTAGATTTAATATCAAGCGAAGAGTTCAGAATAATGATCGTGGTTGTGGAAAAATGAGTCATAATGGGATTTTCAAAGGACACTCTGCGTTTTCCAGATTGGCGTGGTGATTTGATTGTCAACCATATTCTCAGAGACACGGATGTGCGTGCATGCTTGAGCTCTGAGTTATGTTACCGATGGATTCTGGCAGTAAAAGAAGATAAGGAGAAGGCTGAGAAATGATGGGAGTCATTATCTAGGTTTAATGTGTTTAAATTAATGCTGTGTACCCATTCCCAAAGAGATCCTTTTGCCCCATAATATGAAAGAGAAGGAGGGCCCCATCGCATTCCAAATTTGGCTGTTAAAACCAGAAGGTCAGCTCAACTGAGACAGAGAGTGTCTGTGTATCTCCATTCGGCCTCTCACTAACCACACATTTACAAAAAAAAGTCTTGTATTTGAGTGAAAATAAGGCTCTGATATGGATGGAGGAGAGAGAGGGGTGGTCTTCGATCTGTTTTGGCGATGAACGTAATGTGGTCGGGGCCGGAGGAAGTAGACTCGTGCTGCTGAAGGGGCCCCGCCGCTGGCAGCAGACAACCAACTGGACCACTCATTAAAATTTCGAAGGAAAAACACAAAATAGCAGACGCAGAGGTCACAGACTTTTTATTTATTTATTTCCTCGGGCTGAACTTCTGACTGCACAGTTTAAAGTCAGCAGTGTGGAGACATCGACCCTTTGGGCTGGTTCTCTATCCTCAACATCTAAAAAAAGGCAGAATTACCACTCTTTCAAGGCTCATTTTTCCCAATGTTTTGCAAAGGACATTTAGTCAAATCTTTAGTCAGTTGTATTTGTATATGTTGTGTTTCTGCCTTCAAAGTTGAATCTAAAGGAATAGTTCTCCAAAAATGCAAATTGGTGTCGTTCACTTACCCTCATGTTGTTTCAAACCTTTATGAGATGTTTAGAAGAGTGTTCACGCTGCTCTTTTCACACTTTTTCCACACCAGAGACTTGCAGGCTAAAAAATGGATGAAAAAGCATTATAAAATGACCTATATTTCAAGTCATTTGATATGTAAGAAGAAAAGACTTAAATTTGAATATGCAATTTGAATTTGAGGTAATTTGCATATGCAAAAGTGCATTTGAGATTCAACAGTTTCAGTGGAGGGGATGATTGTCAATGAATAATGGCTGTTGAATAACATTTGCTCTTTCACATACTTAAATTGCCACATTGCAGAGAATGCACAAAAACATTGCTCTGGTTTTATTGACAGAACTTGAATTTCGCAACTTAACGCACCATATATAAAATCCTCATTTGGATGAACTTCATGAAATGTTAATTCATTTACAGCTTACACAACTTTTAGCTCATTAATCATGATGTTAAAGCTTTTGTGAACCACCGAGGCAAATGAAGACCTCAGTGAGGTCATTATTCAGATAAAACTCACTGAATGTAACCAGCAGTGAGAAAAGACCATTATGAGGTCATCGCTCAATTAAAATACTAAATGGACTGTCAATGAGGTTCTTTGATAATGCATAGAGGTGGATTCAAGCTGTGTTGGCGCCAAGTTTTATGAACGTTAACTGTGATGTACGCAGTGTGGTACTTACATTCTGGCTTGTTTTGTGGAATGAGATGAGGATTTAGAGCGATGGGTTGAGACGGTAATGAGATCTCCAGCACACCATCCCATCCCCATGTTTCCTCTCCATTTAGCACAGTTTAAATGCCCCCGTACTGCTGGATATGAGATGTGGTGATATCCTAGTGTTCTTTCATTTGATGTGGTTTCCCTCTCGTTCACTCTTACTTCCACCAGCTCACGTTCTCAGCTCGGGAAAGTGCGACCGCAAGGCAGACATCAGTCGTCTCCCTTTGAGCAAATGTTTAACTTTCTTTCTGCAGTTGTTTGGGAGTGCTGGACATTTTGGAGCCGCCCGCTCGAGAGGTGGATGATGCATAGAGGGGTTGATCTCGATCGAGAGGCCCTTCTCAGATGTTCGCTCAAAGGCATTAAGCCACTTGTCCATCTTTTAGGACTTGAAAAGAGCTGTCGCCACCTTTGTGGATTTTACCTTGCATCTTACTATGAAACACAAGCTCTTGCTTAGTTTTGCAAAGTTCTGGTCCACGCAATTAGATCCGCCCACTTAGACAGGAAGAAAACATCTATCTATCTATGTATCTGTCTATTATCTTCTCTATCATTCTGTTTTGTCATTCCTCAAAATTTTCAAGCTAGACTTTGTAAAGCCGCCATTCCAGCTAAATATTATTACTTCTTATAACTGAATTCAGATTCTTGTTTGATTCTGCAATTCAGATGTAGGAATTGAACTGGAATATAAAAGGTAACTCTCTTTTGAAATGTGAACAATTCTCCAGTTTTAGGGTGGGTTTAATAATAATAGTATTCTGTAGTTGTTATTTTTGCAAAGACTTAGCACAGTAAAACTTGTACTCTTAATCCCGGGAGTTGAATTTTGTCAGCCAATCAGATTAGAGCAAGAATGGGCCTATTAGGTTTACATGCCGGTCCCTGGACTCTTGCAAAACCTGCAATGGTTTGCCACTTACTTACCCTTACTGTAGTAGATCGATATCACTTTAAAAAAGAAATCCCAACAGCTCCCCACTCATGTCACGACTGGAGCTGGATCTCCGATGGGAGTCCAATTATAAGGTTTGAGCATAAGTCCAGGTATGAAGGGAGTGTTTTCCAAGGTGTTTAAATTGACACGGGGTGATTGCAAGGCTATCGGCTGCCCACAAAGTCTCTATTTGAGGGCAGGGTGAAGCTGCTAATTGCCCCTGTTAGCACTCTGGTTTCTTGGAGCGGAGCAAACTGGCCGGCTTATTACAGGGTCGGATGCTTAGAAAACAAACCTGCGTGGGTTGAGCATGAAACCCAACCACAAATCAGCCCAAAAATGCTTTATCATCTTCACACAAGTGATTCACAGCTTGTTATGTGGCATGGATTGTTGTTTGGTTCAGTTAGATGGGAAAAAGCACTGGCACCTTACTGGGCTTGATTGGTATGTAGTATAAAACTGCGAGTTAGCATCATCAAAAGATGATTTCAAGGAAGTTTGAGATACTCTGGCCTGTTTTTTATTGTTTTAAGATGTCAATCGGAAAGTCCAAATGTTCTTTTCCTTTGTAGATTTGTAATCTGTGAATGCTACCATCTTGCAGTGAATGATGCTTTTGTTAAAACAGAAAATGCCAAGTTCACTGGGTGGTATGATTTAGTCGCCATAATGGGTGTAATAATACAGCGGACTTAACTCTCCCAGGCAAGCCCGATCTTGGCAGCCTTGATGTAACGTTCTTAGGGGTGCTGGGGTGGATTTGTACACGGTATCTGGGTGGTAAGAGAGAGAGAATCTGACATGATCTCTTCTAAGAAGGCTAGAGCAGTCAGGGGCCATGAAGCACTGGGCCGGAGATCTCAGCGAGCATGTGAATACGGATTATTACAGCATGGAGCCAATGAGGCTGGACGTGTGTGAGAGGCCAAGCGGCCCTGCAGCGATTAGACTTTAAACAGCGTATAATGGCCTCTGCCCTTCCCGTCTCGACCCCGTCGCTCATGTACCCGAGAGCCATAATCCATCGAAATGTCGGGAAAAGCGCAAAGACGCACGTAACGTTTCTGTAAATGTCAAGGGTGCTTAAAAATAACAGCGCACTGGCTGTACGGTGAGACAGATCACATCCAACGTTGCTCGGCGCTTCTGACGTCTTCTGCTGGATCCTTAATCATTACATCACATAAAAGGGGCTTAACCCTTTTTGGTAAAGCAGCAGCGATAGGACAGTTCTCTTGTTCTACAAGAATGAAAATCGCAACCTCGACACCATTGCAGACTTCATCTTCAGCTAGGCTTGCCTCAGTAGAAACCACAGCTAACCCTTAAAGACTTAAGTTTACCCAATGTAATCACTCTGATGTCATTCTTAATATGTATGACGCCCAACATTCAACCCCGAAAATAGTCTCCAGAAGCTATTCAGTTAAGGTAAAAATAAAACTGCATAGTGCTGCTCTAATAATTGGAAGTGCACATAACTTTTCTAGTGAATGTTGAGAATTTTCAGTGAATCACCTTTAAAATTTGGTATAATCGTCACGCAAAGCTATTTATACTTGTAATATAGTAGTCTAAATCTTACAGAGTACTTATGTTGTGTTTTTTGGAGCTTGTTAAAGTCAGTCCCCATTCATTTTAGTTCTATTGAAAAGAGTGTCTTGTACATTCTCCTAAACTTGTCCGTGTCTTTAATAGAAAAATGGTCATAGAGGTTTGAAATGACATGAGGATGTATTTTTTCATAATTCATACAACATAGAATTAGGGTATGCTCCACGTAAGCTTCAGTGTGAGTTTGAGGTTGATTCATACAGTAGATACACTGCATGTGTACTCAACAGTGTTGTAGACGGCTGCTCAGGACTCTTGTGCCTCAAGTCAGCATTTGGTTTGGCAGGAATAAATCAAGTTGTTCTCTACAGGGAACTCCTGCTGTCTGACTGAGAACCAAGGCTGCACTTAAATCAGCAACATCCTCGTGCTAACAGCCATCGCTGATTCTCCACTGCTGTAGGGATTCTTAAGATGAGCATTACGCCACATTTTAGAGTGAATTTACACCACTGTTCACAAATTGTGTTTATTTATTCCAGTTTTTTAGAGCAACATGCAGACTGTTTTGTTATTTTTACGTGTACATATTCTCAAAGGATAATCTGTAATGGATTAGCTATGGTTTATGTGAACTCGTACGTCAAAGTGTTCAAGGACTTTAACTCATCTAAGTGTTTGGCTTTCCCGTTCTAACCCTGTCGAGATTCTAGCGCTGCCCCATAAATCAAGCTCCTAAATTGAAAGGGTGAACTGGAAAACTCACAACGACAACTTTGAAGGAAAAAAACGAGGTTAAATGGAGAAAGTGACGCTACAGTGGTGCTATCGCAAAAAGGGAGGGGTGAAAAATGTATTTCTCAAATGCAAACGTTCGAATACTCCTCCGCTTCTGGCTCCTTCAGACGGCTTGGGAATGCTCAAGGTCGGGAGTCAGGGATGCATATCCATACGTCTTATCTGTACTGAGGTGAAGCGAGGAACTCGTGCTGGCAGCTCCTGTCCGCATATAAATCATATTGACCAACTCAACCGTGCTCTCAGAATGGGCACCGGCTGAACCCGTCTACAGTTATTCTGTTATTCAACCCTAAATCACTGTCATCTACAATCAACTCCATCGTAAAATGCAAATACTGTAAGTGCTCCTCCCAAAGTATCTGCCAGCTTGATACTATAACCTTATTTCAAGCATGAAATCCTGGTTTTCATGTACAATATTTTCAAACATGTATACTCATTTAAGCTACTCTTAAACGAGTTCACTTTTCAAAAAAACTTTTGCTGATCATCTACTCACCCCCATGTCATCCAAGATGTCCATGTCATTCTTCAGTCGAAAAGAAATTAAGGTTTTTGATAAGAAATTTCAGGATTTTTCTCCATATAATGGATTTCAATGGGAACCAAACGGTTCAAGGTTTAAAAGACAGTTTCAGTGAGACAAACTGTTCAAAGAGCTTTAAACGATTCCAGACGATGAATAAGGGTCTTATCAAGCGAAACGATCACTCATTTAATAAATAAATAACAAAGTTTAAGTTTTATAAGCTCAAATGCTCGCCTTGCTCTGTTCTGTGATGCACATTCATAACTCTCCTATTCGAACTCGTCAATCAAAATGGACAAATCTTTTTCCAAGTCAATTCGTTCCGTTCGTTTAATTATCAGCAAAAGTTTTTTTTTTTTTTAAGTGAACTACTTCTTTAGGATCACATTAACAATGAACTTCTGTCTGTCTCTATCTGTCTATTTATCTGCCTATAAATTTATATCCATCAGTCTATCTGTCCATCCATCTATCTATACATCCGTCTTTTATCCATCGCATTCGTCTATCTGTCTGTCTGTCCGTCAGTCAAACTGTAATTTTGTCATTTAATCGTTCCATTTAACTAAATGTTTAAATGTCATAATTAGCAACCACATGTCTTTCTTTTTTCAAAAAGAGAAATTTGCCACGTCCAAAGTTAAGAAGCTTCCATTTCCTTTTTTTCTGTGAGATACATCACAATAGCCTGAAGTGATGAGTCAAATCTATTTTTAACCCGGAGTGTGCTCTGTTATAATTTTGGACATGTGCTGTGCTTCCCTGCTGTTCGTTAGGAAAAAGGCTGCTCAGACACTGAGGTTCGCAGATCCAGCACCTGACAGACTTTTGTTTTTGTTTTGTTCTTTTCCAAATATGTTGTTAGTGGATTGTCAACCTTGTTATAGATGGCGTGTTATCAAGGCAAGCTATGTCGATGCCCAAAAACTAATTTACTCTCCTTATTTACAGATGAAAAATACTCATACACACACTCTATACATACTGTGGGCTCTGTTTTCCTGGCTTGCGTCTCCTGTCCACACACACCTGCTCCTGAGGCAGTTTGCTTTGGCACGGTGGTCCGCAGGCTGCTGCCCAGGGGGGGATGTTGCTCAAGGTGACAGGTTGGGACAGCATAATTAAACAGTCGGAAACAGGAGCGAAGAGACGCCAAGAAGAGCGAGGGAATGAAGGGAGGGGTGTTGCGGAGCAATGCGACCTCGTGTTGAAGGCAGGTGCTTGATAAGATGAAAGAGGGATGAAACTGAGGAGAGCAGCCAACTTCTGGGCAGAGAGGGAAACGGATTGAACGCTGCCACCTCAGGCCAAACACAACACAGAGGAGTGGACGGCCGCCAAAGTTCCTCCGTGCGCACCTATGAATTTATGTCTGAACCACACGTTTCTCTCACACGTTTGCTATCGTAGTAATGCTCATTTTCATTCGGGTCTGTGGTCGGAGCCGTTTCTTTGCATTAATGTATTAGCTGTTGAGGCTATGGCTTTATCCACCCTTTTATACACATCCTGTCATTCTGCCGTACAGCTGATGAATGAACTGTGGAGTGAGTGGTTGTTTGGCACCAGAGTTCATATATTATAGGTTCTCTGTATCTTTCTTTCACTGTATATATTGGATAAGAATCGTGGATGGAACAGCAGAGGACATTCAACATTCCCAGTCAACCTGTTTCTTTTTTTTCTTCTCTCGTGAAACCGCTTGAGTTCAAATTACCATACTGTAACTGCTTTAACAGATCAAACACTTAAAACTCTTCGGACTGACTGACTGAATCATAATTGTAGTGAAACTCCTGTATTGAATACGGTACTGTATTTTGAACCTTTCTGAATTAATTGTGAGTAGTGTTTATCTGTACAAAAGGCTCAATTATGATGCTAAATTGTTTTTGGGTGGTTGCTAGGGTATATGTTTGCTTGGAGATTGGGCTGGTTGCCTCTAGGATGTTGCTATGTGTTTTCTAGTGGTTTTTGGTGGTTGCCAGGGCGTTGCTATGATCTTTCTAGGTGGTTGATAGGGGGTTTTAGTGGTTGCCACTTGGATGAGTGTTATTATACAAGTCAATTTTATAAATGGTAAATGGTAAATGGACTGCATTTATATAGCGCTTTCATAGACCCAATGGCCACCAAAGAGCTTTACAATTGCCTCACATTCACCCATTCACACACACATTCATACACCGACAGCGATTTGTATGAATTATTTGTATAGTTCTTTCACAATGTTTCAAAGCAGACTGTTTATAGTAGCTTAAAGCCATATAGTCGACATTTAGCAGTTTAGAACCAGACAATAGGTTTACATTTGGCATTGATATAAACGACCAACCAGATTTTCTGTCAATTATTATTGATTTATCTAGATTTATATTGCTATGAGTTTTGAGTGGTTACCAGGTGGTTTCTATGGCTTTTGGTTACCAAGGTGATGTTATGGATTGCTAGGGCTTTGGGGTGGTTGCTAGGGTGTTTCTAAGTGGTTGCTTACATAACCAATTTAAAACAGTTCATCCCCAAGTCTTATTCTAGCCTCTATGGCTCGACTCCCAAAAGAAAAAAATGTTGTATTCGATACTGAGAGGAGGAATGCACTGCGGTGGCGGTCAACAGTAGCAGTTTTACTTTGTTTTCCATGCTAGGTTTGTAGGTTTGTAGAGTGTGGTACAGTATGTTCCCATATGTTGTGACAAAATAAAAAAATGTTGTGACAAAAGAAAAAATGTTGTGATTACAAATCATGAAAATATTTTTTTACAGTATTTTTTTTTAACAAATATATTTTTTAAATATTTTATATATATATATATATATATATATATATATATATATATATATATATATATATATATTTATATATATATTTCCTACACTGTAAAAAATATTTTCATGATTTGTAATCCACATCTTTTGTTGAATCAACTTAGATAATTTAAGTAGCTCAGATCACATAATTTTTTGAGTTTCTGATCATTAAATCAATATCCTTCATTGTATTAACTCAATTTTTCCATTTCTAATGAACTGAAAATTTAAAGGCAACCAGTTTACTTTTTTTTTAAGTTAATCCAACAATATTTTTTTACAGTGCAGCAGTTTTACTCAAAATGCTAAATCTATTTGCTTAAAACTAAAATAGACATTTACTTTTAATGCAAGCTGCAAAATTTGAGGTATTTTTCGTGTTTATTGCGCAAACAGTGCTGGGCGAGTTACGAGCCAGCATTCAATACTTGGAGTTAGAGGTTTGTTCAAATCCCTTTGGCTTAGCAAGCACTGCTAATTAGAAAACAATACAGATTTATTCAGCCTAACAGGCTCCGTTTTCTCTTTAAAGGCCTCTAGGTCTTTGCTGCCATGCATACAGCTGAGAAACGGCACGTGAACGGACCCAAGCCGAGCCATCGCCGCCTGATACGTGCACTGCTCGACAGGCCTGTGAATTGAGACGCGCTTTGACTCAAGGCTCGAAATCACGGTGGGATTTTAAACAGAGCTGAATCCGCAGTAGGTCCCCTGTGTTCGCTTTAAGCTGCGCGCAGGAAAGAGAATGGAATACATATCAGTCGTTTTATCATGTGAGCGAGAGACGAGAGCCCTCTGGATTTCCCCGAAATGTCTGATTTACGAAAGGGAAAATTGATTTTACAAATGAGAGAGTGGCTTTCCTCTTCCCTCTCTCTGTTTCCATTTCGCTTGGTTAGCAACGGGTTCATTGTCCACGGCATGGCTGATGTGCATGTTATTCGGTCCTTCATTTATGATTATTGTACTTGATCTGAATACAGCTAAATAAATCTCTCAGCAAGCTCATGTTAACAGACTCTGGTGGTGGCTTTTATAGGTTTCCTCCGATTTTCAACCCGAGGATCATTTTCCCTGCGCAGCAGCGTCAATATTAGGCTGTTTTTGATGGAAAACTAAGAGCCCGCTGTGACCTCACATTAATCGAAGTGCAGCGCGAATGAATCTCCATCTCGACTCGGGACTCATAGTCCTAATCGAGAGGGTAATGTATCAAAATGGAAAATGAATTAATCCTCTCTCGTGTTGTGCTGGGCTCCTCGGATTTCTCAACTGTGCGGAGACGGAGACAGATGTTGCTCGCCTGAAAGAGGCCTGTTGTACCTGTGTAAAAGGATAGTCGCCAAGTGAGTCTCCTGGCGTTTCGTTGTGCGGTGTTGACATCAATACTGTTGTTATTTTGGAAGCAATTCCGTGTGAGTTACGAAAGCCTTGTGTATTCGATACTGAGAGGAGGAATGCACTGCGGTGGCGGTCAACAGTAGCAGTTTTACTTTGTTTTCCATGCTAGGTTTGTAGCCCTGTGATTTTCAGAGTGTGGTAGAGTATGTTCCCAATCCCGAAGGGTCAAGTTTTGGCTGATTAGCATGGTCCAGTTAGCCCCTGCTGGAGGATACCATTACTACACTGATTCTCAAAAGCACCTTTCTGCTTTGACAGTCAATAGGCCTATATTTTACAGCAAATATTTAATATATTTAGAACAATATTATATTATAGTACATCATGAGCTGTGTCTTTCACATCACATCTCATGATGTCATGATACATTTTACATTTATTAATTTAGCTGACGCATTTATCCAAAGCGACTTACAGAGGTCAGAGGTCGCACGCCTCTGGAGCAACTAGGGGTTAAGTGTCTTGCTCAGGGACACATTGGTGTCTCACAGTGGATTCGAACCCGGGTCTCTCACCCCAAAGGCATGTGTCTTATCCACGCCGCCATCAACACCCACTTTTCCTGCAACACCTCAGTGATTAGTTACATGGCCACTGAGATGAATGGGAACGCTTCTCCAGGCATTATAGATATAGATTCCCTTGAGTCATTTATCTCACTATTTTTTTATGTAAAAAAAAACAACAACATTCTTACACGGCAGTGCATTGTGAATAGATGAAGTATTAGGTGTTTTTTGGGGGAAGATGTAAGGCTATTACCTTACTTGTTAGCAATGGTTATCATGAACTTAAAATGTATCCAATTTATATTCATAAAACATGTTCCTAGTGTCATTGTGAACAAATTATCAGTATTAATAAACATTCAACAAAGTTTCCTTACACTCTTAAAAAGAGGGTTCCAAAAGGCGTTGCCTTAAGAACCAAATGGAGCATCCCAAAATGTGTTCCCCAAAGAACTTTTCAAGGAACATTTCTTAAAATAACTGTTTCTCCTTTTTTCTTAATGTGTAAAGTACGTTCATATTCTAAAGAACCTTTTTCCCGCTATAAAGGAACACTTAATGGAATGGAAAAGTTCCATGGAACCATAGATGCCAATAAAGAATCTTTATTTTTAAAAGTGTAGGCTGGCATGAATGTAATGTGCTTTTTATCTTCAGTGCTCCTGGTTCTGTATATATCTGATGTGTACAGCGCTGGTGAATGTAGTACAACGATATATAATCGGTGCGTGTGAGATTTACTCTCATACCTTCATACAGGGAACATGAGGGCTTTTCGAGTCATCTCAGACAGTCCTGTGCTCCGCTGTTACTTATTTATTTATTCCCCATCCCAGTGCTCACCATCCTAAATCTGCTCTCTCAAGGTGAAATGGATAAATTCACCTCCCCTGCTCTTGGGGGTCTGCTTCCATACACTCATCCCTGAAGAATCTTCCTTTTGCTTTATGGCTGCCATCGTCCCGAATGCCAATGAGGGGCAGCGATGAGGGGCCGCTGCCAGTGGGGATTGTGTTGTCTTGTTGAGATTTGGTTTGTTGAATAATGTTCTGAGTTTTAAGGCTACACATGAACAGACTTGGCACAACATTCAGGGGAATCTTTTGATGCATCACAGGCTTTTCCGTCATCCCAAGCCTTTATAAATTTTTAATTCCTATTGTGCTTAGTCTTTATAATGCCATGTGAGTCTTTTGTAAGGCTAGATTGTGTCAGTTTTTTGCATGCTTACAGAAGTTCCCTTTTGTGTCTCTTGTCACACTCTTTCTGCGATCAGCACTTATCTTTTTCTCCATTTGATGCATATATGAATCTTTCACTGAGGAGGCAGCTTTGAGGGGAATCTGAGAAGAATAGCATCACTTGAAACACACTCACAGCACACATCACTACAGAACTCCCTTTACAAGACTACAAAAAGCATAAAAAGACAAGACAACTCCTCTCATCTACATCTTCAGCAATTCTGATGCAGTTTAATAATTTTCTGAATTCATTATCAAATCATTTGTCTGTGCCAGTTCATTGTCTTGGGAGGAAAAGTGTGACTTTTTATTTAATTGTAAGAGCAGTACATGAGTTCAAACAAGTGAATGTGGCTTTTTAAAGTCATATTTATTATTAATATACATTTTTACATTTATTTCTTGTATTAGTGATATTTTAGTAAAGATTTATTTTCAGTTCTAGTTATTTTAGTGCAGCACATCAAGTCATAATAAATCAAAATATGTTGCTTTGGCAACTAGTTGAAATAAGTTTTTGATAACACTTTACAATTAGGTCTCAATTGTTAACTCAATGCATTAACTAACATTATACTACTGGGCCGTTGAATGCAATATATTTTTACAGCATGTATTAACCTTTGTTAATGTTAGTTAATTAAAATGTTGCATGTTAGCTCTTATGTTAACAGACAACTGTTAATCTTAAAAATGTTTTAGTACATACAGTATTAATGAATGAATGTACAAGTATTGTTTATTATTAGTGTATATATAACATATTATTAATGTTAATTAATGTGACCTAAAAAAATAAACTATATTGTAAAGTGTTAACCAAGTTGTTGTTTTTTCAGTCAACATTTATTTAATTTAAATTAATATTGTTTTATGATTTTAGGTTTAATTAACTATAATAACCAATAAAATCAATAAAAATGTGCTATTTATGTCCCAGAATTGCAACCTAGATGCATTTTCAGCAGAGTTTCAGGTATTTCATTAGTTTCTCATTTATTATTATTTTTTTTAACCGAGAATCGTTTTTAGTGCAGTGGAAGATTGACAGATATGTAGGCGGTCTTCCACTGTTGTATGGGACTTTGCAGAAGTGTTTATACTGCAAATGCAAATTGTGCGTATTGAAGTTTTAAATGTGTTTGAGTGATTAAATCGAAAGTTTACTACTGTCCTCTCGGATCACTCGAACATCTTAATACCAGGTGTGCACAGAGCTGACCAGGGCATCTTCCCTAAAGCATTGTTATCCAACTAGTCGCAGTTTCTGTTGAATTGTGTTGGTAAAGAGGGAACTTGCAACCAAGGTTGGCTTCTGGAAACACACCCCAGATCGCTGATCCTACTTATTACTCTGTACTTTCATACAGGCTGGACAAGTTGGCATCGGCGAGCTTCTTACTTCAAGGCAATTAAACGAGGAGCGGTTTGAGCCACTCATTTCTCTACATATTTAAATCCAAACCCAGCACAGCTGCCCAGCCAAGAGCAGAAGGCAGAGAACAGATCTGAAGCTAATTGGGCTAACAGCGCTGGCTCCGTGTCAGTCCCTTCTGCCCTGCTGGCTAACAGGACTCCTGATAGCCGCCCTCCAGGGAGCACTTCACAGCTGCACTTCTTAAGAGCTCATTTCCCTAATAGCAGCCCCATTTTCCTCTCTTCCCTTATCTGTATATCGTTTCTTTTCATCTCCTTCTTTATTCCCGTGCTTTTCGCTGGTGCTGCGCCGTTGGCCGCCTCCAGCGGGCCCTTTCGTCAGGTATGCAGTGCGGACCAGACCGCATACATATGGCAGCGCTCAGGGAAAGTGAACGTCTGATTAAAAGAGTGAGCTTCAAATGCTTACTGGTATATGTGCCTTATTCCAGCATGTTTGTATTTGTATAATGAGGGGATCTCTAAGCCCACTTCAAACTCCTCATGAGTAATTACCGCCGGAGCGGCTTTGTTTGCGGAGAGAGAGTGTGGCATCTGCGCAGGATATGTTTGTTTTGGCCGGGGGCCATTTTGAAGCTCTTGTTAGTGTACGCATTAACAAATATCTTGTTTGTGCCCGTGTGTGTTTTTGCGTTAGCTTGAGCTACAGTGTATTTATATATCTGCCTGGCTTGCTAATAGGAAAGCCATCTCGTCCCCAGGCTGTGATCATACGGAGGGCAGAGGGGGGCTTCGACAGGGGGCATCCTCCGCCCCCTCCGTCCCACATCAAAGCATCCCTGTCTGGGAATCAAGGCCAATGTGCCCCCTCCACTTTTTCCGCCCCGCATCTGTGTACAGAACCGCTGGGCTGAGAGGAGCGATTGACTTGTGAAGGACTTCATTAAGTCTGAGGAGACATTCCAAGTCCTTCATCCATCTGTTTTCCTCCTGCGTTCCCTCCCTCCATTTGTCTCTCTGTATTTCACATCCTCTTCCCTTTTGGTTCCTTCCTCTCCGGCTTAGCGATCACGTTTATGCAAAGAACACACATCCACTCGTCTAGATGAATGCCTATAAAGTTTAACTTGGAGATACTCGGCAAATAAAAAAAAATTCTTAATGTGTAAATATTTGTATGAAAAAAAATCAACAAATGAGACACAAACTGGATAAATTTCACAGACACAAATGGAATAATGAATCTGTGAAAAAGTGGGGTCAATATTGAAAGATCAATATCTATGAGATGTTTCCTCAGTCTTCCACCAAGGCATTTACAAGTTCTCAAACACGACTGGAGGGGGGGCATGTGGTTACAAGTGGTTTGGCATTGTAAGGACGATCAGCTGTCCTACCTTTCTCCCAGTCAATGTCTCTTACATTATGGACAGTTTATTGCTCTGGCCACATCTGCAGTCCTCAAGCCTCCAGTCCTGCAGCGGGCCAATGGCATGTCCACGCAGGTGAACAGAGACTCTGGGCATTTACTTCTGGTGTTAATAGAAGAGTTTATAGAAAGGTTGCTTTAGTTTTCTAAAGCCTTGTTCACACTACATGATTTTAAAACGTCGGGCTGAACTGTGCGGTTCACACTACATGACTTGCTCTCAGTGAAATCAGGAGTGTTCAAGTTGTTGAGCTGTTCGCACAACACACAACGTGATTGATCCACAACAGGAGGTAACTCACTATACGAGTTGAAAACACAACATAGAGATACAACCCCAATCGGATGATAAGAGCAAATCATTTGTGACTCAATGAGAGCTGTTTCAGTACGATGGTGCGGTCTAAATCCTGAAAATAATCAAATAAATAACAAGTTGACAACAACTCTGTCACCCAACGATTCTATCTCGTCTACAAACCACGTTTTGTCACGAAAAAACATGCAATAAAACGAACCAGAAATGACACGAAACAGCATGTGCGTCAATACCCAGCAAAGAAGAGACCACAACACGTGAATATGGACGTCAGACAGAAACTAGTGCTGCACACTGTTTGCGCGACGATCTGTTCTGAGAAAAAAATTTGCACGCAAATATACCCCTGACCTGACGGCGAGCTCAACGATTTGCAAATCGGGCATAAATCGGGCTTAATATCCTGTAGTGTGAATTTGGCTTTAGTTGCTGTAACTGTGTAGCTTAAAGGAGTAGTTCACTTTTTAAAAAAAAACTTTTGCTGATAATTTACTCACCCCCATGTCATCCAAGATGTCCATGTCATTCTTTTCTTCAGTCGAAAAGAAATTAAGGTTTATGGTGAAAACATTCCAGGATTTTTCTCCATATAATGGACTTTTACTGGGAACCAAATGGTTCAAGGTCCAAATGAGAGTTTCAGTGCAGCTTCAAAGGGCTTTAAACGACACTCAGACGATGAATAAGGGTCTTATCTGTCTCTGTCAAAAATAAATAAAAAAACAAGTTTTATAAGCACAAATGCCCGCCTTGCTCTGTTCTGTGATGCACGTTCGTGACTCTCCTGTTCGAACTCGTTCATCAAAATGAAAAAAATTTTTTGAAGTCATTTGGTTCTGAACTAAATGAACAAAATGACTTGAAAAAGGATTTGTTCATTTTGAACTATTTTATGTGCACTATTTTAAATAAAATTAAAAGAAAATAGAACACTTCTGTTGATAAGTTGTAATTGTGTTAAATGAGAAGTATTTTCATTAGTGGTCTGGTGTCTGACCTTTGGATCCCTGGCTTTCTTTTTCTGTCTCTTGTGTCTTTTTATGATAGACCAGGCTTTGATCATGGGCTTTCTCCACCGTTCCTGTCTGTCTCTCAAGCACAGGCAGGTTTGAAGGGGTTTTGCTCCTGCCGTACCATCCCTCTCTGGTTCACAGTCCCAGTCCTGGGAATACCTGTGAAGATTAGTGTCTGGCCTGGAAAAGGGCTCAGTCTATTTTAGTCCGGAGGGGGATTCTGGTGGGTGGCCGACTGTGAAAACCTCACTCATGTGATGCCCTTGTTCCCACCCTTGATAATTTTGTCTCACTCGCTCCTTAATATTCACCACTTTATCTTCCCTGTTCCCCTTCAGTTGTATCCTTTTCTGTCTCTGCTTTTTCCAGCTCAGTCTCCCTTTGTCTAGTTCTTCCATCCGTGAATGTCTTTTGTCTCTCCAAGCCTTTGTTCTCTCCTTCATCGGCTGTTGGCGTATTCCCCTCCGTTGCGCTCCTGTTCTGCGCCCCCCTTGCCGAGGCCTGAGCACTGTGTGAATCTGAGCACATGAATACTTAAAGATCCCATTTTCCGCTGCTTTTCTCCGAGGTATGATCGGCATGTGCGTGGTCCAGCCCGCTGATCCCCAACAATGTTAACACATGTCTGCAACAAAGAGGAGACACGTACCCCCTCCGCCTCCGCCAGACCTTTCATCTCCACACCATGCTATCTGATAAGCCGACGGCCAGAACCCCCATTGGAGCTGCGCTGTGTCTGTGTGTGTGTGTGCGCATGAAGATCTCAAACCAATGGCCCTGTTTGACACTGAGATGAATCAGATCACTCTCCTCCTTCCCTATATCACTCTCTCTCTCCTCAACACACATCTTCAGTATGATAAGGGGCTGAAAGGTGCGTATCAACATCAGCCGACTTTTCACCTTCTCATCTGCTGGAGGATATTCTACCACTCTAGCTGTGGTCGCAAAACCTAGTAAGCTGCCTACTAAGGGAGCTGCCTACACTAATTAAACCTCATAAGAGATAGATGTTCTCTACACGCACGTCATAAATGCTCACTATAGACTTGACTCACCATTAATTAATAGTTTGTTTGTTTTTTTCAGCATTTTGCTAAGCTAATGGCATGATACTAGTAGATACTAAATAGTTCATAGCAGACAAAAATATTGGGTAAAAAAAGTATAATTTTAATTGGATTGAACATTTTTAAGCAATTTTATGCATTTAAAAAAAAATACAATAAAAAAAAAAAAACTTGGAGCAATACATTCATTTAGGATTGGCCCAAAACAAGGATAATGATTACATATATATATATATATATTATCATTCTGAGAAGAAAATTTTAAATGGCATTTAGAGGCTTTTGCACCTGAACTCTTCATACTATGTGTGTGTATGAAGTAATACAAATAAATTAAGTAATAAAGAAAAAAAGATATATATATATATTTATTTATATATTAGAATTGTTCTGGGCCTATCCTAAATAAAAAATAATAAAATAAATAAATATATATATATATATTATTTTTTTATTATTATTAGTGTTATTATTATAATAAATAATAAATATGTATGGGTAGGCAGCGCACTTGATGTTGAACCTGAGCTATGTGCTGTTTCAGAGATGTTGATGTTTGCCTGGTTTTGTTAAATGAATAAACAACTCGGACAATTTACTCACCAAAGGAAATGCAGTTTGTGGCAATACCAAATTGTAGCGTTGTTTGCATGCTGTTTTGTTTCTTTCTTCTTCTATTCACTACATGTGGATATTTGTAAAGAGTAGCTAATGGGCCGTAGTTGTGCTGCAAACTCACTTGAGCGTGTTGAACATGAACAACACTCCAAAATCTCTCCCGACCAACATGAAGTGCTGCCGCCAACACGGGCCTGAACGCCACAGGCGATAAAACGCCTGCCAAACAGAGCAGCCTCAAAATAACTGCTCGACTGTGTCTGGCCTGAACGTCACTCCACACATATAGTTATGTGCAAATCTGCCTTTTTCTGCGGTATTACTGACATCGTTTATGTCTATGAGATCATTGCAGAATGTCCTAGATCTTAAAGATTACGGGCGATTACTAGAGATGGAGCGTTTTGACGGAGAGGAATATTTCAGATCCATTTTGAGGGTGTGGATTGAGCCGGGTAAGTTTGAAATCAATCGGGGAATACCGTGTCAAAGGGTGAAGCTGCAAAAGTTTCCCAGTGAAGCAGAAACGTCTTTTTTATTCAACTCATTGAGTGAACGTTTGTTATTTGACGTGCATGTCTCTCTGTTTGTCACTTTTTCACTCAGCCCTCCCTCTCCTGCTCAGGTTTTAGAGGAATTATGTAGACGCTGCAGCTCTCGCCGCTCTAAAATTACAATACTGTGTGATCTTTCAGGGAAATTGTGCATATAATATCAGAAAATTCAGAGCTCAGCATGTTTTCTCCGTTCCAAGACGCTGTAAAACGCTCGCTGGCTTTGTTTCTTCCTGATTTTACTCTTCCCGCTCTTTTAAAATCTCAAGTAAGAGGACAGAGATCGAAATCGAGAAAATGGAGCCGTAAAAAAACAAGTCCCGCAGGACTCTTCAGTCAACCATTCATTTAAATACCACGCTGTGTTTTTCAACTTTAATTGCTCTTGTATTGCCAATTTTTTTTCAGCTATAATCTCTGCTTAACAAAACGGATTTCACAAAAAAAGGCACAGGGAAAAAAAAACGCTGCCTTTTCACTTGATTATACGTTCCCGTGCCAAGCAATTATCGTCCTTAAATATCTATTCTTTAAAAGGGAAGGAAAAAAGAAAGATTGACTTAAAGAGAGCAGTGACTGAAAAAAAATAGAAAAGCAAAGTAGAACTGACAGGCAATCATTTTGCAAAGAAATGATCCCAGCAAACAAGAAGAGCTCGTTTCCTGAGAGATATTCAATTATCAGACATTTGCAGGAAGGGTGCCTATGGGTCATTCCAGTTAAGCAGTTAAACATTTTCATGTCTCCGTCATGTGTGTCTTAATATGCTGGATAAAATATTAAACTCAACATTTTTGAAGACCCAAATCATTTGAGTGAGTTTCTTTCATCATAGTTAAGTGTACATGGGGTGAATTTTTAATCATTTCACTACTTTGCTTTGAGCGGATTTGCTCTGGCAGTTTCTAAAGATATTTTCTATGCATTTTATATATTTTCTTCTCCAATCAAGAGGTTTCAATTAAAACGTTTTCTTTGGAATATATATATATATATATATATTTTTTTTTACGATTTCAAACGTTTTTCCTGTCTACAATTTCCATTCAATCGTCCTACTTCATGTTAAAGCTGCATGTAATTGCAGAAGATCAACGCCTACTTCAAGTAGGGTTGTTTAGCCCCGCCCACCGATTCGCGTATTACTCACAAAAAATGCTGGGTTGTTTTAACCCAATTTTGGGTCAAATATGGACAATGCCAGTGGGTTATATTTTAAAATTCCATTTTTAACCCAATGTTTGAGTTTGTCCATATTTGACTCCAATTGGGTTAAAACAACCCAGCATTTTTAGCATAGCTAAATAACATCGGCCTACCTCGTAATGACAAACCGTCTCGAGCTACCGAGCAATACAGAAAATTTTGCAGTGCCTGGTTGTGGAAGAAGACAGTCGCGGCATAGGCCAGTGAGTTGAAACTCATTATAATATGCAAAACTGTTATCCACTCACAGCAGTGTCTTCAGTGCAAGATGCCCATAAAAACCGAGCGTTTTTGAGCTAGGCTAGGGTAGAAAATAGCCTATTACTTATTCATTGTAATGTTTTTTAATGTAAAAACCAAGCTGACCTCAGATGACAATATAAAAAAAGTTAAAAAGCCAGTTCATGACCCCTTTAAAGACTCCATGTATAATATCCATTTTTGTTACAAATAAATGTGAGATTCACAGGTCATTTGATGCGTAATTTTCTGTAACGTGTGTTGGTCATCTTGTTTTTTTTCCATCTTATTAATCATGAGGGCAAGCAGATATGCAGTGGAGAAAGACGTGTTGAAGGCTGCATGTAGGGTTTGTGTTTGGGACAGCGGTTCTCTAATTTCGATTGGACGAGCTGCGTTCCATAACAGCACTGTAATGATTCATTGTTTGTTTCAGTCTGCTTGCATGTGAGCATTGCATTGCTTGCTCCCATTCTTTATAAAAAGTTGTGATTTTGTGACGACGACTTCTTCCCTTTAGACCACGTCTGGTCCCGTTAGTACCTCTCCTCTCCCAGGTCTGGCTCTGAATCATTTATATGGTGCCCTTGGATGTCCTGACCCGTTTCAATCCCAGTGTCTGGAACTTTCTGGAACACTATCTCACTAAAAGCTTTCAGCAGGCGACGGATTATTCTCAGATTCGCACTTTTAGTCTTAAGCTCTTACCCTGTGTGTGTGTCTGTGTGGGTTTACTCAGCTAAACTTTAAGGAGGTTAGAAAAATCTGCCCCTCTGGGACGTCATTAATAGGAGTAGTTTACTTTAAAAAAAAATGTACTCACCCCCATGTCATCCAAGGTATCCATGTCTTTCTTTTTTTCAGTTCAAAAAGAAATTAAGGTTTTTGATGAAAACATTCCAGGATTTTTCTCCACATAATGTACTTGACTAGGAACCAAACGGTTCAAGGTTCAAAAGACAGTTTCAGTGCAGCTTCAAAGGGCTTTAAACGACACCAGATGATGAATAAGGGTCTAATCTAGCGAAACAGCAGTGCCATTTGGTTCATTTAACAAACAAAACGAAGGAATTGACTCAGAAAAAGATTTGTTCATTTTGATGAACGAGTTCGAACAGGAGAGTCACAAACGTGCATCACAGAACAGAGCAAGATGAGCATTTGAGCTTAAAAAACTTAAACTTTGTAGTTTTTTTTTTTTTTTTTTTTTAAATGAGCGATCGTATTGATTGATAAGACCCTTATTCATCGTTTGGTGTCGTTAAAACCCTTTGAACAGTTTACAGTTTGCACTGAAACTGTCTTTTGGACCTTGAATCGTTTGGTTCCCATTGAAATCCATTATATGAAGAAAGACTTTAATTTCTTTTCGACTGAAGAAAGAAAGACATGGACATCTTGGATCACATAGGGGTGAGTAAATTATCAGCAAATGTTTTTTTTTTTGTTTTTTTAATTGAACTACTCCTTTAAAAGTAGAAGTTTTTCACAAATAAAATATATGTACATTTAAGGACTTAAGCATGTTTTCAACATTGAAAAAGTTTCTTGAGCAGCAAATCAGCATTAGAATGATTTCTGAAACATCATTTAATACTGTAGACTAAGAGTAATGATGCTGTATATTTAGCTTTGGTCACAGGAATACGTTTAAATAATATTTTATAATAGAAAGAAAACACTAAATTGTAATATTTTACTGTACTTTTACATTTGACTATTTTAGATCGAGTAAATGCAGACTTGGTAGGCATGATAAACATTCAAAAGTAATAAAAAGTTGAGTAAAAGTAAAACATTTACTGTTTTCATCCCATTTTTCAATAAATTCAACATAATTCAACTTTCATTGTCCCTGAACTGTCAAAACTTTTGAAAAATGACAATATCAGGTGTCCTATTAAAGCAAGACCAAGCTTCTGGGTGAGTTTGCGATTTGTGTTTAGATTCAAAGCTAATATAGACGTTTATTTTAATGATCAAATAACCCAAGTGCTTATGTGTGTGTGTGTGTGTGTGTGTGTGTGTGTGTGTGTGTGTGTGTGTGTGTGTGTGTGTGTGTGTGTGTGTGTGTGTGTGTGTGTGTGTGTGTGTAGAGAGAGAGAATGATTGACAGGCCAGTCATGGCAGTTTGCTGCCTCAGCCTGAGGTTGTCCATATTTTTCGACAGGAAATGGTTCTCATGGTATCAGACGCTTGAATCTTGCTCGTTAAAATCTACCTCCTATTACTGAAAAAAAGTCTTTCTCTCTCCTCGAGCTCTCTCTCTTTCTCTCCACAGTTTTTTTGTGGAGAACTTTTGCCGGTTAGATTGACAGGAGAGCCACGGTTTCAGTGCGGGCCTCCTGTCACAAGTCACTCTGTAGCTGTCGCCATACCGGCATCTGTCAAAGACGCTCAGCTCCTTCAGCAGATTAACATCGCTGACACGGAGAGGGGGATATGGGGGTTAGAAATGGAAAAAAGAGAGCCGGGGAATGTGGAAAAGATTAGCCGGGATCGCTAGAGGGGGAAAGGCTGATATGTGCGCTCTGTCTTGTCATCTGTTTCAGCTGGAGTGGAGTGAGGGAGTCTGAGCTGTCTTGTCTTTTCTCCGTCTCTCAATCTCTCTCTCTCTCTCTCCTCTTTGCTTGTGTGGTCCGCAGCCTAGAGTATTTTCATCCCCGGCAGCTGCTCGCCCTCTTAAAGTTCCTCTGAGTGGCTCTAAAGATGAAGCTTGTGATAGCAAACATCAGCAGGAATAGGAGAGACTTGCCTCTGCTCTGCTTTTGTTCTGCCTCGAGAAAAAAAGTTTGCCTTGGTACTTATGGGACTGACTTTCTTTTAAGCGAACATCTTGAACACTTCAGAGCGAGCCGAAAAAAAAAAAAAAAAGCTTGACTTTGAAACCTCACACGCCCAGGTGTGTCAAAGGCTCACTTTGAAAGCCGAATCGATCACTTTACCTTTGTCTTTCGGTCTTGCGCCCAAACTTTTTTTTCCTCCTCGTTTTTTATTTTTAAACTTCAAAGCGGGACCCAACCTCCCCGGTGTTGCCCTGTGCTCGTTGGGCTCACGGAGGCCCTGGAGCTGCGTCTGAAGTGTTGGTTAAAGATGAGATCCAGACCCTCACTCCCCACTGTAAATCGCTCCATGGCTGGTACACCCTGCTGGGGCCAGAAATATGGCCCTCAGGGGCCCTACTTCAGCACCAGATCCCCAAACTCTGCAGTCTTTGAGTCGTAAATGGAGCTTGTGTGGGGTTTCCTGTCTGTTTCTGCATTTGTTTCTTAGTTCAGTTTCCTTTGAAGTGATCATTAGAAATGGATTTTAAACGATCCATCCAATAATTATTTTAATTATTTTGCATCTGATAATTGATAATGATGGGCAATATTGTTTTGCCATTTTAAAATGTAATTCACATTATTATATTATCAATTTTCACACACAAAATCAAATTTTCCTTAAATTTTTTTTTGTAATTAAGTTTGATTTATGTGATGTAACTATTCCTCAGTCTAAAAAAGAGTATCTATCTATCTATCTATCTATCTATCTATCTATCTATCTATCTATCTATCTATCTATCTATCTATCTATCTATCTGTATTTATCTGTATCTATCTACAGGTATCTATCGTTTTATTTGTCTCTGTCTTGATCAATATAATGAATAATATCCGATTTTAAACATGTTAAAAAATTGTTACAAACAGTTTTACAAATCCTCCGTCATACTATGATGCGTGTGCTCACTCAAAACCTTAAAATACAGCAGTGCTGTATCAAGTGTCTTGTATCTACTCCAGTGGTGGTCCTCACATTCACTCTTGTCCAATTTCAGCACTTAAGTCGAGCGAGCGCACGTTATTGACCCCTGAATGACAGTGTCACGGTGGCTGTCCCAGGGGGACGTCTGGTGACAGGAATGTGCTTCAGACTGTCTGAGGATGTCCTGCGCGTGACATTGATTGACGAGTCGCTGTTCTGCTTCATTCTGTGACTCTTCAGCAGCACTTCTGATTTATTTCTATCACTCGCTTTGTCCTTTTTCTTTCTCTCATCCAGTTAGCACACCAGTTAGGAAGTATTTCTCTTTTATTCAATTTTTTTCTTTCTTTCACTGGAAACACAAATAAACTGTTTTTTTTTTCTCTGATCAAAACCCTGGTACAAGTGACAGATTATGCAGTGCCGTGAGCAGCAGACTCCACCAGTCAGATGTGGTGTGAGACTTGTGTGTGAGTGTGTATAAGCAGAACTGCTGTCGTCTCAACAATAGGAGCTGACACCCAGGTGATTAGCAGGCATTATGGTTTGCTGGAGGGGTTGAGGTGGGAGATTTGAGAGGGGGTTTGGGCTCTCATTAATCTCTGTCTGTCACGGGTGCCCCCACACCCAGCCTGTCCGTCACACTACGCCGTGGCCTCTTTCCGTGTTTTTCTTTGGATAGTTAAAGAATTACATGCACACACACAAAGTGCACCACACCTATAAGGGGTCTGCGCCTATCACCACTTCTCTGGGGACATATGAGTAATCATTGTACATTTTCTGCCTGCGTTTCCTCTGTTGTCTTATCTACTAGCGAGCATAACGGATAGTGCTGTGTATTTTTCCACCTCTTAAAGAGCATAGTGGAAAGATGTACATGTGGTTGGTTATTTTGTCATTGTGGTGTTTGCATGGTCATAGTTGAGGATTTGAACGAGCCCCAATGGGAAGCAACATGGCATCATGACTTTTGCGTAAACATACATGCACACGCCGTTAAATGTCCCAGCGAAACCGAAGCAAAATGTAGCTCTACATCTGGGGTGCGATATTTCTTTGGTAGGGGAAGACTCATAAATGGTATTAACCCCAGTGACGGGTAGGTTTAGGGCCTAATTTTTTATTTTAAATGTAATTTTAAATTTAATTTCACATTTTTTATCGTAATGGCATTTCGTCCACACGGATCCGGCGTTTTGGGAGAGTGAAACTGCTATTTTTTTAAACCGGGTCCCAAAGTGGATAAATCTGAAAACGACACCCTTGCGATTTCGTGTGTACAGCCAATCCGTATATTTTGTGAAACGATGATGTCATCACATCACGTGTCGGCTGCGTCACACGCCATCTTCGTCGTCTTCTTCTTGGTTGGTATACAGTGTATAGTGTATCTCAGTGGCAGAATTACAGCGCCCCATACTGGTCTGGCATATATACTGCACTGTTTTTAGTCGGTTTCAGTGGTTTCGTGTGTACGCAGTATATTTCTTGAGACAAGGCCGTGTTTACGGTATTTTTTTAGAACGTGAAAAAAAAATGTGTAAGTGATTACATTAATGATTTTTACTCTGCCCCATGTGTTATCCTGTTTTTTTTTTGTTTGTTTTTTTACAAATATTTATATATATTTTCTTGTATATATAATGTAAAATTGTCCTTTTATATAATGTAAAACATTTAAATTGTTCTTATATTATGTACGTATATTATTATTATATATATGTTTCCGAAACAAGAGTATTGGGGGAAAGATTTATTAGTAAATTAGTTTATTATTAAAATCTTAGAGATTTCAAAACTGATAAAAGTATTTTACACACAAACACACACAATCAGTAGATGGTTGTTTGTATATTTAAAAGGCAATCCTTAGTAATCAAAATGTTTGAAATATGTAAACTACTATAATATTTAAGATGTTTAAGTGTAATGTTGCTGTAAGCTTACATTTCCTAAAACCTGTGTTAAAACAAGTGAGAGAATGCTTTTATAATCCTCCTGCTCATCCTTTACACATCTACACATACACCCACACACACTGAATGTAAAGAGGCCTGTATAGATTTCTATGTAAAGCAGGTCCTGTAGAACAGTGGTTTTCAGGAGGGAAGGGTCGAGACCTCTCCCCGCTGAGAGGTGAAACTTGACTCCCAATGCAACGCACTGAACGACCTGCCCCGTCCTCGTACTCTGAGCACCCCGGCAGCACGGAGAGCAGAAGCGTAGCCTGTCAGTGCTGGAAGAAGGTACGAGGCAGATAGGGAAAAATAGGGAGCCTTTTTGTCTTGGTCTTCTCTTTTTTTCCTTCCTGGGGCAGACACGACGTTTGTTTTACACAGTGGCTTTTGCATCCACTAAATGTGAGTGTGTGTGCGTGTCTGTGTGTATATTTGAGAGAGTGTGGAAGAGTGTGTTTTGTCAGCTCTTACAGGCACAGCTGGGACTTGTTAGGGGCCCAGGAAACTGAGGTTTGTGGAGCAGGAGGAATAGCAGGGCTAAGGGGCCGCCGGCCGTGACAGGCCCGTTCTGAGCCTCTCTGGCACTGACTCGCTCCTCTATACTGCGCAGCCCCTTCCTAATGGATACGTACGTGAGACCTCTGCGGTCAAAGTCACAACCCATTATCTGCTTCGCAGGTGAAGCCTCGTGTCTCCCGTGGTACTTATTTCTCCATTTGTAAATGAGGGTCAAGTATCTCTTCCCCTGTTTGCCCACAGACATCACGTAGCCTGTTAGGAAAGATTCCCCTCCGCACCCCAGCTGTCAGGTTGTATGTAAACACGCAAGCGGTAGCACTCATGGGACATTTCAGCCATCAGGCCCTCGTGACTGATCCCGTGCGGCCACATCTGGCTCATATGATGGACGTCTTGAGCGAGAGGTGGTGGAAGGGCAAAGAGGACTGGTTTTGTTGGTAATTTGAGGCCCGTCTGACCTCTCCCTGCCCTCTTTAGCACTACACACGTCTCGGTGTGAATTGTCCGTCCATCATAATGCATTATGAATCAGATCACATAGTCTTGCATAAGGCCAAATCACATGCACAGCAGTCTGAGAGAGACGGTCAGGACCCAGAGGGCAGATATCATGCACTAAAAAGTGCTGCTCAGGGACTCGATGGTGAAATCCGACAGATTGCTGTGAAACAAGCCAAGGTTTAATGCGATTCATTCGTAAACGCCCAGCCGGTGTCATTTTTTCTTTCCTCCAGCATGTTTATAATATTGAATAATTTAGGGCTTTTTGTGTGCATGTGTGCCGCTCTGACATGCTTTAAATCCTTCTCTCCGAGCGGTCGAGAAACAGCTCTCTGCCGATTGCTCAACGCTAACACAAGTGCAGTGGGACACGTTAAAACCTCGGCTTTCCAGAGTTAAGCCTTTAGTCTGAAACCCGGCCCTAATTAAAGGAATAAAACAAACAGCAGAAAGGCAAATAATAACATCGTAAAGTGGTGTTATAAGAGCTGGCGCAGACCGCGCTGGTGTTGTCCAGGTCCAACCTGTTAAAAAGAGGGCAGGCGGTGGTGGGCGACCGCGCCAGGCGTTTATTGGCATCTGTAATGTGGCTGACCAGGCTGGTGCCAAGTGCTGTGTCTCCATCCTGTGCCGCCCCGAATCGGGCATGCTAACATGGTACGATTGTGTACGTCTGCCTCCCAGAATGCTCTTGGCAGTGGACTAGACTAAATCTCTTGTAAAGTGCGGGAAACGGTCCTCCACCCTCCCCTGTCTTCCATTCAGCTACTAATGGTGAGTTCTGTTGTCTGAGAAGGAGCCTAGTTATTTTGTTTTATTTTATTTTATTTATGTTGGTGCTGCAAGTTCCCACAAGTTAAAGGGATAGTTTACTCCAAAAGTAGTTTGAAAAAAAATGTCTGAGAAGGAGGAAAGGTATATTTTATTTTATTTTTCTGTATGTTCCCAAAAGTTAAATGGAAAATTTACTACAAAATTATAAAAAAAATGTAAAAATTATTTAAAAAAATATCCGAGAATGCTAGTTATATATATATATATATATATATATATATATATACAGTATATATATATAATATATAATATTAATAATTATATAATATATAATAATTGTTGCTGTAAGTTCCCACAAGGTAAAAGGATGGTTTACTACAAAATTATAAAAAAATATAACAGTTCGAAAAATGTCCGAGAATGAGGGTTTTTTTTGTGCTATAAGTTCCCTCGAATTTTCTCAAAAAAATAAATAGAAAAAGAAACAAAAAATCCCAAACAAATTGGCTATTGAGGCTAGTTCTGGTATCTGAAAAGGAGGCTAGTCTTTTTTTAATTACATTTTTCCTTTTAGTACAAAAAGTTCCCACTGAGTTAAATGAATAGTTTACCACAAAATAAAAAGTAAAATAAAATAAATTTTGTTTTGGACCCCACTGACTTTCATTGCATGAACAAAATCAATTGTCCTTCAGTAGTTCTTCAAAATAACTTCTTCTTTGTCCTGCAAAAGAAAGTAAGTCATGCAGGTTTGGACTAACATGAGTAAATGTTGACAGCACTTTCATTTTCAGGTGAATTATCCCTTTAAGACACAATAAAGCAAAGGGAAAAAAAATCTGAGCTATAATTACATATTTCGATTTCTAGGCATTTTTATTACTTTTTGATTTAAGAAGCCGAATTAATGCACAATGAATGAGTGCACGAGGCGGTTTCAGCAATAATATTCAACATTGCGTATTTCAAGGGAGCATTTTAAGACACTTCAAAGGTTCAGGAGTGGCGTCAAAGCAGCTCCAGACACAGCAGGCTACTGTACCTTTGGAAAATTGGCCGAAATCAAACATTTTGACAAACAATGATCCTCACAGCGGTGATTTACGGAGCAGATATAGAAACTATTTGGGAAGGCCGCCGCTGCACCTCAGCAGACGTCTCAGAAGTCTGTTGCTATCCGATTCCGTATCGCTGAGAAAACACACTCCGGTGTTTGCCTTTGACTGGGAGCCATTAGAAGTATCAGAGCACCCATCATTGGGTCAGATAAAGGAAAGGCCTGGAAAGTGGGCTGTTATGATTTAGAGGGTGAGTTTTCCCCCTCTTGTAAAGCAGAATGCAGGCAGCTACAGGTTCTGTTTTAGGGGATCAAGGGATTGAATTGCTGGGGTGATAAAGGGCTTTTAAGTGTTTTTTGAAGCTGCTCGGCTCAGGGGTGGCTCGGCCCCGTTTATCAGGACTGCTGAGCGGAGCTGCCGCTGGGTCGCTCTGGTCCAAACCATCTGTTCAGCCTCACTCCGGGTCGCCACATGGGTGACATCATGACATGCGGTCTGGAGAGCGGAAAAATTCCTCCTGTCCACCGTCGGAGAGGCCGGACAGCTGTAGGTCCCTCAAAGAGGACAGGGTGGGGAAAGAAAACAAGTGAAAGAGGGAGAGAAAAGAAGCCGTCAGCGATGGCCTGGCAGGTGTGGTGGTTTTGCTCTGTCATCACTGGTCTTCATGGCTGGATCTGAAGGGGATTATGACTGTGGCTCTGGGGTTAAGCTCTCTCGACATTCTCACCAATGCTTGGTTACTCTGATGGTTTTCCTTGTCCTTTCTGTAATCAGCTATTCTTAGCTTTCACTCCAGCATCATCCATCGCTTGTGTCTTGGATGCACAACAGAGATATTTGGTCCAGATATGCAGTTTGAGGGATCTCTGTACAAATTGGAACACAAAAAGATTATTTATACATTATATATATATATACAGTATATATATATATATATATATATATATATATATATATATATATATATATATATATAAATAGGGCTGTGCAAAAATTTAATTGCGATTAATCGCATCCAAAATAAAAGTCTTTACATAATATATTTGTGTGTGCTGTATATAATTATTTTGTATATATAAATACACATGCATGTATATATTTAAGAAAATGTGTTATTCATATATAAAATAGTTATATTAATATAGATATATGTATTTATATATATATATACATATATATATATATATATATATACAGAATTTAAGCGCAAATAATTCTTAAATATATACATGCATGCATAGGTATTTATACATACAAAATAATTATATACAGCACACACAAATATATCATGTAAACACAGACTTTTATTTTGGATGCGATTAATCACAATTAATTTTTGCACAGCCCTAATAAAAAATATTCAAGGCTGTGTTTACTTGCCCAAAAATATTTTAATAATGTAAAATGTAATTGATTACTGTTGTGGCAAAGCTGAATTATTAGTAGATAAAAGCACATGACTTCGGAAATCATTCTAATATGCTGATTTGCTGCTCAAGAAGCATTTCTTATTATTGTCTTATGGTAAATCCTTACCTCGCTGTATAAAAGTATTAATTTAGTCCTACTATACCTGGACTTTTTAATAAACCTCTGAACAAATAATAAAATATAATGCAATTTATAAATATTATAAAAATTAATACAAATATGTGTATAGAGATAAAGCAACAGCTTCTATATTTGAAGCTTCAGTTTTGAGTATATGTAATTGTCTATTTTAATTGTACCGAAAGATATCCAGTATCCTGTGACTGAGATACAGAACGGCCCATCATTTTATCTCTACGAGGAAAAATGGCTCTTTCAACTGGGTTTATTTAATGTGCAGCGTGTGTGTATATGTACAAAATACCTAAAGGCTTTTGAGTGCCCGTTTATGACAGGCAGGTTAATGAGGCTTTGGAGAAGATAGGAGCAGGGTGGTCTTAGACTGAGAGGCGAATTAAACTCATCGGGGGCTCATTGAGAGTGAAGATCTGAAAGATTTCTAGTGAAACGACCAGCCCGGATGCAGTGCTGCGTGGGCACAAAGAAATGTCTGACGTCGGTAGAAATATCACTGGCCCCTGCGGAGCTGCTGTATCCATTCTGTCAAGCGTGAAGCTGATCAGGATTTCAGGTAGTTATACTTCATATTTATGGAGCTGAAATTGTCTTTTGGGTCGAGGATGGCCCAGTCTTGGTAGCTGTGGGTCTCGAAGCTGTTTTATTGCATTCAGTGTGGTGTGGTGTGGTGTTGGTAATTGGGCTGTGGCCAGTGGGGGTTGAGGGTACTTCATTTTGGTCTGTGGTAGCCTCACTCTATACACCCCTCCTGTCTTTGTCGATCCAATAAATGGCCCCATTTATGAAACCACCTTTTCATCCATCCACCATATGACGTAACCAGACCCTTAAACTAGCTTCCCGCCAATGGGCTTTGGTCTGATAGGTCTTTTTTTATCTACGAGAACGCAAAAACGTGCTCTGTCTGTACTGCGGTACAACCAAGCTGAATGTGTGTGCGCGTGTGTTATAAAGATGACCACACACGACTCCATGGTTCCTGGGTTCCCCACAGGCGGAGTTGTCCTGCCAGCCCTGTTTGTGGAGAAACTTTTGGAACATGTTCCTCAGTCGTAGGCCTTGAATCTGTAACAGACCACCTTGTCCCCGGACGTAGACCTGAGAAACAGGCGGTGCAGTTTGTCTGCATCGAGCCATGTTTGAAGTAGGTGAGATTTACAGTGACTGACCTCGAGATGAACGTTTCCTTCCTTAAACACAGACGCGGGCGCTCACACTTGGAAACCCGGGACGCTGAGTGGCGATATCCGTCGCTACAGTTTATGGGGGATGAGTTCAAAGATAGTGGAAGCCATAAAGAGTAACTTTACACTGACAGTAGTAAGTGTGTACTCTACATACACTAGAGACGACTCGAACGCTGGCGATATGTTATGCCCTAAATTATTACATGATTAACTAAATGTATTTTTCCATGTACTTTTCTGTAAAGCTGCTTTGAAACAATATGTATTGTGAAAAGCACTATACAAATAAATTTGAATTTAATTGAACTAGCGTTCAAAAAAGATTTTTAAATGTTTTTGAGAGTTGTCTCGTATGCTAACCAAGGCCGCATTTATTTGATCAAAACTTCAGTAAAAACGGTAATATTATGAAACATTAGTACAGTTACTGTTTTCGGTGTGAATATATTTTAAAATGTAATTTCTTCATGGGATGGAAAAAATATATTTCCAGCATCATTGCTGTCACATGATCCTCCAGAAATCATTTTGGTGCTTAAGAAATGTGTTGTTGTTATTGAAAACAGTTGTGCTACTTTTTTCAGGATTATTGTAAATGTAAATGTAAACTGTAAATGCCTATATTGTCACTTTTAATGAATTGAATGCATCCTGCATTTACTTACCTCAACTTTCAACATTATTCATCATAACCAATAGGCTATTAAGCAGAAACATTTAATATAAATGTATAGTCTACTGCTATTATGACTGTATAATTCATATAGTCACTCACAACTAAACACAAATGCACTAATAGAGGGGGGATGGCTTTCTTAGTGCTGTTTAATAACTTAAGTGCAGATGGAATGAACAAATATTAAACAGATTTTATCTACAACTTGGCGTTCTTAACCTCATACCTGATGCAAAATGTGTGCTCTCACAAATCTTTTATGCCTCCCTTAGCATAGACTATTCAAGGTCTTCATGGCCTTTTGAATGAGACCAGCTTCAACTTGAACTGTACTGTCAGGTTACTGTACCATAGAAATATTCCTAATCCAATCACATTCTCCACTACAACAACATCATGATCTCACTGCGTGCTAAATAACCTGCAGGGAACGTTCTGGAAATTCGGGTTCTGGGAGCACTTCTTGTTAAACTGTTAAAACTATTTTAACTTTAAAATAGTTAAAACTATTTAAACTTTTTTTTAAGTAACGCAATAGTTACTTTCCCTGGTAATTAGTTACTTTTTTAATGATTTAATTTAGTTACTAACTCAGTTACTAGTTGTGAGAAGTAACTAGTAACTATAACTAATTGTTTTTTGTAGCTAACATGCCTAACACTGGTTGTAACCAAGAGCACAGGCTATCGACATGAGCATGACATGTACTACTACTTTTACCCCAGTAATTTGCCTGCAGATGTATAACAAATATGTCACGGCACCCTTCTACAAAGAGATTGGGGTAAAATCAGTCATCTGGTCTTGGCCTGTGGGTTTTAGGACTCATCTACTGGTGCACAGGTCAGGCCCATCATGTCTGAGCAGAAATCTCTCACCACAGAGAGGCTTCACTGCGCGATAATTCATAAATGTTGTCACGGCCACATTAGTCACAACGCAAAACCATAAACTGTCCAGAAGCTGCAGAACATATCTGGGTAATCCACACTTGCGTTGTAGACATGTCACGAGGGAGAATATGGAGTATGTCTTGAAGCTGCACTGACTGTCCTGTTGCAGTGAGAGCTGGGCTTTAGGGCTGTATGTCACATTGACAGGCGTAATCCCTCGTTTGGTGTCCAGTGGAAAGCCTCCGTGTTCCCGCGTCCCTCGGCTCTCAGTCTCTTCTGCTTAGCCTGAGCGCATCTTTCTCCCATGATTCCATCCGCTTTAATGCTTTCCGCAGGTGCCACTCCTTGACGGGCTTCGTTTCCCAGAAAGCGAGTTCTGTGTTCCTCCCTGGTTTTGTTTAGAGGCCCCAGCTGTGCTGCTCACCGCAACTTTCCCTGCGTTTCCCAGGTAACAGGGGTTTTGAGCGCGAGCCGGGCGGTCTGCGGAGAGGTGCATTTTTCCGGTCACGCTCTGCGTAGCGTGTCTGAAGTGGTCATGGCTTGACCGGCTTTTCCCATCTTCCACCACCTGTCTGTCGAGTCCACCGCCGCCGCATCACTGTGCGTGTCTATCTGTCTATCTTACTGCTCCAGTCTGCTTTTGTTTGTTAGACTCTCTTCCTGGCACAAAGGATTTTGTGTATAAAGTTTGCGAGAGTAAATACAGGATGCTGTGAAGTACAGTATGTTTACTTCACCCTATTCCACTCCTCCTCCTGTGATTCAAGGGTGTACAGTACAGAAAGTGTTCCCATATTTATTTATTTATTTATTTATACACACACACATATTTATATTTATTTAGATATATACACACAGACGTGTGTATATATATATATATATATATATATATATATATATACATATACATATATATACATACACACACTACCGGTCAAAAGTTTAAGATCGGTAAGATTTTTATGTTTTTAAAAGAAGTCTCTTCTGCTCACCAAGGCTGCAATTTTTTGATAAAAAATACACAAAAAACACAGTAATATTGTGAAATATTATGACAATTTAAAATGACTTTTTTATGTTAATATATATATATTAAAATGTAATTTATTCATCTGAAAAAAAGCTGAATTTTCAGCATCATTACTCCAGTCTTCAGTGTCACATGATCCTTCACAAATCACTCTAATATGATGATTTTATGCTCCAAAAACATGTATGATTATTATCCATGTTGAAAACAGTTTTTTACATTTTTATTTCAGGATTCTTTGATGAATAGAAAGTTCAAAAGAACAGCTTTTATCTGAAATGGAAAGCTTTTGTTACATCAAACACTACCCTTTAAAAAGTTTGGGGTCAGTAAGATTTTGTATTTTATTTTTTGGGGAAATAAATAAGAAATTAATACTTCTATTCATCAAGGATGAGTTACATTGATCAAAAGTTACAGTAAAGACATTTATAATGTTAGAAAAGATTCTAATTAAATAAATGCTGTTCTTTTGAACTTTCTATTCATCAAAGAATCCTGAAATAAAAATGTAAAAAACTGTTTTCAACATGGATAATAATCATACATGTTTTTGGAGCATAAAATCATCATATTAGAGTGATTTGTGAAGGATCATGTGACACTGAAGACTGGAGTAATGATGCTGAAAATTATGTTGTTGGACATTTACCATAGTAATAAAATGCTATTTGAACGCTATTACACAGTGAAATATAGTTTTATTTTATTGTTTATTTATTTTATAGCATTATTTTATACCATTATAAAATAATATCTTGATATTAACTTTTTTTTAATGATATTCACTAGGTATTCCCATAATGGTTTCAATCAGCTGACTGGCGATCACATTACAAAATGTTTCTAAATACAAATGTGAAAAATGAATTCCTTTTTATTTTATTTTTTATTTCAATTAATATATTTTAATTTCTTTTTTATTTTATCAACATTAATTTGATGCCATTTTATTTTTGTGCAAAATGAGTCCTTGTTTAATTTGAAATATGAATGGTATATCTGCTTCAATGTGTTTACGTTACTCAACGTTAGAAGTGCACTAACATATAGATGACCTCAGACCTAACACACACAAGCTCTAATTTTTGATTGCATGGGATCTTTAAGAAAATGTTTATGAAATCTGAAATTTATAGACCATGATGGTAAATTCCATAAACTGACATCGACCCTGCGCAAAGTTCAGCAAGAGTTACGTTCTCCTCTTAGGGTTTGGAGATTACTTTGCTCTCCCTCTCCAGCTGATGTGATCCAGATGGCTGGGTGCTGTCAGTCCAGGCGTGTGTATGTTCCCCAGAGGAGGCTGTGTGTGTGTGTGTGTGTGTGTGTGTGTGTGTGTGTGTGTGTGTGTGTGTGTGTGTTTGGTTCAGGGATGTGCTGGCCACTCTTTCGGTGTGCTGCTATCAGCACTAATTACAGTCGGCCTGTCAGCCTTTAGAACAGCCGATAAGAGCAGGGGTGCTATAGAGGAGAAGAGGTCAACACACAGCACAGCGCGTCTCATTTACACATCTTTTTTCCCTCTGTCTTCATTTACAGTCTTTTTTGTATTAAATGAATAGTGATAGAACTATATATGTATTAATTTGATAAGCCTAACAATATTTGGCTATTTTGAGATCAATATGCATTGATAAACATCACAATGAGGCAGGTTGAATTATGTATATTTACTTTCTGATTATGTATTATTTCAGATTTTGACTCCCAGATATTCACTAGTGGACTGTATTTCAGAAAGTGTTTACCTATATTATATTATTTTATTTATTATTTTAGACTTGCCAGGCTTGATTTCAGTTCGTTAACTCTATTTGTTAAGTAATGAAACACTGTTGTCAAAGCTGATATCGTATCGTTATATATGTTCAGACACTTGCATGTGTCATTATTATACCAAGCTCAAATGTAGTTACAAGGTTTTAGACTGGAGAATTGTGAAAATTTCGAACAATTTCCGTAATCCACTTCCTAATCTTTTTTCACCATTGTGAAAGGGAGAATTTCTCATTTACAATCTCCAAAAAAACACACATATCAGTGATAAAGATGCTCATTTAAAAGAGCTTGTATTATTCCACTCCCCCTACTGACACACACAGGCATGTTCCCCAATGATCTTTACTCTGACTGCAGGCTTTTAAATTCACATTTGATGTCTAGGAAGCCCTTGTGCCAGATATGATTCAGCATGTGTTTCCAGGTGTCTCGCGTGTTCCAGTTTTGTCTCTTGTGAATTCACTCGCAGTCACTCAAGCGCTGCTATTGTGTATAATACAAGATTAATACAACTATTACTGTGTTCAGGAAGTACAAAACCCATATTTTCAGAATGCTTACACAATGTAATTTATAGCTTTTGGTGAGTCAATATTAGCTTTAAAGGCGCAAAGCTGTAGATTTTTCTTTAATGTTTCATAGTGGCCATCCAGATAGGATGTTCAGCACAGGCGTCGCCTATAACTCTGTTTTAACCAGCGCTCTGGTACCAAATCCAAAAGCAGCGGATGTATCTCTCTTTTTTAGGCTTGTAAAAGCAGTTGCTGAAGCTCCTCTGTGCCCCGTGGTGGCAATGAACAGTGAACGGACACCATATTTCTCCCCACGTCTCCTCCATGACACACACATGCACCGAATGCAGATCTGGCACCATTTTTCTCTTTCCCACATCACACACACACACATCCCTGGAAAAGGGGTCTTAGAAAAGCCGGGCTGTGGCTCCGGGCCAGGGAATGATGGAGAGTTAGGGTTATTTTTATTTTTTTAATGTGCTGGGACTCCTCCAACACTCAGTTTGTTTAACGCGGCTGGCCTGTATTTTATTTTTATGTGCTAGATCAGGCAGTATCAGGTAGGACTTAGTACTGATGGATTCTGATGATAACGTTCTCTGAACTCTTCCCTCCCTGCTAATGGTGTCCTCTAAATTCCTCTCCTTCAAATCAGCGGCCCACAAATATTGAAGTGTTAAAGAAATGGACATTTAAGATATTGCATAGATATGAGTATGTGAAATGGGGAAAAAAGGGAGATTTTTGTGCTAAAAGCAGCCCTGTGATTTTGGGTTTGGTCTTCTTTCCATCTATCTATCCATCCATCCATCCATCCATCCATTCACCTACCTTTACCTTACATCTATATATTTCTAACCATCAATTCTTCCATCCATAGGTCTTTTCATTCAACCATCCATCCACCCATTATCTATTCATTCATATATCTCTTAATCCTTCCATCCATCCATTCCTATATCTCTTTATCAATCCACCCATCCAGTCATTCATCCATCCATCCATCCAATGTTCATTTGTCCATCCATCCATCCACCTACCTATACACATATATCTCTCTGGTCATCTATCCATCCATCTTTCTTTAGCCATCTGTTCATTTATCCCTCCATCATCCAACCATATCTCTCTGTCTGTCCATCCATCTCTCTATATGTCCATCTATTGATGCATCTTTCCACCTGACCGCCTCTCTATCCGTCCATCTATTTCTTCCTACACTCTAAAAAATGCTGGGTAGTTTTAACCCAATTTTGGGTAAAATATGGCACAAACCCAGCCATTGGGTTTAACATGTAATTTAAAAATGTAACCCAATGGCTGTATATTTTACCCAAAATTGGGTTAAAACAACCCAGCATTTTTTAGAGTGTATATCTCAAGGATTATCTGTCTCTCCATCCACCTATCCCTTCATAAATTGCTCCATCCATCCATCAATTAAATTTTTTTTCACAGACTTGTTTTGAGGTAAAAATATTAAGGTAGAATGTCACAATTTTTCAAACGTCAGTTTTCCCATCCATTCATCTGGCCGTCCCCATGGTATTTTGTCCAAACTTTACTTCACATTTCTACTCTTTTGTGTTTCCAAGAAGCTTATCTCTCTTCCAGAATGGTCATGGTTGAGGCAAACATTAAAATTTCAAGCGCTGAAAGTAGTCCGACCTCAGATCTGCTTTCGTTTAACATTCCTCCCTCATTTTGCCATCATTTACGTTCGGCCCGTTGTCATACAGTAGGAATGGCAGTGATAAGTCATGTTTAGAACCCGCCATCCCGGTCATTCCAGGCATTCTGTGCAGTGTTCAATGCTCCGGTGGCTTAACCGGCACACTGCGTCCCCGTCAAAAACAGGCATAAATCTCCCCACCACCTTGCCTATTCATTATCTCTCAATTGCCTTACACACCCATAGAAACACCAAACCGATAGAGAACAGAGGGAGGTGGCTTTTTTTAGGCCTGCTGGAGGACTTCTGAGAAGAAGCTGAAAAGAATGCAGAGTCCAGAGAGAGGAAATTGAGTGTTGAGGGCGGTGATGAGTGATGTTGATTGATGGGCCGCTTCCCCTCTCTTCGATTGGCTTTGTCGTGAAAAAAGGTGATTGGCCACTTGACCTCTTAGTGATCAATATGGTCTCTCCTATCTCCCTCAGAACAAATGTGTGGGGCCCATTGTGTCTCTGTGCTTCTGATAAGGGTCTTTGTCTTCTTTTAGTACAGGAACACAAGCTCTGCCTTGCTGTCTACTACCTCCATCAGAGGTTACCTTCTAAGGCACTATCTTAACACAGATGAAAACAGTATGTTTGGATCACCTTACACAGTCAGACATTCCATGTGCCACACAAATAAAGCTTTGTTGGAGATTTAACTCTTACAACTTTACAACAACAATTGAAAAAAGAAAACTACAGAGATTTTAACCATTTTTAACCATAATGGATCCACCAGTTTAACCACTATTTTTATCAATATTTGTTAGCAAATAGTCAGGATTGGGGGAGAAAATGTAAACGTTTAAAATTTTGATTATATTTATATAAATCTTAATGTCAAATGTTTCAAATTCTTTAGTAATTTAATTTAGTCTCTCCGATTTCATTCAGAATTCAGACTCGGTTTTCTCTTCTGCTTTAGATTTCCACCTATCTCTCTCTTTTCATGGGGTTGGGAAATGTGGGATTGAAAATAGATGTTATCATGACCCGAATATTGCGTGTGTGAGCGTGTTCACATGGACATTTGAGCATTCTCATCCATCATTTCAGACTCCTTATCCTCAATATCCCAGTGCAGATCCTTCCACTTCCTGTTGTTTGCCTCTCCTCATGCCGCCCTCCCTGGGTTTCTCTTTTCACCTCATCTTTCCCTTTGATTTTTATTTTTAGCCAGTGCCGTCCTCATGTATTTTGGCAGGGCAGATAGAGAAGGGCTCATCGGGACCAGGCAGGGAGGTTATGGAGCTGAAGGGGAAGTTCCTTTTTGCCCAAAGTAAACTGACTCACCTCGGGGGCAGCTGCTGCCTGTGGTCTGAACCTGACCATAATGAGCACGGCTAGTCAGGAGGTCAGTGTATTAAAAGGCATTTCTGACAGGACATGTTAGTGCTCAGAAGCCTCCTGGAACATCACCAGCTTTTATTTTATTAGTTTGCGCCAGGACATGGTGGGTTTTACAGGCCTGGGTGGCCCGTGTGTTTGTGGGATACATCACATCTTCATTGCTTTTGATGGTCAAAATGACAGAATTAAGAGTTGTATGGCAACTCTTTGGCATCACACAGTGTGTGTGTGTGTGTGCACATGCTTCTGTCAGGTACATAGGCTTCTTTCTAGCGCTGTGATGTCACTCTGGATAGAATCAGGTCAGCCAATTCCTCCAAGGAACCGAAGAGAACACAACGAAACAGACAGAAAGAAAAAGAAAGGTTTTGCCAGCGATTGGAAAAACTGATAAGAGAAAAAGCAAATTCGCAGTAAGTCTGTGATTAAAATAGAAGAATAGAGTGGAGCTCAAAACTAGTGTGTTGTATTTTCAGATTGCTGACACAATTATGTTGGCCAAATTTGTGTTGCAAGCATCTTTTACAGAGTAGGCCACTTAGTGGGGAATTAAACGCAATATAGTAGACGAAGTAAAAAAAAATGGGTCTATAGAATACTTGTTTAAAATCTGTTCAACACCAAACTCTACGGCTGTTCAAAAACATGCCTTATGCCAACATGGCATCATGACTTTGCGTAAACATACACGCCACTTTCAAGTCAAGTGGTGTGTTATCTTTACGCATTTTGAGCTATCCGCGTCATCTTTTGCATGCATGTCTACGCTGTTAAATGTCCGAGTGATTCCGAGGTAGAATGGTAGGGGAAGACTGATAAATGTTATTAACCCCAGTGAAGGGTAGGTTTAGGGACGGGTTTGGGGTAGGTCATATATTTATATATACAGTAATGTAACGTTAAGTCAACTGCATTCATAAACACGCTGAAAAGCGATTATGCGTGTTGATAGCACGCCAAAAATGGAAATACGAATTGGCGTGTCATACATATGCCATTTCATGAGATCAGTCTGCCTATACTCTCCTTCACTATTCCCTAGATTAGTCCACTAATATAGTCATCTTGAAGGAGTGAATGAAAATGAGTGAGTGATTTCCGGACACTGAGTACGCCGGAAGGGCTGTCGCTTTTGAATCGTTTTTGCTTGCTGTTTAATAATCATTTCAAACTGGACTGTAGCAATGACAAGATTTATCTTTAACACTGTCATGGAAACTAGCATGTATAAACCTTAATTCAACAATTTAATAATCATTTAAAAAGGAATTTTATTTAGTATAATATTACACTGTACTCACGGATGGGTGATTCAGTGGCGGGAGCCATCTTTTGGCGAGACGCTGGAATTCATTCGGCGTGGTACTCACATAGTGCCTCATGGGTATTCTCTAGTCGGTGAGCGTACATTGGTTTTAAGCTTGTTTCTGTGGTGCATTATGGGATTGAATGCATGAACTCAATAACATCCACTGGGATTTTGGACACCACTACATATGGCTGTCCCCTCAAATAGTGCCCTAGTTAAGGGTATAGGTGGTGATTTTGAACACAGCCCACTTGTCCAGTTCATGTTAAAAATTCTATTTTTATGTACAGGGTTGATACCTACATAGTGTTTCAAATTAATCCCTTATGAGGTTCTTTTTCACTTACCATTCTACCGTAGAAGGTAACCATCTAGACAGACGGTAGCGAATGAGGCAGCTCACTAAGTTTTGGAACGGTTCCAATGAGTTTCTGTGTATTAGAGGTCATACAGAAAATGAGAGGGAGGAAAAGTAAGAGAGGCAAAGGGAAGATGATTTGACACACACTTCACCACTGATACTCTAGCACACGTGGCTAACGCTAACCCGAAGACATTTTCCAGTCTGCTGCCTGTATTCATCAGTACACTAAAGACTTTGACCATCTCGGCTGCTGGGAAAGACGGTCGCCCTCCCTCTCACGCTGTTACCGCATGTTTGACCTAACAGGGCTCACTCCCTGAAACAGCTGCACTTGACTGATGGCGAGTCGTAGAATTAATTATTTGTGGTGCTTGCTATCACTGTCACACTCAACATAAATGGAGTAATGACTTCTGAAAATTCAATAAAGCGCAGTACTACTGATGTATTGCGGTCATGGGTTGGAATTTGTTGAGTTATTTGCAACGGCTTTGAACGTGGCTCAATTAATCTTAATCAAGGACCAGAACTATGTGTTTTAAGGTGTATTTGTCAACACCGTCGTGTTCAAAGATGTCTGAAAACTAATTGTGTGTTGTCTCCTTCAAACAGGCAGGAGGCGCTGTTGGCAGCCATCAGCGAGAAGGACGCCAACATCGCTCTTCTAGAGCTGTCATCCTCGAAGAAGAAGAAGACTCAAGATGAAGTTGCTTTGCTGAAGAGGGAGAAAGACCGATTGGTACATCAGCTGAAACAGCAGGTGAGAAAAACCAACAGGCTGGACGTCTACACCCCAGACCATGGCACGAGGCAAAACCATAGACTAAAATGAACACAGACCTCAGTCCTCCTAGTTTCCTAGTGGAGTTCTTCAACCTCACCCACAGGAATTACATTGGTGTAGCTTAACCAGACATTCGTCAGCCTAAAAAAATACTCCCACATCAAAGAGACAATTTCGACTTTATAGCTCAAGTAACAAACATTTTTGTTTCACTGACGAATTGTGTTTTAGCCCAACTAAGAGCTTTGCTTTTCATCGTTTGAACTTCCTTCCAGGCTCTCATTGTGTTTTACTGTAAAAACTGTTTTTATTCATTTTTACAAACTTAAGATAATTGAAAGCATGCCACAGATGCTGTCCATAGACGTTAGGTTGACATTAACCCGGAATATACTCTTAAGAGGGGCGTGATTGCACAGAAATATAAGATCACACAGGATATCCTGATGATGTGTTCATAGTACCGCTGACCTTGCTGTTGTAGTTCTGCTTAGCAGTTCAAGGCTAAAGAACAAGTTCTCAGAGGAATTAAACCAAGACACGTTGGGAACGAGATGCAAACAGGCTACAGATGTCTGGCCGCAGACCCATCAAGAAAGGCAATTTTAAGATTATTTGGCTCCTCCTCCAGGTTCCCACAAACCACCTGCAAATGCATGCACACTATAGCTCAAACACACACAGACTAGTGGCCATGCATTCAGTCGAGTTTACAATATAAACCAGCCGCATGCATGTATACAGAACCCAGCGGCCACAGAAAAACAAACAGAGCGGGTGGACACACACATCCTCACTTTAGCTCATTCATGTTCACGGGCACACGCTGGAAAACACCCCTCCCTCACTGTTTCTCTGAATGACAGGCTATCAGCGCATTGCATAGCAGAAGCATTCCACAGGAAATGGGTGTCAGTAGTGCAGATAGCTGTGGGGCTCAGCTCTCACCCACAGGCCTGAGATCAGGAGGGCAGCCTGCGCCCCCTCCCGCTCACTGTCAATCACAGCAGGGGGGAATCTGGTTAAGAGCCGGTCAGAGGCCGGTTGCTCTCCTGACATGCTAATAGTTCAGGTCAGTGATAAAGGTTACACGCGGTGGTCCTAAATCAGGTCTTTTCGGGCAGTTTTACTTCTGGGTCAAAGTTAGGAGTGAACATAGGAAGGGTTAAGTACCCTCAGTTCGCCTGTCCCTCTTGGACACGTTTTTCCGCTTTTAATTCACAGCAAAGAAACATTACAAGCAGGCGTTTGGCATTAATTGTCATTTATAATCATTTAGATGCCGAAAATGGATAAAAAGCCTGAAGGTGTTTGATGTGGCCCATGGTAAGGGTGAGGGTTGCAGCCTCTGGATTAGGATTGGGATCGGAGTCGTAGGATTTGAGTGACAGGGGATGAGTCTGACATAGTGGTACATAAATGGAGTGTTTTTCTTTTTCTCTTTTTAAGAGACAGATGTGCGTAAAGATGTAGGGCAGATAATGGTTCAGAGGAGAGAAAATTCCTGGTTATGCATGTCAAGTCTTGTTAAAAAAAGAAAGAATAATGTCAAAAGTGTGGCCTTACACCATGTCATAACCAACTGGAGTATGATAGTGTCAAATGGTGCAGCAAATACAATAATCTAAAAAATAAACTGCAGCCTTGGTTAGAGATTCAAACTAAAAAAAAATATTTCAAACCAATATTTTCTAATATTGTGTCTCCTAAAAATGCATTTTGTTGTGTCTCTACAGACTATTAACCATGAACATTACCACTGTGCATAATAATAATAAATACACTTTTTAAAATTAGTTCAGCATGTAGGTTTCGGACACTTCGGACACATTCTCTGGTCTCGACCATTAACAAACGTGTAACTTGCAGATTTTTGACACTTATATTGGGAAATCACAGTCAAACTGGTCCAATATTAAATATCAAATGTTTTTCAGAGTAGCTATTAAATATGTATTTTGTGTTCTACTGTGGTATCAGTTTGTCTTGCAAATGTTCATGACCGAGAACTGACTTCGGTGAAACTCATCGAGCCACACTTAGTGAAGATACTCCATCCAATTTCATGGCTTCTCAATTGTTTTATTTTACTAGAGCGGGTTTGGATGTACTCAGTGTGTGATAAATGGAGCCCGTCATCTTGTTTAAATGATATTTTCAGACGACGAGCAGATGGGATCATTTGATGTCTCACAAAATGCTGCACAATCAACAGCCGTTACTGTGATCCAGAAAATTAAAGTGAAGGAAATTAACTAGTATGAGACCACAATGGTAAGAGAGAGAGGATGGTAATAACAAAGAGAGAGGCGAAAGAAGACATCCTGTATCTGTTTCTGTTTTGGGATACATCACTCTTCATGATACATGCATTTCAGACGAACATGAACTCTCTTTGTTCTTTTTCCGTTTCGTTTTGTTCTTTTCTTCTCTGGTCTCCGTCTGTGTGTCTGTCAGCCTGCGTGATGATGACAGTGTAAAAATAGAGCTGATGCCTGTTGAGTGTCTTTTGAAGCGCCGGTGTAGTGAAACGTTCTCTCCATCGCATCTTCCTCGTCCATTAATCTCCACTGCGCGCCGTGACATTGCCCGGCTCTGATGTGCTGTCCAAGTTTTATTAGCAGACTTGAGAGAGTGGAACGGCGTGTCGCTGTTGAGCGCAGGAGTTGGTTTTTAAAAATGGTCCTTGTGCAAATTTGCAGCCCGCAGATTAAACGGCAGAGTGGGAACTGCTCCCCGCTGCCATCACATGGATCATTGATGTCACAATTAGCTGTGGAGGGACAGTGGTTTATTCTGGAGAGATCAGAACTGTTCTTTACTACACATGTACAATTTACCTGCTAGTATAGGAAAACAGACCAGGAATATTGATGACATATCATAAAATTTAGTTTAATCAAATGCTTTCTGAAATATGACGGAAAGAAAGCTTTTTGTGTGTGTGTGTGTGTGTGTGTGCGCGCTTGTATAAATATATTTATATATACGTATATACATATACTAGGGCAGTGGATTTAACATGTTAATTTAATTAATTCGGAAAAACTTTATCGGAAAAAATAATGTGTTTAGATTATAAACGCAGTGAACTGAGGCTTTCAAGCATCAATGGTGTGAGGACCCTCTTGGAATTGCTGTTTTTCATCTTACGTTTCATTCAGTTGATTAATGATGACCATGAAGCAGGGCAAAAACTCACTGTGTGAGTAATGCAGTTAGAATGCCCTGAAATTCAGGATAATGGTGCAAAAATTCCCCTGTATATGAGTATTGAGTATTGCTTATTTGATATATTTAAGCAAGATCACATGAGTGCTGTTTTTGTTCCGAATGGTGCAAATGTGGATAAAGAAGTTAATATTGTGTTATATTTCTGACACAATATTGTATCTGCAATTATAACCAACGAAAATATTACCTGTAAAGTCAGAGCAGTGTTTTGTTTCTGAATAAATCCGTGTTTTGAGCAAATCATTCGAGGGTGAACCAAATGATTCAATATGAATGACTCAATGACTTACTTTATTTAAATCTGACATTTCCTGCTACCTACGGGCTGTTTTAGTTTCTTATTTTTATCGTTTCATTAAAAAAAAAAAATTCATATGAATAAAAAAGGTATGGTTCACCCTCATAGCATTGAAGCCTAAAGGTTTTTGTGTTAATTTGATGCTTTTCTGATTTAACACAATAATGACTTTAAATAATCTTTCAAGGGGTAATTTCTCTTCCAAATTGGATGTGCATTTAATTTTAAATTAATTTAATTAATCTCCACTTAATTGTGTAATTCATTAGATTAAATAGTGTAATTGATTAATTGTGTAATTCATTGTTCATGGTGAATAAATATTGCCGAATTGTGCATCCCATCTGCGCATCATAGCCATATTCACCTATATTCATATATAGCACTTATTTTCTGTAGGTTATATAAGATGGTGCATTGTGCAACAATACACTTTAAACAGTAGGCATGCTACATCGTTGTCACATGATCTCATAACATTGCATAAATACAGCAAGTTGCATCCAATTATTATATTGGAGATAAGAGGATGTAATCCAGTTTTGTGTAAAATGTCTTTACAATCAAATAACAAGTGAAGAAATAGATTGCAGCTGATAATACTTTAAGTCATTCCTCATAGTAGAAATTGGAGATCAGGTCAAACATTTCATGTTGTATACTGCACATGTAGCTAATTTATTAGTAGACCATTTATACAGGACATTTGCATACTGTTGAAATATTGCATCTTATTAGCACAAGAACAGCAGCCGGTGTGAACCAAAGCCTCCAGCGCAGGTCATCTGAGCTCCACACACCCAGCCTCGCCTTTCTAAAAGTAGTGTTGGCTCTGAAGCGGCAGAAAACACTCCCACCTGCACGAGGCGTCCAAAAATTATTTGATAAGTAATAAAATTTATCTTCCTTGCCCCTGCACGGTCTGAAGAGGCTGCATTAATCCACGCCATTATCATGGAGCATGATTCAGACCATTAATCATCTCGCTGCTCATATTTGAAATCTTTACGACAGCTCAGCGGCTGCGAGAGTTTCCCTGCGTTCACAGTGAGCTCTCTGTGCGCTGTGGAAAGGTGTAGAATGGTTAGTGTGGTCACCGCCTCCAAACCCAAGCCCTCCTCCATCATAATTCTCAGACTCCTGAAGGATCTCAGCAGAGACTTCCTGTCTTTTCCCCTGTTAACTGTATGTCAGCGGACATGCATGTGTGCGAGCGTGTATTTGGGGTATTTGAGTGTTATGGAAAGACTGGCCTATGTTAGGTAGTCAGTAGTCGATAGCAATATAGTAAATTGCATGATTCTTGATATCAGTTTTGGTGCCCAAGTAAAAAGTAATGTGCTTCTGAACACACTCCTGTAATTTAATCCTGTGTGGTGTATCCATATGGTTGCATACGTTCCTTTTCCTACCTTAAAGAAAAACAACAGTGTAATGTATTTTTAGAAATAGAAGGATGGTCTTAGCCAATGATATATGTTGTTTTTAAGTCACATGACTTCAAGACTACTTTTCCTGGGTTCGCCCTTAAAGTTATTTAGATGTTGTTCATATATAAGCTTTATCTAACAGACTTAGAGAAAACCATGACAATGCTGTGCCTCAATGGACAACAGAACTGCACTTTTTTTTTTTTTTTAGGTAGTGCCATTTAATCATATTAAGATATTTATTTATTTGGATTTACCATGATATATTATGTATTTTAAAACATAAAAAAATACAAACCATAAATGTGTTATTTATGCATTATATATATATATATATATATATATATATATATATATATATATATATATATATATATTTATTTATTTATTTATTTATTTATTTATTTATATAAAACACATGCATAATATATGCATAAATAACATATTCATGGTTTGTATTTTTTATGTTTTATTATTATTATTTATATAATACTTCTGACATCTCTGCTAGTAGACTCAGGTTAGGGTTTGAGTCAGCAATGCACTCTCATTGTAAGTAGCCCGTGTGTTGTGTGTGTGTGAGAGATTGTGGCGACCCTGCTCTCCTCCTCTTTGGAGATGAGGATATCGAGTGTGTGTAATGAAGTGTAGCTGAGCTGACATGGTGAGAGAGAGAGAGATGACGTTGATCAAGTGAATGTGTATTTTAGTCCCTCTTCAGAGATGGAAGACGTGCCAAAGTGTCCGACCCACCCGTTCCCTCCGTAGACCTCCTGAGCCCAGTCTGCCCGTGTCCATGTTATAAAATCAAGACCTACAGGGGCAAGTGATATTTATCCTGACAATTTTGGTAAGCTTCATTACTCTTTGTGTGCTTTCCAAGGACTAGAGTTGCAGTTTTGGTCTTTTGTTCATTTGTAACCAATGTATCTCATGACTAACCCCATCCGCTTCTTAAGGAGATGACCCGGAGTGATTCAGACCAATTACAGTTTGCTGGTCCTCTGGGACAGTGTTAAAAAGTCTGGTTGCAGTTCTGTAACCGCAGATTGAGTGTTAGTGTTAGTTCCCACAAGTCCTGGAATGGCGTTGGTAATTCCATCCCCTCGCAAACTGCAAATTTGGGTCGATATGTATTTCTCCCATTACCTGCTACAGTGCCTTCACGAGGCCCCGCCACAGTCGCTGTCCTCGCATGGCTTCGGGCGATGACGGGCATCGGGATGGGCCGAGATGCCAATTCAGTAAAGGGCTCCGGGCCTGTGTAGAGCTGTGGTTTTGGGCACCCCTCAGAGAAATAAAAACGTTTTGTCTTGGCGCTACCCACGAATAAACTTAAAATGCAAAAGCGGCAAAGCCACTGTGTGCATGTGTTGCCAGTTCGAGGCTGCCGTCTGCGTTGAAAACGTACCTTTATTGGGTTCACAACGCTGGTGTTTTGTTGCAAAGGCTGAGCTGTAGGCGCCTCACGTCCCAACGTGATCACAGAGCTTAAATTAAAGCGTCCTGCAGCCAGTAACAGGGCAAGAAATCCAGAAAAAAAGCACACAAACAACAACATCAACAAGCATTCGATTCATTGCATGATCTCGTTTGGCTGAAGGTCTCACAGACCTCGGAGATCCCGTGCCGAGGGGGCCGTGCGAATGGAGGTCCATCCGCGCTGGATTTGTCTTGGATCTGATGCAGCTCTCGCTGCTCGTTTAGGAAAAAAGAGTCGCTGTGTTTTCGGAACATGAGACCTCAAAACACAAGCCGCTAAATTGCTGTTTGAATAAGGCCTGTGGGTGTCCATCTCGTCCAACGTGTGACGTTGTGGAGGAGAGGAAATGGAGATTTTCCACTGCATCTCCGATTGTGGAGAACATTTTACGATGTTGTTATTATTCGGTCAGACAAATGAATTTTTTTTAGAACATTCTGTGCCCCTTTGGCAAGCCGTGAAGACTTTTGGGAGCTTTATTATTACAGGGTTTTGCCTTAATGTCGCTAATGGTAGTTGGTAACGCTTTGCTTTTCTGCTGCACTGAAATTGCTGTTTTACTAGTTCCTGTTCCGTTCCTCTAATGAGGGTTGGAGACTGTCCTCTCTTTGCCTTTTTTTCCCTTTTCTGGCTCTTCTGTCCTGTCATAATGACGACCTGTGATTATTCTCCTCTTACCTCAGTTCCTAGCCTTTTACATATAATTGTTTTGATAAAATCTTGATGATTTCTAAAGCTTTACTCGTTGTTGTTTTTTTGGTGTGATTAGTGGTATTTGCCAAGCCAAGAATCACTATTACTGTTGCTCACTGTTATTGATTATAACTAAGTTTTAAACTATGGTTATTAGGCATCCTGCATGTTTGTGCTATAAATAAATAGCTTCACTGTTAATTTGACAACAATAGAAAATATTTTTTCATGCATTTTCTGTTAATTCGTATTAGTGTTTTACAGTAAATAGGACATTGCCACCATATTAACCACTCGTTTTCTTCAAATATTTTGATATTCAAATCTTATTTGTACATTTTCCATACTTCCCTTCTTTCTACTGTATATATAGCATGAGAGAGAGAAAGTGCTGTTCTTTCTGTGGCTAACACCAGCTTTCTAATTCTAACTCGGCAGAGAAGTCTGTTTGCTTCCCTCTGGGCGCCCAGAACAGAGAGACCATTCTTTTTCCTCCCAATTCCCAGTTATCGGCTCCGTTCGATTTTAATCCCAGGCCTCTGAGACTGGAAGCACTAGCACTCACAATCATGTAGAATCCTTTCTGTCATGCTTGTCCAAGGAGCTTATCTCGGAGACTGTTATTCATGCAGGGATCTGGGACTGTATTTTTGTGTTATCTTTGCTTTTGAAGTCTTGGCCTTTTTAGCGACTTCTGAGACTTCGTAATTACTTTTAATGGTTTGAAAAAAGACCATAACAGAGCACTAAACTCTTTCTTCTTAAGTATTTGTGACTTACTTTTCATTCTGAAACACATTATGCTGTTGATCATTGTTCAGAGGGCTAAAGGGCAGTAACATCAACATCAAAGTGCACAAAACCAAAGGTAAGGTTCAGAAGTTAACACTGGAATCCTTTTATTAGTGCATTATCCTGTAAATATCAGTCCTTTTATTGGAATTTTACTGAGTTTATTGTGGAAGATCATTTTAATTTATAGAAAATTATCTTCCACTATAAACATTAGATAGTATTAGTGAAAGTAATATAAAAAGGTGAACAAATTTAATTAAATTTACTCATTATATTTTCTTTCTTTATACCTTTATTTTACCATGAAGTCTCATTGAGATCCAACATCTCTTTTACAAGAGAGGCCTGGCCAAGGTGACAGCCATACATAAACACAACATATTAAAATGCTACATACAAAGTAGTAGCCATACATAAAACACAACATAGTGAGGAAAAAAAATTGCTACATACATACTATCATACAATAATCATTTAAACACAATGGTCTCTCTAGAAAAACAACCACATGTCTCTTTTACCATCAAAAGTTTACCACTTTTGATATTTATCAAGCTCCAATTTCAAATGGAATCTCCCTTATTATACATAATCATTTTACTACTAATATTTCAATGTGTTATCTACCTGGTTTGTGGTGTTTGTTTGTAGAAGGTGAAAAATTTGTACATGGAAATAGGATTCCAGTTTTTTAGACAGGAAACTTGCAGATAGGCATTAATGGCATGCAGATTATTGGGAATCATTTCCTAGTGTTAATTTCAGGGGTTTCACACATACTGTACCTTTAGAGCTGTGATGCTTGTGTGGGAAATGTGAGTTTGACTTCAACTTCATTAGACATGCTTGTTGTAAAAAATATGCTCACTGTACAATAGTCTGAACACTAAGCTGGAAAGAGGTTGGGTGTACCTGTGGCAAACATCATTAACCAAGAGTGTGTGTGTGGTCTCTTACACACCTTAGTTAAAACCCATTTAGAGGTGAGCAAGGGAGCTAGAACTCCTAATGTTAACAGAGATGCTTTAATAAAACATTTCTTTCCAGAGTTCATGTTTAACACACACTCTTTGGTTTACTTGCAAAGTAAAAGATCACCATTCATGCCATGTATGTCTATCTACAGTATAATATCACGGTGGACATATCTTTGTCATATTTCACACCAAAATCACAAGTTGGACATAAAAATATTATTTGAAGAGTTCAGATGCAAAAGCCTCTAAATGCCATTTGAAATTTTCTTCTAAAATGACCATTTTTATTAAGCTTGTATATTTAAGTTCAGTAATTTCACTTAAATGACAATTAATAGGTAATCTTCATTGCCATTTAAGTGAATTTACTGAACTTAAATATACAAGCTTGATAAAAATGCTAATTTAGAACAAAATTTCAAATGGCACTTCATTTATTTATTTACATCAATGCAGGTTTTTTTATAACAAGCTTTGTGATATCTACTTGATCATTCACTGGTGCTAGCATGCATATTCAGTTGTCCTTTTCCACTCCCCTACACAGCTAAGTATGCATCAATCTGTTTGTTACAATCATATCTCAGTGTAATAAAAAGTTTAGGAATCGTGCGTTCAAAAGACGAAACATGATTTGAAGTACTTAACACTGCTCCAATTATTAACTAAGAATTACCTTTAATATGGAGATGTCATATCTGGGCTTTTGCCCTTTTTTTGTGCTGTGAACACACAATTAAATGCATTTTTTTTAATGTCTTAAAATAAAGCTAAATGTGGCAAGGCATGGAAAGGTGGGATGGAGAGGAAGTAGATTGAGGTTGTGAACTCCAGAGGTCACGGGTGCCATGGAGGAGTCACTTCACTCTGGAGGTGTAGGAAAGCCTCTCGTTGTGTCGTTTCACTTCCGTGACCCCAATTATGAGCTTGACAAAAAGGCCTTTGATATCTCACTGAATCCACAGCGATGACTGACTGAGAATCATGAGACAGCACTTTTTAGTGTTCAATTTTTCTCCCTTTTTTGGCGGCTCATCAGCATTTTTGAGTCGCAATGGATGGGGGGTGGAAAGGGGTGAGAGAAATGATAATGGTGGAGAAGTAGAATAATTGTGAAAATGATTAGATTAAGTGAGCAAATGAGCTCTCCAGTTGGGACGGAAACCAAAGAATTGAGGTCAGCATTCCTGACAATTATCATAAGAGGAGAGAGGGAGCGAGAGAGAGAGAGAGAGAGAGAAAAATCCAAACAAGCAATCAAGGTATGTAGTGAAAAAAAGATGGAAATGCTAAGACGGATAAGGGAAGGAGAAAGTACAGGAAAGTGTGGCACTTAGAAGCATTCCAGCTTTGTGCTTTTAGATGTTTTGTTCTGGTGGCAGTAACTTGAGCAGTTTTGTAAACCGTGCAGCGCGCTCAAGCAATGGGGCTCAGTGTGCGTCCCCCATCCGCTCAGCTTTATCAAGTCCATATCATTGCCTGTAGCTGAAGGAATTTTAAGGAAAGTGAGGTCTTGGAACAAGTGGGAAAGCAGAGATGCAGAGCCCCAAGTGCTGGATTCCTGAACCCCGAACACACACACACATACAAACAAGCGTTCCTTTGCCATAAGCCACTCAGACAGGGATCTGGTTTCATGGTAAATTTTATTACACATGGATGTAAGGGGCTCCTACAATTAGGGAGGGCTTCTTAACAGGGTCTCGCTTATCCGTCTGCTTGTTAGCCTGCTAGCTCGAACGTTTCGTTCTCCCATTTTATGTTCCTTCCCAACCTCCCCTTTCTGCCCCGTGCCCAGTCTCCTCCATTCCAATTCAACCTCTCTAACTCGATCCCATTTCTTTACCGACATCTCTGCTCTCTTCCAGCACCGGCCACCTTTTCTTTCTTCTTTGCTTTATGGCTCACATATGAGCTGTTAAGTTTAGGAGTGTGCCTCCCTGTTCTGTAGCCATCTGGGATCGGCTCTTCAGAACCCCTCTGGCCCTTTGAGGAGATCCGGTTTCCGTGAGCGCTCACCCTCACCTCCCTCTTTCCTCACGTACATACACAAACACCTCCCTGTGGACCCCCTCGACATCTCTGAGATTCCTCCCTCCTTGCCTCGCATTGTCCGTGTTTTTGAAGGAACGTCTGCGGATTGTGTGACGATTGGGTGTTCTGCCAAAGTAAATCCAGGAGGTTCCTACAAATGTAGGGTACATGATGTCATTGGCTAGATCATGGACGTGGTTCGAAGGCCACACATGGACATTTGTAGCAATTTGTCTCTTCTCTCTAGTTCTCCCCTCCGGAGTGAGTTTTATCTCCTGACGGAGGGCCTCTTCCGCTTGGAGAGTGGCAACTGTATAACACCCCTCACCTGTTTTCAAAACAGAGATGTGAGCTTGAACGTTTTTGAAAATCATCTCTGTGTTTTCATTCTTAGTAAATTAGAGGTCAGCCTTAAGGGGAGGTGCAGGGAACTGTGGATAGTGATGTTTAAGTAACTCTGGCATGTTTTTAGGAAAATTATGGCAGATTTGCAGTATTGCCTCATATATCATTTTATTAACCCTGGGAAGGTTCCTCAGTTTGACTGAATGAAAAATGATACACTTTTTTTCTTCCTGCGGAACCCAAAAGTTGAATAATTTTCTCGCTGCTTTCAAGCTTAAAACAGCACCACGAAAGTTGTTGAAATGTCCTTTTCACCATATTACAAGTGTCCTAAAATAATTCACTAACTTTGTTTAAGAAAAAGGCTGAAATTGAATGGCATAGTTGGACAAAAAAATGTAACCACCTTTGAATTGTTCCAAACTTGCATGACTTTCTTTTTTCAGAGGAAGGGGGCGGTGCTCCAATGTTGTTTGGGACCCCATTGACTATTGACAAAATATATTCTTTTGCATTCTGCAGAAGAAAGTAAGTCATGCAGGTTTAGAATGCCATGAGGGTGAGTAAATGTTTTAGGTGAACTGTTACACTTGAATCAGTCACAATGTCAGAAACAAGATTGCGCCCCAGTGCACATATACACACACTTGTTCGATTGTACAGACCTATGAGCAAAGATTTCCCCAGTGCAGTTCAATAAACATTTTATGAGTCCCTGCGCCCCACTAAACTCGGTCGGTATCGAAAACCACTTCACTCGTGAGCCGGCAAATAAGCAAATACCTCCTCCCCCTTTCTCTAGTTCTCGCTTTAGCTTTGCAAATGAGTTTCTCTCTCCAGTGGCCATAGTCATCTGTAGATGCTCTGTGGCCCAAAACCCTGAAATCTTACAGCTTCAAGGCAAAATGTTTGTTTTTAACGTTTATTTTTATAAGGACATTTCTTTTTTCCGATTTTTTTCAGGAGAGGAAATGAACAATGCATGTTCATGCTGGGAAATCCATGTACGCCTAATGTTAGCGACGTTGGCTGAATATGTTTTCCCTCTCTATCTCGATAACTTCTTTGCTTGTACTGTATGTAGGTCTATACCAGGATTTAAAAGCCGAAGATCTTAAGCCTGACTTCCCGAACCCTCACCCGAATCCTTCGCACTAACCCGCTGAGCATGTGGAACAAATTGTCTCAAATGGAGTATTTTCCTCCTCGTGAGGTAGTGACAGTTGATCTAAAATGTTGCGTTTTTTTTTCCTGGGGCTATAATGGCTTCCCCTCTCAGCGTCTCGGCCTCCGGCCTTCTCCTCCGTGTAGACCGCTGCCTTCTGCGAAAAACTGAGAGGTTGTTGAGTACAGAGTGTCTGAAAGCTGCTCAGGTTGTTTGTTCAACATTTCTATTTAACCTCTGACTAAGTGGCTTGTTAACAGGTATAGAACGAGTCGTGCCTACACAAGAACTACTACACATCGTGCCTTGTGGGTATCTTTTTACTGCGTGTTTCTGAACCTATAGGAGCACAGAAGGTTTTTTAAAAACTGTTTTTGTCCATTTATTTGCTCCAAAATAACATTGTACCCCTTAGACTTTAATTCTATGGAGATTGGAGAAAAAAAAAACAGGCATTATTTAAAAATATTTTCTTTTTCGTTCCACAAAGTCATACAGGAACAACATGAGGGTGAATAAATGATGACATTGTTTTTATTTTTGGGTGAACTGTCCCTTTAAGAAAGTTCTCATCCAGGCTACTTGCATTGACATAATTCTGACCCAGACGTTCACACACGGCTGCCCGGTGGTCGGTTAACGTAATGTTTATTACTGTAACAGAGGAGGAAGATGGGAGAGAAAAACTGGGGGTGCGGGAGATGGAGGGAAGAGGGTGAGAAAACCAAACAGAAGGAGCCCAACCATCACATTCTGGTCAGGGAGCAGCCGGGAAACAAGCTGAAGAATCCGGAAGGGCAGGGTGTGGGTTCACTCTCATTCGAATGTAATGTCTTATTGATACATTTCATCGCTTATTCTCCTCGCCGTGTGGTGGTGGAGTCAGTTGTGATGGTCGGCTTCCCAAAAGTAATCATGGGCATTTTTCCTTATTTCTGCAATAGATTTATTTAACAAAAACTGGGGATGATGCCCGATAACTCAGTTTGGGTGTAGTTCTTTTGTTATAATAAACATACACTCGTTTTGTTCCTAATGTTTATTTCTAATGTAAGACAATTTGAAAAATGTTTACGCTGCTCCTTTGCATTCAATGGAAGCAATATTGAGACCATTCCAACCACATAGCAATATGTTAAAGGGATACTCCACTTTTTTTGGAAATAGGCTCATTTTACAACTCCCCAAGAGTTAAACAGTTTTTACCATTTTCGAATCCATTCAGCCGATTTTCTGATATTTAGAAGAATATCAGTAACCAGACAGTTTCTGGTCTCATTGACTTCCAAAGTATATTTTTTTCCTACTATGGAAGTCAATGAGACCAGAAACTGTCTGGTTACTGATATTCTTCTAAATATTAGAAAATCGTCTGAATGGATTCGAAAACGGTAAAACTCAACTGTTTAACTCTTGGGTGAGTTGTAAAATGAGCCTATTTCCAAAAAAAAAAGTGGAGCATCCCTTTAAAAGAATCTGAATACCCTAGCAACTGCATAGCAAGTTAAAAAAAAAAACTTTGTTCCCTTGTCAACCTCCAAAAAATTAACTACCATACACATAGTTTAAAATTGATCCAAACAATTTGCGTGCTAAATTCCAAGTGATTTGAAGCCATGTGTTTGATAGATTTGTGGGAGTAAGAGAGCAAAAAGTGACTGAAAAATCTTGCCGTCTGTCCCCAAATGTCATTCACATTTTGCAAATATTCGGTTGTGAGATGAGAAGATGTGATGAAGATCAGTGATGAAGTTTGTTGGTGCATGTCTCGTAATCACGTGTAACTCTCCGAATTTTAATATACGCAAGTTAGAATGAAATTGCAAAGCTACAGCAGAGGGTAAATGATGCCAGATTTTTAATTATTGGCAAACTGTTTTATTGGTAAATTGTAAAGAAAAAGAGAGAGATACAAACTTTAAAGGTGTTGTCTGTTAGTGTTGCATGCAGGATTCAAACGTATGTCGTCCATATGAGTTGTCTCAATGTGTCAGAGCCTGTGCGCTCAACCTCATCTCCAATAAATTAGTGCATTTCTAATCTAAGAAGTGAGCAGACATGGAAACCTTGGGGCGCTTGTTAAAACTGTACTTGGTTTGAGCAAGTTGAGGCTTGAATCTCTCCTGTATCAAGCAGGGAGGTGAGTATGCTGTGCGTATGTGTTTATATTTGAGAGAAACTGGTGTTTTGTTCTCTATTCTCTACATCTCGGATCTTCTCTCACCGTCTCTGTTATTGCTTTTTCACACCCTTCTCCTCTGGGTTTAAAAGATCTCCGTCGTTCGCTTTTTTCCTCCTTCGCTCAAATCCATTCCAGCTGAAACTTGCGTGAATACTCTGTGATCCCCCTCTCGCTGTAGGGCTCGAAGTAATACTCTGTCTATCAAAAGGAATATCAGAATCACTTCTTATAATGCTTGTAATTGAATTCATACAGATAAAATTTCCACTCTTAACAGCATGAGCTGAGATGGAGATTTGATAACTCAAGCCCCAAGACTACCAGGCTTAGAGTCAGAACGGGCTCATTTCTAAATATGTACGTGTGTGTTTTGGCAGTAGTTAACAATGAGCTTTGTCTTTTGCAGACACAGAACCGCATGAAGTTAATGGCTGATAACTACGAGGATGAGCACCTCAAGGCCTCCAAATCTGACCAGACCAATCATAAACCCTCTCCAGATCAGGTGAGCACCATCTTTTTTTAACCTTTACTAACTCGATTAAGTTTACTTTTACTATTGATCATACTTGGGGTCTGTGATTTATGTTTAAATGCTTTTTTATTATTAGTGTTTCAAATTTTTAGAATGAATGTTAAAAATATGTATTTCTCAAAGTCTCTCTCTCTTTCTCTCTCTCACTGATATCTGATTTCTCCCTAAAGGCCCTATCCTGATTTATAAAAAGCCAATTATAACCAAACAAAAACAACAGGAAATTACATATTTCATGTTTAATAAGGCACTGCATCCTCAGCTCCAATGTGTGTATTATTTCACATAGGGTCACCATGAAAAAGCTCACGTTTTCTCATTCATGAATGTGCGGGCACACACATCCCTGAGTGTTTTTCTTGGAAGAGTTCAGGCACACAGGATGATTCTGGAAGATTTAACTGGCTTTGTTCTTTGTTGCTTTAAAACGTTGAATTCCTTCGCCTTAAGCCTCTCTCCTCTGGATGGCTGTCCAACAGGAATTAGTTTATAAGGAGAGAAAGAGGAAAGAATTGACATGATAAAGGATGAATAGAGAGTGAAATTCAAAGAGAAAGGACAGCCTGTTGCATTCTTCAGTCCCAGCTCTCCCAGGAAGCACAAATCCTACTGGTTGTTATGACATGACTTGATGCGCTAAACGCAGTGTGTCATACCTGTCCATGGACTCCTGAAGTAATCTAGTTCAAGTGCTACATCCTAATTCACATGCTGAAAGAAACCTATCAATCAACAACACAGCACAACACGGTATTCCCAACCGTGCATGTGTGCGTTTGTGCTGCCGGAGCCAATTGGATCTACGTCTACACGCATATACACACTCAATCTCCCACGCACACACAGAAATTTGCTATGAAGCTATCCCAGGGTCACTCCCCATTAGAAACCCTTTTCATTGTCTTTCCCAATTGCCAAGAAAACACTTAGCTCACATTTTCCTGTGATCTTCATTTCTCACTTACATATTTCCAATTCAAATATGAACACCCTCACACATCAACACCTGAGCCCATTCCAAACCTCCCCAATCGCACTGTTATCACCTAAACATGCCGACTGCAGAGCTGGGACCGAACAGGGACCTCAGACGGCATTCATTCCAGGTATTTTCCACAGCCATCCAGGACAGATGGGGTAGAGGCCATGTGTGTTACTCATTTTGAGCTCATACTGCTATGGTTTCAATTCCTGTTGGAGCATAGCTGCCTTTTTCAGGGAAGTTCAGTTAAATGGCTAACTAATCACCCTTAACCCTCTGTTGAGAGATGGAGAAATTAATGGCAAAGTGGTGTCATCAATAAGATTGAGACATTCATTCAACATGTAAAATAGCGTAGACTCTGTGCTGATCCTCACTGAGTGTTTGACAATGGGCATGCATTTTCAGTGCAATACAATGACCTGCTCTCACCCACTAATAACTTCTTTCTTTAATCCCATGCTGCCTTGGATTAAACCTGCACTCATTTTCCACCAATAGGACGATGAGGAGGGCATTTGGGCATAGCCAATCATGTGCCCTCTCCCAGCCATTTTGTTCAGAAGGGTGAGAAATGTATAAATGGGGAATGATGCTCTTCTTCTGTATTTCATCATGTGTGCTTTCTTTCTTCACTTTCCAGTTCATCCTTTCATACTTAATTTCCCTCTCTTTGTTTTCACGTTTTGTGATTTCATTGTCCGTTATTTTGTCTTCCTTATTTTGATGTGTATATTAATGATTTTTGTTGTACATCTTATTGGCCACTACCTAAAAACTGGTCACAGCCTAGGTCTGTTCTGATTTGTTCCTGGGCTTTATTTTTAAATTGCAGAAGTTTATTTTTTATTTTAATTATTAATTATAAATGCATTTTTCTTGCTGTTCAGGACCAAATCCGAACAAACCTGGGTGTTGTTTTTGCAAAATCTGCATATTTGTCAACAGATTGTCAGGCCAATGCAGTTACTGGCAATATATAGCATTTAAATATTTTTAGCTTTGGATGATGAACCGTTTTGGTCCTATGACAGGTCACCACTTCTAATATAAAATCTGAGTCCTGAAACAAAACCTGCTTTATATAGTGTTTTTATGAATATATCAATGTAGCTTAAGCCCTTTAAATTGATTTTTATAAATGACCTGAGCATCTATTGAACTGGCGTATCCTTTCCCATCCCTTGTCGAACATCTATTCAGGATTTCTGTCACGCAGACAGTTGAATTCTTCCCACCACCTTTATTATTTTACACACACAGCCAAGGAACAAATTCGACCCGTCTGCCTTTTGACTGCTGTGGTCTTTTCCTGTCTTTTCCCTCCAAAAAAACAACAACATTCTCATATTTGCCTCCACACTGACAGCTTTGATGGATGGTTTTGAGGAAACAGATAGACTGTGGAATACATATGATCTGCACATGTTTAATCCATAGGACACATGCGCAACCGCTCGCGCTCTCCCACCTATGCCCGTGGTGATGCTAAATGCCATGTGGCGTTTTGACTGTAATTAATTTGCAGGTTGCTCCCTGTCGATGCAGCCTGCAGATAACATGTCCATTGCATGAACAGTCGCACGCGTTAAAGCGCATATACTGCGAGAGCAATTAGGCGTAGCAGAGCACTGGAGAACAGAGTGGAATTGTGTGTGCTGTGAGCCGAGTGTCTCGGCAGTGTGAAGGGAGGTTTTTAATCTGAACAGCTGCCCACATACACTGTGTCCTATTTCAGGCAACTAATGGGCCCCTTTCGCTAATGTTTTTGCTTCATCCGCAGTTCTTAATATGTGAACCCCTAAGCTGTTCGCCCAACATTTTGAGGAAGAATTCAGATTCACTACACCCACTGTGGCAAACCTACTTGTAACCGTAACATTAAAGTCGCTCTTTGTGTATCATATGACCATGTAAAACTTGTAATGGCATTTAGCGGGGCAGATCAAGAACCCCCAGGCCCCTGAATGTATTAAGGCTCACATAAAGGGCAGCCGTGTTCTCCGAACCGTGTTCTCAGGGCAAGGTAGGGGGAACAGCAGTCGTACGTACAAGTGCATGATTAGAGGGTAATAATCTCAACATGACTCTGATCTCCTTCATGTCGAATTGTGGGTGGTCGAGGCCTATTTAATTGCTCAGCGTTTAGCACGATAACCCACCGCAACCCTGAAATCGCTGTCGGCTATGATGAAATGCAGTCCGTTTTAATCTGACTGTGTGGTGCATCACTAGGTGTATTTACAGATGCTCTCTGGCCCTTGAATCTGTTTTGTGTTGTTGTTCTTTAGGGGTTCACATATTCTCCTGCGGCTGGCTGTTGTTTGTTGATAATTGATGCATGTCTGCTTTTCTTGTCCTCTTCCATCATCCCAGTGTCATTGTGTGGTGATGTGTGTGGTTTTTCGGAGCTCTGGAGTTCTGGAAAATTGACCCCCAAGAGTCAGAGAGCTTGAAATTTTCAGAACTCTTACAGTTACGCTAACAGAATATTTGTAAGCTCTGCTTTCAGGTAAATGTCAAGATGAGCTGAGCTTCAAATGTCAGAAGGACTGACAGATCATCAAACCCTTTGCAGGAACTTGTTTGAATTCCTTTTGAAAAAGTTTGTTTCTCAGTTTTAGCCTAGAAGTGGGGATAGAGTGATGTCCACCAAAAACTTGACTGTATCATTTCATTTTCTCTGCAACTGGAAGGACCAGACCCAGATGGGAGATGTCCTTGTCAAACAGTTGTTTCCAACCTTTCAAAATCAAATCGCGTACAAATACAACATGATGCCAGAGCAGAAAAGTAATGAAGACTCCATTGTTGTCACCTCTATTAGACGACCTTAGACATTACTAAACGTTTGGATGGTGCAATTCCATGGAAAACTGCGAAACAGAGTTTGGCAATCACTCGCATATTCCAGGGGTCAGTGGGTACCCGTCCCGCTGGATCAACTAAGGTGTAACCTCTTCTGAACCCGTCCCATGAGCGCAACCACCCACCATTTGCCCACATTATTAAAACGGTCCCGCCCCTCAATGAGAGAACAGAGACCTTGTTGCTGCCTTGGATTTTTTTTTTCTTTCGGCTCAAAAATGGCTCAGTGGTCAGAGGAGGAAAATTTCAACAGCTCTGTTTTAGTCATTAATATGAACCCAAAATGCATGTTTGCCTTCTTATTTGCCTTTTGTACTTGCATTGTTTATTCCAGCTTGACTTTTTTCTTTCTGTCAGTTCCAACTGACTCCAGTCCAAATATTTATAATTAGATTAAAATGGGAAACATGTGGCGGCGAGGGAAGTTGCAGGGGGTCGTTGTTGAAACCTTCCCACCTCCATATGATTTCAATATAAAACTGGCCTCTGGCTCCATGCGCCTGGTGCAGACAGGAGGGTAGACAGTGGTGGGGCCCTCGCTCAGTCTGGGGGACTTCGCTTGGCAGAGCACAAACTTGGGGTTTCTGTGGAGCCCCTGAACCATGCTGCCCTACTTCCTGTACCATGAAACTGAGATCTACATCCCTGGAACAGAAGAGAGTCACTGTACCCCAAACGGCTCAATCAGTCACTCTCCGAGTGGAATCACTTCTCCGTTTGTCAGAGTAAGAGCATGCCATAGGAAATGAGGAAATAGGGTGTCATTGGAAACATACCCTAGCTCCTTGCAAGGGGTCAGAGGTCGTTTGACGGATGGTCGTTGCTCACAGAGCCTCTGGAGAGGCCAGTCGAGTGAAATGACTCTTAGCCAATCAAGCGTGTGACAGATTTCAACCAGTTGGTCCCACCAGCGCGTATGCGGCGGGTTTTATCTGACCCCGTAATCGGAGCCCCTCGCTCGGCTTGAATGAGAGACCGATGACTGCCCTTGAAGACGAGATGAATGGTTCCGCAGCGGCTACGTTTGAATCGGCCAATCGGAAGAGTGTTGAGATGGCAGCATCTAAGTGTTGAGATGATGTCATGAAGGATGAGCTCACCTATAAGAACTTATATAGGAGTGTGTTGAATCTCTCCTCTGTCAAGGCTTTTGGCTGAACGTTCTCCTCTGGATCCTGAGAGAGACTCTGCTCAACATCAACTGGATAGGCGATGACTTCCCCCGCCACCTCTGTTTTTCACAGAGTATGTCAATATATGTATTTTCCTGAGAGGAATTCTGAGCTGGCTCGCATTGAGATGGTACGTGTTTGGGGAGGTTAAGTTCGTCGTGTCAGAAGTTATCTCAACATGTTCAGCTTCTCACGATTTCCAGTCCAGCTATATATAGTCCTGAATTTTGAAATCTGTCTGCCTTTTGGCGCAACTTTTGCTCCTTTTTGAAGATATGAAGGTGCCACTTTTGATGTACTCTCTTGCCCTCTCTCCCTAATGTTCCCTCTCTTCTCCCTCTCTCTCAGGCATAACTTTGCTTTTTTTGGGCAGTTTTGTTTGCCCAGTCTTGCTTCACTGCCTAACTGTCCTGCTTTTTAAGGCCTCAGCAAACCACACGTCTTGGCCTGCTCTCCCAGGATGCATCACTCAAGAAAAATACATTTTAATGCTGCATCCATGTTTCTGGTTTCCCTCTTGGAACTCAAGGACATACTAGCCTGCTGGGTTCTGCTTGCCTGGTCTGTGTCAGAGGGTAAACTGGGAAAATAGATGGGAAAAAGTTGTCAATCAAAGCACAGCATTTCTAATGAATGCTGAATGATGAAAAAACTTTTTTGTTTTGTTTTTGCCCCAGCATTGCATCAGTTCTCCCTCAGAGTTTTGAAGAGGATTTTAGGCTGTCATTAATTGGTGAGTTCTGGCGATGATAAAAGAATGGATTTCTGTTGTTGACCTCAGAATTACCAAATGACTGTACAATCCTATCAAAACAAATAATTGCACGACTCCTCCCTCCTCAAACTTGCTGAACCCAGCATGGCCACAATTTCTGCGCAAGCTGCTGAAACAGTAAAGTTCGAGGCTCATTGTGGTGGGGATTATGTGGTTGGAACGTTTTGGCCCCCTGGTCCAGTGCACCATTTCTGGATGTGTTAACGGGCGGACGTGGAAGCCCTACCCTGGGCGTCGCGCCGATCGGCTTCCCTCTCCAGGTTAGGAGGGGAAAGTGCTCGTAATATTATTTATTAATGGTCCGTGACTGTGAGCCGTGGAAAATCCTCAAGACTTTAGACTGTCTTCTAACTGATAAAGCAATTGTCTCCACTCCAGTGAAACACTGAAAGAAATGGTTATTGCAGGGAGATTGTTAACCATGCTCATCTGGAAAAATCAATGCATCTGGAACTGGTGCTGTATTTGTTATGCGATATTTCCCTGGGATTTATCACTGGAAACGTGTTGATGTGTTCACTTCCAGATTGTTCTTGTTTTTATTAGGGGTGCTTAGACATGTTGCGTCCTAATCTCCGCCGGCTAAATGTTAGCTTCATACTGCTAATAAACTCCCTGCGGCATGTCAATAGGCCTTAATGCTTTCCAGAGCTGTGGATGGGGGGCCTGGAGCAGGTTGAGCCCTCTGGCCCCCTGCAGCCACCGCTGGTCTGATTTAAGGCTGATAGGAAAGAGCTGGCTCAGATTCTGCACCCTGCCTAAGCTGTCCAACAACCACCTTAAATCTCTCAGTTCATTTAGCACTTAACCAGCCGTGGACGGAATGAGCGCTGGAGACCGGACGAGTGGAAACTGCATCGTTGCTCTCGCTCTACTTGTATTTCTTCCTCCTTTGCTGCTGCTTCTTCTTTGTCTCTTCCCCCACCTAACCCTTGGTTCAGTCTGTTTCCGTTTACCTAGCTCTCCAATTAAGCCTAAAATCGAGGGGCCTAGAAGTACCTCTATTATAAGTCAATAAAAAGGGAAGTCTGCTATGTGTGGTTCACACTTAAAAGAGGTGTTACAGGTTAACACAGGACGCATATGTGTAGAGATACCTTAGGACACAAGCGTATGTGTAAGATGCCAAACTGGTGATTTCTTTCGTAACAAAAAATATTGATATTATAATGTGAACAATTTAGCTTTGATACAGTACATCACATATTTTTTAAAGTATAATTTTTTGTGTGTGTGTGTGTTTTTATATTTAAAGTAGACGATAAGGCAATGGTGCATAGTAATATTTAAAAAGGAATAATTTAAAAAAATACTAAACAGAATATGTTCTGATATATTACAACTTAAATTAATAAAATTAAATTCTAATGTAATTATGATATATACCATTACCAATGTAGATACCAATGAGCCTATGTGAAAGTGTGTCATTTTCTCTTTTAACCAGAGCTGTTGACACACTTCCTCCACACTTAAATTATTCCTGTCTCCGAGGACCAGGTGTGATAGCAGAGGATTGTGTATTTCATACATTCAGTCTGTTAGAGCCATCTTTACCAACTCTGCACCCTTGAACCCACCAAGAGCCCCATTCTCAGCCTCTCTGTTTCCTCTGCCCCCTTGTCTTTACATGCGTAGCGGCGTAAGTCTTCTGGTGTTGAGTGCTACACAGGGGAAACACTTTGACCTCAGGATGTGGTTCTCCTTAGATCTCTCCATCCACAGCTGTTCTCAAAACTCAAGTTATCTGTTAGCATTCCCGTTTGTCATAATGGCAGTCACTCGGCTATCCAGACCAAGGAGAGATGTGAACAAAACGACAAACAACTAAAATAATACAAATCGCTGAAAGCTTTTTAAAGAGCCCTATCATAGCATTTAAAATGTTCCTATATTTGTTTTAGGAGTTCCCAAAAACAGTTTAACATGCATGCAAGGATAAAAAACACTTTATTTGTCTTATAATATGCATTTATTTTTAACTGATTTGCTCATCGACTCCCAAATGATTCGTACAACCACCGATTCTTTACATGTTCGTCCCTGGTAAATGAAAACAAAGTGGCTGAACTATCTTTGCATTGTAGAACACAGCGTCTTCTCAACATGATGCTATGATGAAGTATTTAAATGTGTAGACTTCAACACTTCTGTCGGCCAATATGTATCTATGTCACTACGAACCAGCTAAATGACTTGTTTCAAAAACAATTCATTTCATAGACTCAGAGTCGACTCGACTTTTGAAAGACAATAACTTTATATACGGTGCACTTTCAGGTATAAATCTTTGCAGGATGTTTTCATTCCCTTAGAGCTATATTCCACACCATGTGAACAGTCATTTTCAAAAATCCATGATAGGGGCTCTTTAAGACCTCAGATGAAGCATGCCATTAAAAGAAACAGACTCAAGTCAAAGGTCTTCCGCGCATCGTAAGGTTAAACTTAAATGTGACACGTTTATAGTGTTGATTTAAATTCTTCCGTTCATGATTTTCTGAGCTCCTTCTTGTTATGTTTACGATCTGGCTTTAAGTCATTAACTCGTCTGGTTTGCCCTCACAGTGGGGTAGATGTTCTGGAGCTCTTGCTACATGTTCACCCCTTCCTCTGCTTTTTCTTCAACACACCCGGTTAATGATGCCCCTCAACTTTGGTTTGAAGAGGTCAGGACCTTCTTTCACCCCAACACCCCTCACCTTCAGGGTGACGACCCCCATGGTCACTCCTCCCACCTCATGGAGTGAAACTACAACCCACACGACAGCTTTACTTCCCTTTTCCAGAGGCTAATTTCTTCTTGGCAGTTTTAAGTCTTTTTGTGCTCATTATGGCTGTGAATATACACACACACGCACAAATACACAATGAATGGAATGCTGTCCCTAGACTGCAGCCTTCATGGTCTGTTTAAATGGCGCTATGATGGTGACACTGGGCCTGACTTGGTGTAAAAATTCCCTCCGTCTTTCTCCAGAGTCAACAGTAACCTGCCCTGGCTTTTTGTCCTCCTTTCCCCCACCCCGTGCATTGGCATTGACTGGGATTTGACTGAGTGAGAGCTTTGGCATGTAAGTCAACAGTCATAAACCCCCCACTGGTATAAATCTAATGGCATTTATATAAAAACCTGCGTAAATAGGTGACGAGGCACTAAGTTCATAAAAAGCTGCAGCAACAGAGTCCTGACATGCATAAATCTTGCATCTCTTAAAACATGAGTGCTGTGTTAATATTGTACCACGCGAGAGAAAAAGTCATTGTAGGACCTTTTTGGTAACCAAAAAAAATGTGTTACATAATTTTAAATGTAATTACATTTTTGGTTTTCTTATTAGTAAACTAGTATTAAAATTGATTAGAAAATCATTGACTAATATATATATTATTTTATTTTATTTTTTTATTCTTGTGTGTGTGATGGAGGCAAAAAGTGATTATTCTGTAATGCTGGAGCAAATTATGGATTTATAAGACTGTGGTTTGTGTGTGTGCGCACGTGTGTGAATGCAGGGGTATATTGAGAGTTGTGGATTGAGGTAGTGCGGTCAGTCGCTTATGAAATGACAGTATGGAAAGACAGACCAACTCACCTGCTCTTAATCTGCCATCCGAATCTGCTCTCCGCGCTCGGATTACATATGTTTCTGTCTGTGCTCTTTGGGGAGGTATGCGTGCATGTCTTCGCCCCCTTACCCTTTATTTGACAGTCATTATTCTCTCATGTCAGTGTTTTTTTTGCATGCCGTGGAGGTGATTTGTCTCTTTCTTGAAAAGCACTTTACGACGGCAGGCCCACCGGCCTTGTCAGTGTCTTGCAGGTTTGAAGCTTTGCAGTCCCTCCTTATCTTTATCCCCTTAACACTCAGTGGACGCGTAGCGCAGTGAGACTGAAAGAGGATAGCCCAATAAAACTCTCAGCCACGGGAAAGGATGTGCGCCAGGGCCTGGCTACTGTGAGAAAGGCTTGTGATCCACAGGTCCTCCCCCACCAGGAGCGAGCTGTTCCCGAGCTGGGCTTCGACGCCGCGTCAGGGGCTTCCTGTGCCGCCGGGCCTCCGGAGTCTTTGAGGAAGGAGCCAGTGGCTCGTCTCTGATGGACCGCCTGACTGACAGCATTGATCCAGTCTCCTGCCTCTCAGTGTGGGTATCGAATGGCGCCCGATGAGCTGATAGGTGATAAATGAGAGAGGGAGAATGTGAAGTAGGCCGGTCATTGTTGAGGGGTCTGACTTCTCTTTCCCCCTGGTCGTATTGAGGAGGGGTTCTCGAGCTATGAGAGTGCCAGGTAGGAGCAGAAATGCAGCACACCACAGCATCTGGTGAAGACAGCTTCTTTTAGAGGAGACGTAATGAAAGAGAGCAGATGGACAGATTCCTCTGTGAACCTTTTTCGAAGTCTTTTGGCAGGAGCTGGAGTGTGAGGTTCAAGAAGGTGATGTCTGCAGCCGAGGTGATCAATGTTGCAAAGAGCAAGAGAACTGCCAAGGGCCTTTGTGGTCAACACCCCCAATCTATTGGTATTTTTGTCCTTACAGGTTCAGTGGAACCTTTTTGTTAGAGGACCCACTTAGCATTGTTCTGATTAGGAACCTGGGCATGGGCAAAATCAACTACAGTACATATATGACAGTACAATTAGTTTTGATGGAAAAATTTCCCCCGAAATTAGAAGCTAAATAGTCAATATATGAACAATTAGTGGATTACAGACTGGTCTTATGTTCAATAATCTGGATATAAAGCAAACATTGTCTGCCTCTGACTTCTAAAGCCACTTAAGCTGTATTCAGTGACTTCATGCAATGGCTTTGAATTATCCTAATTGAGGGCTTTCAGCTAATATTAATATACATGATTAAAATACATTTGATTAATTAATCGACCTATGTGATTAATTAGGTTGCAGAAATAAATTGGCAAACCTTTTGGAGAATTTTAAGAGCTGTTGAAAAGATTATTTTTCCTGAGACGTCGGGCAAGGCATGGTGGGTAAACAGTCTTCCATCCATCGTGTGAGTCCAAAGCAAGACGAGAACAAATGGCGCTTTGAGTGGAAAATTCCCCTGTTGTAAATCTGTCACCTGGGCATGATATTTGTTTCTGTTATTGTTGCATTATTTATGATCTCAGTCTACCCACATGACTTAAAAATATTTTTAAACAGCAACACGGCACAAGCCAAACAGTTATGACAGCACCCAGTTGACAGAAAACATCACCAGCTACGACAAGACGGATGTTAGCGCTGTGCTAACTAGCATTGGGCTAACTGTGACCATCCTGAACTTACCCTCCGCATTTCTTGACTAAACTACTAACATGATTACAGATGATCATGCGGGACACTCTGTGAGGTTTTCAGGACTGTTTATCAGCATTCTGTCATCAGAGAGGGATTGACTTAGCCTTTAACCAGAGGGTGACGGAGAGCGCCATGTTTGGGCATTTGTCTGAGTCCATTCATGTATTTTTCATAGCAGATGGGGAGGAAGAGAAGGAAGAGAGGGAATAAATGTCAAATCCCATCATTGGTTGGGCATTTTAAAAGCTTATTAGCGCACAGCATGCTTTCAGTCAACCATGTACGTAGCAAGTCTCTGTGTAATGGTGTGTGTGCACGTTTATGTGGCACCATTGCTAAGGCCGGGTTTATTTTAACTCAGCTGTTTTTCCGAGCATATCCACCCAGCCGTTCTGTCACAGCGGTTTGGAGGGCTTCTATCAGACCGCCTTTTTAAGGCCTCGTCCCTCTTTTTGTGGCTGCCAGTCAATCCGGAGGCCCCATATATCCTCCAGCAGCGGTGCTTGGCTGAGATACAAGACCTGACAGAGATGCGGAAGGAGGTATCGCCCCTTACAGCTGTTTCAGATCCGGCTCTGATACAAAAGACTCCGCTATTGGTCTGCCGTGTGTCACGTAGATAAATGTAGACTTTTTTTGTCACAGCTGATTCAACAGATGAATTCCTGCCCTATTATTCATTCACCACGAGGCAGGGGTTTGAATTTTGGCACCCAAATGTGCTTTAGTAGGTCTTGGAGACGGGCCGTGCTAGACCGTAGACTAACGAGAGCATGATGTAGGTCTCCGTGCGTCTGCTGCTCCGGTTCTTTGCAGAGACCCAGTTTGCGCCGTCTAATTGTTTCCAGAATCGGGGAGAACCGTTGGCCCATTTTAGACATTCCTCCATTCCTTGACTCTCTCATCCTCTCTTTCTCTCTCATAAGCTCTTCAACCTTGGTCTTCCTCCACCTTCCTACATCTCGTTCTTTCAAATTTTGTTTGATCGCGCTCTGCGGCCACGGTCCGCCCAAGAGAGCCTTCATTGCCAACGAAAACACAAAAACATTCTGCTGTGGAAAGATACAGATGGGGTTAATAAGAATTAATAAAGTGTGGGGACACAAATGTTCTTGCAAGCTCAGGCTGCTTCAGACCAAAGCAGACTCTCTCCCTGTCTTTTCTTACATCTCTCTCATCACTCACTCTTTCTTTTTAGCCTCTGTTTCCTCTCTCCGCTACTTGACAATCAGGGAACTGTATTTGCTTTCTGCTATTGAGCGATGAGGAGTGATCGCAAAGCCCCCTGAGCTCTACTATGTTCTCGGTCCTCTTTGAGAGGGTATTTATTTGGGAACATTTCAATAGATCTTCTGCTGTCTTGTTTTGTACTGTAGTATTTCAAAAAACATTGCACACCTCTCCCATCCCAGAATTTATGGGTCCACCATTGCAGCCCAAAACCAGCTTATGTAACTTCTTGGTTCATACAAGACAATGTGACCAGGAAAGGAAAAGGCCAGCCTTAGATTAAGACCTGTCCTTTCATTCAGCTCACTCAGCTTTGCATTATTGCGCATTGTATATACTCATTGATAATGGCGAACACTTAGGGAGCAGTTTTGTTTTTCAATATTACAGTATTACAGCTGTGCGAAAGTTAATTGCGATTAATCGCATCCAAATTAAAAGTCTGTGCTTGCATAATATATTTGTGTGTGCTGTATATAATTATTTTGTATATATAAATACCTATGCAAGCATGTAAATATTTTAACAATTATTTGTGCTTAAATTCTGTATATATATATATATATATATATATATATATATATATATATATATATATTATAAATATTTTATATTTGAATAACACATTTTCTTAAATATATACATGCATGTGTGTGTATTTATATATACAAAATTATATACAGCACACACAAATATATTATGTAAACACAGACTTTTATTTTGGATGCGATTAATTACAATTAATTTTTGCACAGCCCTTAATATATATATATATATATATATATATATATATATATATATATATATATATATAATGTGAACAAAAATATGCATTCTGTTGATTATTATTAAGGCTCAAGTACCCCTTCATAGTTCCTATTAACTGTTCCCTTCATAGTTCCTATGAACCTGCAACTGTACTGTATGTCATTATTATGTCCTATTGTAATTCAGGTTATTATTGTATTATATTAAACATCTTACTCAAAGCACTGCAGTGATAATTCATGGATCACCTCTTGCCAGGTTTGATTCTTTCAGTTCCAGTTTAGGCAATGGCATGCAAAGGAAAGCATACGGCTATCGGCACTCACACACAAACCGCATGTTGCTATTTATCACATTTTTAGACTGACGTGAAAACAAATGTGATGGATCAATCTTGTATTGTCCCAGAATTCTTTGTTGAAGCCAGTGAGATACACACATGACACAGAGACGTATGGTTTTTGGATTTGCTCCCACACAAGTGCATTTATTATTTTGATGGATACGGAAAAGCCGTGTGAGTGTCTGCTGTGTGTATAGAGATGTTGTGTAAAGACCGGGCATCTGTCGGCAGTGGTCCAGGTAACTGAGATTGTTTGTCTGTGTTCCTGGAATGGGAATGTTTCTCCTGACACGTTTTTATTATAGCACTGTTCTCACTGTGATTCATGTGTTTCAGCTGTGGTCTATCATCCATAATCGTCCCGCAACCTTTCATTGAATATTTCTCTTTATCCCCTCCCCCCCCCTTTTTTTTTTGAATACAATCATAAGTGACAAAGCAAAATTTGAACTCTGTGTTCTGGCTTGCTAAATGTGTTGTTTGCGTGTCATTTTAGCATGCGTCTGCATACCCGTCTTTTTATCTCACTGGCTCGTGTCCAAGTATCTAATTCTTGAACGCTAGAGGAAAACTGAGATTGAAATGGCTCTTTATCTCTAACCCATTTCCTCATTCCTGTTTTTGGACAGATTATCCCCCCACTCATAGACCTCAATCAGAACCGCAGTAAGCTGAAACTGTACATCAGCCACCTCACGGCCCTCTGCCACGGAGAGACCCCCACATCCTGCAGGACCTGGCCCCGCCTTCCGCATACCAGCGCAGCCAACAGGACGCCTGGGAGGAGGAGCTTCAGAAGATGAGCCATGAACAGGTAGGACAAGGTGACATCCATGTTGGTGCACTCTTTTATTTGGAATATACCACTTTTAATTGCATGCATTCATTAATGATGGTGACCTATCTAGCGTTTCTCTATTCACAGCTGTGATTTTGTTATTATGAAAAGGTTAACACTTTACAATAAGGTTCAATGCATTAACATGAATTAATGCGTTCGCTTGCATGAGCTAATAATGATCAGCATTTATTATTCTTGGTTTATATACTTTAAGTAATAAAAGTAGTGTTCATTTTTAGCTTATTAGCTAATGCACCAAATTGAAGGTTATTGCAAAGTGTCACCATAAAAAAAGACTTGATGTAACCTTTTATGCATCTTACCTTTTATGCATCTTACCTTTTTACCTTACCTTATGACTCGCTAAGCACAAAAAGTTTGTCTCTTTCTGCGAGTGTGTGCGCTCAAGGTACCGTAACGTTTCTCGGGTACTTGGATTTGTCACCCATTGATTATTGGATCCATCTGGCCTGGCCCGCACGGCCCTTAGCTGACGCTAACGTTCACTGTCTATAAATCTCCTATTGGCTTTGAGAATCAGTCCGGCTCTGTGTAAATGCCATTAGTCCTCTTTATAGAGTGGAATGTGTTCCTACAGAAAATAAATAGTCCAATATATTGTGTTTTATTAGCTTCATTTACTGTTACTATAACAAAAGAAAACCAAAAAGCTACCCAAGGCTCACTTAAAAGACGGGGAGAGCCAAGAGTGGATGAGAGGGGGTGAGAAAGACGTTTAAGAAAAATCAGAAGAAGAGCAACTGGAATGGCGCGATAAAGAAAAGGAGTGTCAGCATTTGGACTGCAAAAGAGAGAAGCGTTTGAGGAGGTAGTGGCTGGGTTTAGTCTCTCCATGATGAATGATCCCCTCTCTGTAATAAATGTATGTTTGGATCCATTTTCTCTACTTCACTTTGATCCCATTGCCATACCTACCTTAACAGTAAATTGTCTGCAAACGGACACTGGGTTTAGTCGCTGCGTCGGTGCATCCCAGTTCTGCATCCATCCCTATGCTTTTTGTAACATCAGAAAAATAAATTGTCTGGAAGTCTACATATACATTATACTCACTTTAAATCGGCCCCATTCCTCAAGAGGAGAGGAGAGTGATCTGCTGTGATGGTGCCAAGGCTTATACAATGCTCATGTGTTTCACTGCATGGGGAACTATCTGCTTGGCAGGTTTTTGGCTCGCTCCAACATTATTGAAATGCATTTTTTTATGTGGGCTGCCTGATGACAAGCCTTTGGCCAGTGAACAAATAATGTTTAAGATTTTTAGTTTGCTGCAAGTAAACTTTGTTCCAAAAATTGGCACTTTCCAAGGGACTCCCCCCATCCCAAACACCCCCCAACCCCAACTTGTTTAATATGAAGTAGGCGTCTGTACATTTATTTTCCTTTGAGAGAAACAGCTTTCATCATACTATACGGACAGACTGAGAGGTTGCACGGCCTTTCAAACAGAGTGTTGCCACTGGTCAGTCGAGGCTACTGCACTATGTAAACATCAGGTCTGTTTTGTGGTTTTCAAACTGAATTCTTGCCCGTAATGTGCTTAAAAGGGGCCAGAATAATGCAAGACCTCGAGAAGATACCTGTTAGCATTCCCGTTCACCTTAATAGCAGTCTCAAGCCCTTCACTGGTGGCAACCTGAAAAGCGATGTCAAATGCAGGAGACGGATACTCTGTTTTTGCTTGGTCTCGTCAAGCCGTTATTCCTCCTCGACCTCCTCTAAGGCCAACGATCCTGTGTTTATGTTGTCCAAACTATCAATGACAGTGTTTAGAAAGCACCGCTGTTGTGGGGGTGGGTATGAACTCCTGGACCTCCGCGCCAGGTTTCTGACTAAAAAGGGTTCTCTGAGACAAATGTGTCCTCTTTGGTGATGTCACTTCTGTGAGAGTGAGAAGCAAAGGAATCATGTAGGATTGTTCAAGAGCGTTCAGGTTTGCGCCAGGGTTGCAACACTTGGCAGCCTTTCTTTGGCTTGGCCGACATGGCGATTTCATGTCGGACACATTAAGACAAAGATAATGAATATTTCAGGATTCACCGGTTAGGCTTTACCTCTCAAACGTTTACACATATATCAGGATTTTTCCTCTCCAAATCCAATAGCTCTGAGATATTTAGCGTTTCACATCCATATGGTATCCACATGTACAGGATCCTGCTCATTCTTCAGTTACATGTCCTACATGTAAGACACAATCCGCTTGAAGACACTTTTGGTCTTTCTCTGATGGTGGAATCACTTGCAGATGGCGGATTGGACGAGTTGCCGGCAATCACAAGCCTGTTTGATTGATGTCTTCTTTGACCTCTCTTCTTTTCTTTGCGTTGGGAGTGTAGCACATTACATTAGCGTTCTCTCCGCACTGCAGTTCGCCCATTTAGATCCCTTCAGCACGGAAGATGCCAGAACAGGCCCGTTTGGCCATGACAGGCTCAAATTGACGAGAAAAGTCTAGGCTCATTATTGGCTTATTTAGCCTGTTCTGTTCAGTCCATTATTGTTAGTAACGTCCACATGAATTTACTTGTGGTGTCTTTTGATGGCACGTACGCCTCTCCATAGACCTAAAAGCGGCTCGATTTGGGTGGAGGCTCTTTGCTAATCATCATTCTTATAAACCAAATTATTAGTAACTAATTGAATAACCCTTTGTGGCACAGTCGCCATCGAGCCTGTAGAGGAATTGAGGTTGGTGTCCGCTATGCCCGGTCCTCTACTAATGACAAGCTTCTTGCATTGAAAATGTGCTTTAGTATTTACGAGGGGCAACACACTGTTTGAGCCCTTGCCCTTTCTTTGAAGCTAAACATTGATCTTTTAATTAACAGTTTTTATGGGCTTCCTTTTTTACTGGCCTGGCACTCTAAGCTGGCACAGAGCTGGGTAATGTAGGACTTTGGGGTTTCTACCCTGATTTTCTTTGTCTCTCTCGCAGTTTATAGCATATAAAGGCAGTGTTTTCTTTTTGTTTCTTTCCTTTTAAAGGGATAGCTCACTACAAAATACTTTTTTGTCATAATGTACTCACCCTAACTCATCTGTATGACTTTCTTTGTTCTGTGGAACACAAGAAGAATCTTGAAGAATTGAAAATCAATGGGGTCCAGTGCAATTTTGGACCCCGCTGACTTTCATTGTATGGACAAAAACAGTTCTTCTAAATATCTTTCCCAACACTTATTAGGCTCTGTTCTAAAGCTATTTTAATGGCTACAGGCGGGGTTACTCCTATAGGAAAATCGAAGATTGTAAAACCAAGTTACACATAAGCCCGCTAGACATCATAATAGATTAATCAGGACAATGCAAACACACAGGAGGATCATAATCCACCCAAAAACACACTCTTGTGAACTCGTCTATTACTTGGACTCCGCCAGACCGCCCCATTAGGCCTTGCTGCCAGCCTGTCCTCTGTTGTGGTCAATGCTTCTTTTATTACTCGTCCTCCCTGCCTGTTTTTTTTTTTCTCTGTTTATGGCGTAATGTTGTTTTATTTGGTTTGAGCTGTTCACAGGATGTTACTGCATCTCTGTTTAAACGGCTGGAATGCAGGAAGGTGATTAAGCCGGTGCTGAAAGAACCACTCAGTCATACAACCCACAGAGCCAACAAAGACAATAGACTCACCAAAAACGCACCCCATTTAGATGAAGAATTGGTGTTTTCAGGAACAAAAACAAAATTATTGTGCATTGTACATCTAATAGGGCCTTTAGAGTTTAACTGAAGGGTAATTGGGTCGTGAGTAATAAATATACCCTTACAAAAATACACTGTGGTACGGATAAAGATGGATAGATGGATGGATGGACACACACATTGACTAATTAATTGATATTATATGTATAACATGGCTTTTTTGCTGGTTCAAAACCCAATTATGAATAATTCCTTGAGAAAAGCAATCATCTGTGACACTGTTTGCAGCTGTGAGACGCCCCACTCCTGCACTGCAGATGTGTCTGTGATGAGCAGTCATTGTTTGATGAAAGTTACTGTCAGTTATGTTCTGTGGCCAGTTTCACCTCCATTCTCATAACGTTTGAGTCTTCTGTTTACTTTAGAGACTGCTGATCTTAGATCAGTATGTAAAGTTTACAATCTTGGAGGAGAGAAGCGAAGTGCTCGACCGCCCTTGGCCAAAGTCATCTGGCTGTGATCTGGCAGCACAAAGCCAGCTGTATAAATAGGGGAGAGTCTTGCATTTTACGGGTCACTCTGAATAAAACATGAACTAGAGAAGATTGATTATTAATGACCTCAGGGCTGGAACAGAAATAATCTGTTAGGCCTTGAGTCCTCCATTCTTTTTCCTTCCCTGTTCCCTCTCTCGTTCTCGGCGCACCTTCATCTGTCTTTCGCTCACTTCTCCTCTCGGTTTCCTTTCCGATTGGCACGCCGATAGATGTTTACTTTAGCCATCTGTTTTCAGACGTTCCCCTTCGAATAGATCAAGAGTTCAATAAGGATTCATGCAGATTTTGTGATGATTCACAGGCTCACACCTGTCAGAGCTGGCATCAGATCTCTGTGTGGGCTCCAGTGGCGGTCCGCTCAGGGAGTTTTCCAAGGAGGTTGATATTTAAATCAAATAGATTGTAGTAGGTTATGATAATCATTTTGTATTTTTGGACTGTGACAAATGGTCCATCCTCTGCTCCCTTTTTTTAATGGCACTTCATTCATTCTTTTTTGTGAGATCCTTCAATAATTTGGACTTTGTCGGTATTTTGGCTAAGTTAGATAATCTTTCTTCACCTGTTGCATAAGAAAGTGAAACACAAAACTAATTGGCTTGGAAGGTTGCCAATTTAAATTCTTCTCTGTTTTGCCTTTTTCGGTCACATTTAGAAACATTTTATTTGGATTGGTCAATTCAGTAATCGACCTGTTTTGGCATTCGTGCCGTGATGTTCTGGATTTTAGAACAGGAAAGAAAAGATTTTTACAATGCATAAGAGCACAAAAAGACACATTTTTAATTTGCATTACAGTAACATTTCAATTATCAGCTAATATTACATTTTTTTTAAACTTAAGGATTTGTCATTTTTAATTTATCGGTATTGGATATTTCATTGTTTGTTTCAGTTACCTTTGATTAAATACAGTATAATGTTCACTTTATAAAATGCTCAGTTAATCTTTAAAAAGCACTAATTTGATAATACTTTTAAATGTAATCTTTATCTAATCTTAAAATAAATACTATTTTATCATATTCTACATTATATTGTTTTTTTATGCCTAAATTCACTTATAGCTTTTACAATTAACATTAGTTTTAATCGATTTATTTTTTATTTAACTTTTTTTATTTTTTAGGATATTTATTGAAAATAATTACTGGCTTATTGTTATCGAAAAATGTCAAGGTTTGAATGGGTTTTTGCTAAATTGCCTGAAATAAGGTCTGTGGTGAACAAAGCCTCTAAATAATTTCATGTTTTGATTTATGACATACAGTAGAACACACAGTCATAACCTGCTTGTGGTTTTTTAAACTTCATTGTGTCTTCTTGTGTTTTTAAAAAAACTTAATATTCAAAATGTATACATTTTGGATTAACTTGTAAAGATTACTTTGATAGACATGTAAGGGTGTAAACGAGTAAGGATCACAACTCTTTGTTGAATACAGATGTTATTTTTTTCGATCAAGGAAACCCATGCGCCGCTGAACTTCCGAGTTGTCCTACAAAGTGACGTCATCACTTCGGCACTCTATTTGAATAAATATTTGAAGAGGCTCCGCCTCCTCTGATGCACCGCCACCGGTGGGCTCTTCGGGAAGGACTGTTGGTTAAAAGCAACAGAAGCTGGTCCAGGATCAGCCCCTGATGTGCCGTGTTGGCGACTGCAGTGCGTCTGTGCCCAGTGGGGCGGGCTGCAGGCTGACAGGACCATGAATCCAGGGCTGCGTAAGTGCAGTGTAATTTAAACGGGCAGGAAATGGGGGTAAACATAGTGGAACAAGCCCACAACCCGCACAGCCACGATTAATGAAAACACATGGAGCCGGCGCATATGTCTGCTGTAAGTGGGCCTTTGTATTACGAGCGTCTCGGTCTCTTTTTCGTTTGCTCACATCATTGTTACACAAGTCATACCGTGTATCAGTAATAGCAGGAGTCATCTATAAGTCATAAAGGTGTGTGGGTGCAGACAGTGTAACGTAGTTGAAACATCTGAATGGCAGTTGTATGAATGAACACTCCTTAAAGCAAACACATCACAGAGACTGGAGGTGAGACATAGAGGCGTCATAGACTGACCACTTATTATTAGTAGTATTGTTTAAACTAAATCTTTGATATAAAACCCATCCCTCACCGTATGCAAGACAAACTTGCACTTTTCATTTACAGATTTTACCTGGAGGACAATAAAAATCGCTTAGACTTACAATCTGCTGTTTAGACTCTAATCTGAACTGAAGTCTTGAGCATGTCCTTTTGCTTTGGTTTCTTTTGTCTTGTGTTTTCTAAATCCAACTCTCAAACGCTGTTTTTGTAATACATCGTTTCAACGAGTGCTAATCCTGAGGGGGTGCTGACCGACTAAACCAACAAAACTTCTCAACCGACCCCTAAACATCCAGAGCGAGGGAAAGCGCGGCCCCGTCTTCAAAGCAATGTGAGATGAGCCCTCTGTGCCCCGCGCTTGTCTGCTAGAAGGACTCGCTTCTCCTGTATTTTCCCACCCAACGATATATATGAAAGCACCTCAGACTCCGGGTACGTCTCGCAACACATTTGACTCGGGGCGAGAGGAAGAATAATATATGAAATAAATACCCCCAAATGATGAAACCATAAGCGCGATTGAGCCTTCTCAGCTGGAAGCCGCCAAGGCAAACAGCGAAATACTTCAGCAGGTTTATTGTGATTTTCGCGCCCTGACGAATCGGGTTTTTGCGTTCCCGAGCTCATTGCTGGCTTGGGTTACAGCGGCAGAGCCACAATAGCATAAACTGCAGCAGCTGATGTTCCATTGAACCGAACATTTCAGTCGTTGCTATGTTCAGATTTTTAATTTATGTATTTATACATGTTTATTTGTTCTCCCGTCCTTTGAAAGTAATGAAACCCGGGGCTTCAGTCTAAACACGAAATATTTCTGAGGTTTGTCACTCTCTATCGGCCAGCTGATGAATCATCCTGCCAAGAGGAGAGCTGTCAGTCTGTGGCACTGCTTTTCTGATGGCTTTATTCGCGTGTTCACATGCGACAAAACCCACACCATTCGTAGTTGTAGCATCTGTTTCAGATTGAACTTTGGCTCAGGAAAAGATACCCTCCTTCCTCTTTTTACTCACCGACTAAGCCAGTAGGCAGTCATATTACGAGTCTTACAGCTCATTCAGGGCCTATCAGATTAATAAAAGCCGTTAAGAATTGAGAAGGGTTTTATTAAACTTTGTGTTTGAAAGTTTCACAAATATTTAATACCCTATTGGGCTCTTTTAAAGGCTGAGTGCTTCCATGCTAGCCATTGGGATGGTTTGTTTCAGGCAGGGCCTGTTCCATTAAGATCCGTTACCAGTGCAAACCGATTGGCGCGTTGACGCTGCTGTTCTTTGTCTCCTGACAGTGGTGAAATTTCGTCTCCTGTGTGTTTGCAAACGAGGATTCACAACAGTCTAGCCATAATCGTTAGGAGCAGCTAGGAAAGTTTGCGCCGCTCGGAGCCTGTGGAGGAATGTGGTTGTAATTTATCCCTATGCATCCTGAAGGCCCTGCGGCAGTTTGGGCTGAGTCATTGGAGGGGAAAAAAAAACAAAAACGAAAATTATCTAAGCAGCGCAAAAAATCTAAACTTGGGCTTTCATCAACTTGTGGTGGGTGTTAACACTGAAGTTATTTCAATCTGGGTTTTGATCGTGATTGCGTCCCTGACTTGACCACATACTTGGTAATATGTGCCCCCCTCCGCTGAAGTCCTTTAGCCTCATTCAAAGTTGCGGGCAGGGGTGCGACTCGTGTGTGAGCATTCCCCCCTGAAACTCAATTACACTTGACTGATGGGGTGCACAGATCCGGCCGCAGATGAGGCTGAGGGCGGTTCTAATCAGATGCGGTCGCTATACAATCGCTTTTTATAAACGGCCACGCCCTCTACATTCTAATAGGCTCAAATCGGACAGTATGCATAACAGCACTGGGGCTAGTCGAGTTCAAGTGCTTAGTTCAGAAATTGGGGGAGAAATAAAAGGTAAAATGGTGTATAAGGCCATTAGGATGCTGCAAGTACAGTAAGAGGATACGCAAGGGAAAGACAAACAGAGAAAGGGCGGAGAGATCCCAGTTTAAGTTACTCTTATAAAGCCGCAGAGGCGCTGCTCTAACGAGGAGGAAGTGGGGAAAGAGCTCGTCATGAGCTGAACGCGATCCAAAGGGACCATTTTTAGAGATGTGTTTGTGTGTCTGCTAAGAAACAGGACCTGCCAAGGGAAGGATAAGGCTAGAGTTAAGAGAGCATAAAGAATAATGAAGGGTTTAGTCTAACACAGATGAAGCAGATTTCAAAGATAAGAGCTTGTAGCGTAGCCACCCGACCATAGCAGCCAGGATGGAGCGTAAATCCTCTTCTTAAAACTCTCCATTAAAACTTTGCATTCAGAGACCTGCGCCTGCAGTGGGAAGACGGACAAAGGTGGACGATTTATGCCGATTCAGTTACAAGGATACACTCTTAGAAAAAGGGTTCATTGGGGTTCTATATATGAAGCATAGGGTTCTTTACTCAACTCCAAAGAACCTTTTATGCTGAAAAAGGTTCTATAATGACAAGAAAGAACCCTTTTGGCACAAAGGTTCGTTATAGGCTATTATTCATTCATAGATTACATTATTCTGCAACATTTTGTAGTTGCATTTAAATTATTGTTTATTAAACTGTTGTAGTAACTTCATATCACATTTTAATCATGCTGAGAAAAACTGAAATGGCACTCTTCGTGTGAATATTGATTAACTACATACAATTATATAAATGATATACATTGTCGAACTCCCCATATCTTGAATTTTGTGATCATTCACATGCATTCATAAAATACATTTTAGGGTCTTGATGTTTGTCAATAATATGAAATATTTAATCCGGAAAGGACAAAACAAATGATAATGATATGAACCCAAAAGGTTCCATATAGAACCTTTTTCCTGGTTACAAAGAACTCTAAAGGGTTCTTATAATTGAACCCTTAAAAAGGGTTCCAAATACATAGCGCTGATAGAAACTCTAATACGGCTCTATATAGAACCTTTTCTTCTAAGAGTGTAGAGACTGTTTGACTGATTGTGTAGATTTTGTGATCAGAATTTCTTTTCATCCAAAGTAGTATGGATATCTAGATTACTTGCTCCTAAGTGCCACAAACAAAGATTAAGGGTGTGTTCACACTTAGCAGATTTAGTTTGATTGAAACTAATGATGTGACTGCTCTGTCATTTTGGTTCAATTGAATACGTGTGAACGCTATCCGAACCCTGGTGCACATTAAACAAGTGGTCAGCTCCCAAATGAACTCTGGTGCTGTTCGACTGAAATATGAACGCAACATGGATCAAAGATATCTAAATGCACTAAAAACAGGATGTGATGTCACAAGAGAATGCCTGTTTTTTTCACATCATTACAGTCATTACAGTTCAGTTTAGGCTTCGGAAGCACGCCTCCTTGCAATAGATGTGTTTGTTTCCAACAGAGCAATTACTGACGCTGTTTTACTTCTGAGCTGGTAAAAATACCATTCTATGAATGCGTACACAACAAGCACAGTTTGCGCAGCTTACAGAATTGTTTTGAAAGTTACATAACAAAATATTTGTCATAAAAGCAATTTTTTTGTTTTATATCCTTAGGTTTATGTTTAAAAAATGACAGTGTACGCTAAGTGAACCAGGACTAAAAGTATAATTTTCTTTTTTTTCAAACTACACGAATGAACACACCCTAAAATGATTCAGTTATTTGGTGCTATTAGCCTGTTTACCTTTGGCAAATACAGTTTTTAGTTCATCCACATCTTGAGGTTGTTTCCAGGTTGACTAATGCACTCTTAAAAATTGTGTAAAGCCCATCAGATTAGAGTAGTACGTGCAGTATGCATTGTCAATGGGCGGCATGCCATCTGAGGCCGAGACTACACTTCAGCTAGCTCATTCCTGTGTGGTGTTGAAAAATAAGTGAATAAAAAGCTCCATCCAGGAGTTGCAGATGTAACAGCACACTAGAACCAACAGAAGAACACCTGAGGGGAACATTTGAAGCTTGGCCTGGAGAGAAAAACCTTCGAGAAGAGAGCTTTGAGTGACTTCATCTCGCTTTATTAGAAGAGAAAGGTGGCCCAAAGGTTTTTTGGGGGGATTTTCTTAAAAATGAGGAGTGGATCACTACCCTCCTCCTCCTCGAAAAATATGAGGACCTTTTAATATGGTCCCGTGATAAAAGAACGCCGTTTCCTGCTAAAGGAGTCATTGTTTTCTCTCAAAATACTGTAGCCGTGTCACATTTAGGGGAAAGGCTAATGGCGTTTTTCTTTATGCAGATTTATTGAAGAAAGTCTTGATTGCTTTAACAGAAGGTCAGTTCCCCCAACCCCAGATCCCCCTTTACTTCACACTCTCTCTTTCTCTTTGATTGGAGATTGTTTCCAGCGCTAGCCAAGGCCTGGGACCCTCCTGATTGCCATCGTTTCCTCAGCGTTGAGACCTGACTAGTTAACATTCCCACAAAATAGGAGGATCTGGAGGAGAGCATGTTGCAGAGATGAGGCTGTGTCATCTTGGGTGATGTGGAGAGCGGATTTGCTGGAAGGGTTTGAGTTCAGCCGTTTGATCTCCATGTGCCACTCTAGGCGTAAATGTGCAGCACAGCATTTGTTGAAACACATCCTCTCTGAGTCAGCACAGTCCAGACTCCACTGTCATTGTCTCTGACTGTGATGGTCCACTGCTGTGTTTATTCTTCTCTCATTAATGTTGCCTTTGTTTATCTGTAAGACAGGCAGAGGAGGCTGACCATGCGCACACAATAACACCTGATAATAATCTGCAACGATAACAAAAAATAATGTGTTCTTTTCTGTCTCTCATCTTTTCGCTTTTTCCTTACATTTTCAGGTCAAGGCTAGCGTGGGGACAGATAATGAGATTTTTCCCTTTTTCCTCTTATCTTTATAGCTCTGTTTTTGGACTATTTCTGCTAAGCACACAGTCATAAAATAGAAAATTGAAAGTCCTTGTATGCTTTTGTCACACAGGGGAGCTTATTTTTCTTTGTTATGTGTCTCTGTTGCACCTCAAGTTTGTTCAGGTATTAATTGAATATTAGATGCATTAACATTTTACATAGAAAATCACAGTGCATGATTTACTCAGATTTTGTTTTAGCTTCAGACCAATTTAGAATAAATAGTGTTTTTCATTTCTCGTGCATATCTTAGCAACATGGCGTATGTTTCTGCATGTGAAAGTAGATGTGTGAACGTCAGTGTGTGTACCTGTATGATGCGCCATTTTTCTCTTTAACTTTTAAAAATCCAGCAAATACATAATGCCAATACTGTATGTTTAAGATTTGTTAAAAGTTGTTGAAAGTTATTCCAGCCTTTTATGTAACCATTTGACGTTTTGGAAGTTATGAGTATATTATTTAACTTGCACCATATAAATAACATGTTGCTTCTCTATTAATGTCATTTTATGAACTTTGAACAATAGAATTGAATCAATTCTCTAGTTGTTTAGCTGTACGAAAACAGATTTCTCCATTATAATAAATGATTATCTACAAAGCTGTTTCAAACAGCACAGTGTCTATACATGGGTAAAGTAGTTGCATGTAAACTATGAGGAGTAAACACTGCATAAAATACTATTCAGGAAAAAACACGCCACAAGCCAGGTGTAGAGCTGCTACGTTGAATGAGAGTTAAGAAACAGATTATACAAACATAAATCATATATTATTTTCCTTAAAATACGTGATTTTTAAGCCTAGACTCTTAGGGCTATACGATTTGGCGGAGGGGGACTCTAATTTAAAAAAAAAATCTACTATTATTATTGTTGTTACTAATGCAAAATAAAACAGTGCCGTGCTTCACCCTTGAAACACTTGACAACCACGTTACGCCATATCAAGATTTCAATTTTAATTTTGATTAATCGTATATACATACTAGACATGATCTGACGACATCTGTAAAATTAATGTGCTGCACTGTTGGTTGCTGAAAGCACAAATTTGCCAAAATATTTAATAAATGACCACGAATGGAATGTGTAAAATGTTGTGAATGACAGGTGTTCCCAATGAGCTTTCTCTGGGAGTAACGCAGTGATCTTACTGTTAACGATGATTGCCAGCACCCTAAAAGCAGCATTGTCTTCAGTGACCTCAGCTTGCCCGCTCAATTCTTCTATCCCAGCTGCAAGCAGGCCGAACGTGTGGCAGTGTTAGTGCTTCCCTCTCCTCCAGTTCTCCACTGTCTACGCTTAATGGGGCTTACAGCAGCGGCGCTCTGCCAAGCAGCGCCCTCACGCAGGCCCATACATCAGCCCCCGATGAGGCTCATTAACCCTCCTCTCATGACTCAATACACTCCTCCTCTCTCCCTCACTCCGTTCGTCTCCATCACGTCTTCACTTTTCCGCTGGCCAACGTGTCAGACTCCAGTATCCCAGGAGTGTCGTCACAGGTGACGCGATCATGAGAAGTTAAATTGGGCCCTCACCTAAACCCGCCCTGACCCTGGGCGTTTTCAATGCTCTTATTAGGATGTGCTATTTTTTATATAATGCTTCTTGAGGAATGTGCTCACGCACCATTGTAGTGATATACTGATATATTGGCACGGTCAATTTTTGATCATCGTTAGCCGTTTGTGCCACATTCTGTGCATTCTGAGTAAACTTTTTCAGTCATTAGTGCACATTTATCTGCATAATATTGAACATAGGCATCTCTAATCTATCGGTATCGATTTTGATATGTTGACCACTAATCAAAAGCTTTTCATCTACTTCGGTCATCATCATATGTGTGTTCCTGATCTTTGTCTTGTGACCTCTCAGGTTGCTCTTTTCCTTCTTGCATTGCATTTTGTGACATAAATGTCACTGTTTTTCATTATTATGCCTACTTAATTCTTGGCCAGGTCTGAAATCCAGGATTTGACCAGCCCCTCGCTGACTCCGAGGCCCTGAAATGGAAAGCCTGAAAGCACCTAGCGTAGCATTAGCAGTAGCTCGTGAAGGGGCGGGGCTTCTCTTCCCAGTGTGTTTGCCCTACAGTTGAGCAAACACCCGTCTGACGGATCGCCCCGCCTGCCCCCAGTGACCCACCGTGGCATGTTTTGATTCATTAATTATGAAATAGTTGCACGATCCAAACCTACACAAAAACACACATGAAAGGGAAACATATTTTATGATGTATGAATATTACTTCCAGTTATTGTTACAGATGTCTTTATCATTAACCTTGTTAAAGTTGGCGTTCATAGGCCAGGAGAGCCAAAGAAAATACTTTTGTGGGTTTTTGTGAAATATTCCACTTTCTATGGGCTTTGGTTCAGTGGCTCATGTTCAAATCCGAAAAGCAATTTAAAAGCAGTACAGAGCCCTGAAACACTGATTGTCCAGATAGGGCCAAACAGAGGCCACGGACGGGACCCGGGACAGTCTGGGTTCAGTGGGCTCTCCATCAAAACCTGAAACAGAAGCTGGTACACAGCATAAGCAGGATCTTCTTGTTTTCCAGTCATACACATTTTATTTGAAGCCAAATTGCAAGACGTAATTTTACAGAATTTAAATTGAATTGCATTCATTTTTTACATTCATGCATATACCTCACCCCTTTAATGTGTGTTTATTAATAATGTTTTACGCTACTGGGACACATATTTAACACACACTACTAAATTTAAATCCATTGCACAAACGTCCACAGATTTTCCCCCAAAACCAGTTCAGAAAATGCAGAAAAAGTTTGCAGAGTCCCTTGGCCTGCCAATGGGATAAGAAAAATAAACACAACAGTTACATTCTCGATTATCAAACAATGATTATCTTAAGTATCATACGCTAGTTTATTATGTTATGCAATTTTGCTTCTCAAGTTCTAATTTTAAAGATCTTTAAATGTTTTTCCTGGAAAACAAGACAAAAATAGTGAGTATGGTAATTCCATGCACATGCTTCAGCTCCCTGTATTAATCTTTTCCTGCTCTCTTTGTCTCACACTGTTTGAATAATTAGTCCTCTTGATGAGAGTATATTTTTGTCTTTTTAAATCATTTGAATGAAAATAAACAGTCTGCTGGACACATTAGCATCTGTTTCCTGTGTGTGTGTGTGTGTTTTTAGTTAGTTAAGAGGCACCTGCTTCTGCCATGGCATATTTCCTGGCGTGCTTGGCACTGCCAGCATTAAGGAATCCCCTTCCCTCCTCTCATTTCTCCACATCCCTTAGCCAAACCTCTACGGAAATCATTTGGAAAAAGGATTTGAGCATTAAAGATAACCACACCTGTGATTATCATTAGACAGAGGTGCTGTAAAATGTTAAATCCCTCTCTTTAGTTTAAGTTTCTTTTAATGAGCGGAAAATTAAACCTTTCGGGCAAATTCCAAGTGTTGAATTTTATATAACGATTTAAAAAGAAGTGCTTGGTGAGGTGATTTGTTTTCAGTGGTGTTTTAAGGGCTAGACAAGAGACGGACCCTCTTACTCAGGGTCTGGATCCTCATGAGGTCACATGTCTGCTTTCTCCCCACATCACCCCCACATCTTTCTCATTTCTCATTGTCAGTTTGATTCGTTAGACTCCCTTCTCTTTGGGCTGTTTAATAGTTCTCTGGACGCTTGTTACCTTTGAGTTTTCAACACTGGAGGAGAGTGGAACCAGTGTGCTGGATGGTACATCGCTGTTTGTCAATCTTACTGTTGTCTCACTTAGACAGATCTTCAGACTGACTGCAGAAGGTCTGGACTCCATCACAGCTTTCATTGGCCTAAGGACCGCCCAAGAGCATGTCTGAAAGACATGTTAAGCAAACAATTACAGTTCGTTTGGTTCTGCGTCATGTTCAGGGGCATGGAAATGCAACATCGATTTCCTTACGATACAAGACCAGCGTGCATCTAATAAATTGATCATTCAAGAACGTTGTGCAAGTTTACTGCAGCAATGTTGCCATGGTGTGAACTTCACATACTTTTGAACATCCAGCGTTTAGTTTATCCTGATAAGCACTTCTCGTCAGTGACAGCTTTCGTCTTCCATGACTGCTTTGTTTCCAGGCAGAAACGTTAAAGAATGCGACACACACGACACGTCTTCAACCAATCAGATGACAAATTTGAAACTCACGAGTTGTTTCCCGTTTTGTGTGCCTTTATGCATCCGACGTCGAAAACTGAGACTAGTCTTGTTGTATTATATTCATCAATAATAGTGGGTTACACTTTATTTTAAAGTCGGCATGAAATCAAATTTGACAAATCTTCTTTTTATATGTAATATTGTATTGTTTAAATGATTTCTCTGTGCACTTCATTATTTTTTTAAATTCATGTACCATTATAATCTTTAATCAAATACATTACCCTTCCCTACCCATTCGAAACGACCTCTCTTCTATTTCGGTTATGTTGAATGGCGAAAGGGTGTGGCCAGATCTGATGAGGGTGCGGCTATCGGTGCACCGCCTCTCAGAGAATCACATTCAAATTTGCCTCCATTTTGTTTGCAACGCCCAACCAACCTCCAACGATCAAATCTCTTCCTGAAAGACTAAATCAAGCCCTGCCCTACATTATTTTTTCTAATCCGTTTCACTCGGATATACGTTATCGAACATATACTGTTCCATTTCACGCCGACTTTAAGTTGTCTGTCTTACATTGTAATGAAACATTTAAGTACTGAGTAATAATAATAAAAGTTAATGTACTTACTATAGGGTTATGGTAAGGAATAGGAGTTGGTTTAGGGTTAGTTGAATGTAATTATGCATAATTGATAGTTATTACTACAGTAACTACTTGTAACGTGTAACGTGATCAGCTCTACCAAACGTGGAATGTTTTTCCACTAAGGCCCCGTCCACACTACTGCGTTTTCGTTTAAAAACGGAGACCTTTTGCTACGTTTGCACCTCCCGTCCTAAAACGGGAGAAGTTTAGAAACGCTGCAGCTCCATTTTGCGTTTTGAATCTCCGGAGGGCGTTTTAGTGAAGACGGGACAAAACGGAGGACTTTAGAAACGATGACGCAGAGGCTCACGCTCGGCTCTAAGATTGGGTGTCATCAGTCATGATGTGTCCTTCCCTGATTCGTCAGCCACCCATCACGTGACCCATTTCCTGTTTGCACCGGCACGCACATGCCCAGTGTTGGTGAATGGTCACGTGATCCGCGTTTTAGTTGTTTTAATGTGGACGGAGATCAATTCGAATACGCAGATAAAACGCTGGTGTGGACGGAGAGTCGTATTCGTTTTAATTCTCCGTTTTAAACGATAACCCAGAAGTGTGGACGGGGCCTTAGAAACGAACATTGTTATTAGGTTTTGATTGATACTGTGAAGCTGCTTTGATGCAATCTTATATTATGAAAAGCGCTATATCAATATACTTGACTCGACTTGAACAATGACACTGTAAAAACTAATAGTGCTACTATTTTGTCAAGATGTAAGTGGTGTTAGGCTTAATGCAAAGCGAAATCACTGTAACACACGTGAAAGTGAAACCACAGAATGAGGAATATTATAGTATTTATTTTGTTGATTATTTTACAAATGTTGAAATTGGAGTCTAAAATCAACATTCGCCAAATCTGGCTTTGAGTAAATGAAACATTGTATGATTCCAGTTGAATTGTACGAATGAAAATATGGTCAGCTTACGTCTACTACGTCAGCTTGATGCTTTAGGTTTTTGCTTGGTCATTTCATATCTTCTGATTTAGGTTGATAGATTTATTAAATGTAATATTAATAAACACTTGTTTAATCTCTGTGTTTCCCCAGCTGGAATCTGAGCTGGAGCAGTGTGAACGAGAGAGCGCCGAACTGCAGGAATACGCAAACTCCGTCCTGCAGCAGATCGCCGATCACTGCCCGGACATCCTGGAGCAGGTGGTCAACGCTCTGGAGGAGTCGTGCTGACTGGACCTCAGTCCTGCCCCCTCCTCTCCTCCTCCTTCCCTTTTCTTCTGTTGTTCACTTCATTTCACAGGACGCCAGAACACAAACTCCCTCACCCTCACCCTCATGCACAATTCAAAGGACTGACACATACGGGAGAGACTGACAGCTCGCAAGTCAAGTGCACGCTTGGATTGGCTTTGGGGTGTGGGAATGGTGGGCTTTCCTTCTGCCATCCCCTACCACCACATTCATCCTCTCTGCTCCTTCAGAATCCGGTTTACGCTTACATAAACACGGGAAAGAAGGAACCGAAAGGAGGAAATGAGCAACAGAGAAGCTCAGTATTATAAGACATGTTCACTTATTTAGTCTATCTCTGAATGGCGTCCTGCAGGAGGTGGTTCTCTCTGTGAGGGGCAGGAAACACTCTCCTTATCTCTGATATACACTATTGCCACTGCTCTTAAAAGCTGCAGGATTTTGAAACCATTTTGAAGAAATTTAGACACCCCCCCCTCCCCCTTTTTTTGTAGATGCTGTGTTACTGACGTTAAATTATGGGTCATTCGCGCAGGGCGAATTCAAACCATCTGGTTTCACTCAAAACTTGGTTAATGCTCCGGTTGTGCCAGCAGACAGTCCGTGAGGACTTAAACATACTCTTTACTATCGTAGTCAGTAGCGGGTTTAGATTACTGCAGCCCCCACCATCTGGGAATTCACTATTGACTTGGTTACTGGCCGATTTTCTCCCAAAGTCTCGTTCATAAAAGTTATGAAACGGACAATATGGGTAATGTTATCCCGTGTGCACCTGTCACCAGCTAAAGAAACCACAGTCCTGGTTTGTGTCTGTTATAGGTGAGAGGAAGAAAATTATTTGCCTTGGAAGTTGTAGGTTTATTGCTGCTAACATTTATCTTTGCATGTGGCAGGTTTGGTTTGGTTATGTTTTTCTTTTTTTTCGCGTCCTGATGCCGAGGGCGGTAAAACAGTGGGTGTATTGCCGACGCAGATGTTGTGGACGTAAAAGTGCCTCATCATCAGAGAGCAGCTGCCACACATCACTGGAATAGGAAAATAGGCACCTATCACTCATTCCATACTCTGAAAACTATGTGGTCTCACACTGGGTTTCTCAGTTTGCTCCCTTTTGAGTTGGAAACTGCAGGGTTGTTCTTTTTTTGAGGGATGGGGTCAAATAAGAGTAGTTGTTTAGATAACTTCTTTATTCCACTCTCTCTTTTTTTAAACAAATGCAACTTTTTTTTTTTTTTTGCGGTTGCTTTGTGATCACCCCATCAGAGATAACATCAAGCTTTGATCCCGAGCATCTCGCGTGTACCATCATGCTCCTCTGTCTCTTTGCTTGACTTCATATGATCATCCTCAGACCCGGGCGTCTCTGTTAGCACAGCCGGCAGGTGTATCCTCTTTCACTTTATGGTTATATGGGTCTATATCCGTTGGCATCGGGTGTCCATCTTTGGACGACCACAGGAGTGATAAGACACAACCTCGTTCAACTCAGCGGTTGCCTCATCAGTACGAATCGGCCTATGCTTTAAAGTCCAGAGTCAACTTCCCCTGTGGATGACACTGGGCGTAACATGCCCTCTGCTCCTCTCTCTCTATATCTCCTCATCCCTCCCTCATTCATGCCTGTGTAGTTTATGGCTCTGACCTGCTGTGCCGTGTTAGTCATACTCCTCTCCGCACGATAAGCTCCACAGACAAGACAAACAGCACGAGATCACAGCGAATATAATCATCTCTCTCCCACACGCTCCCATATCGACACACCTCTCCTCATGCCCATTCTCACTAGCAAACAGACATGTGATTTTGGGCCAGACTTTACACAGATTTGATTGACCTCCGAGTCATTCTGTGAGTCACATAGAACTAGTACACACAAATGTTTATCTCTTGATTTAGATTAAAAGAAGAGTAGGGTGAATCTCATGAAAACACATTTAGGTCTTATGTTATCATTAGGAAAATGTATTGCAGCATGACAACATTTTCCCTTAAAATTCTTGAGGCATTTGCATTGTTTTTCTTATTATTATCACTGTTATTAATATTGTAATTCTCAATGGTGTTGCTCATGAGATTCTGATTACAAAAAGTACGGCATTAAAGTAAAAAAAGAAATCCTCTGCAAATCGTACATTTTAATTTCAGTATTTCATTCCAATTAGCATAAATTACAATCAAAAATTAAATGTAAGCATTTTACAATTTACATTTTTTTTGTCACATTGCAGTTTTTGTGAAAACAACTTGTTTTGGAAACAACTTGTTTTCATAAACAATTTTTTTTGTGAGATTCACCCAAATGCATTTATAAGTAAACCAAGCTAAATTTATGGATATATGAGGCCACATCATAACATCATATTCCCACGCTTATGTGGGCAATGCCAAAAAAACTCCCGTTCGCATGCCATTCTCACCCCTGGTACTGTATATCATATTGCAATCATATACAATGCATGTCTATAAAGGATTTTACGGTTTTATGCTCTTAATTACCACTTTATGAGGGCATGAATGTGACGAACAGCTCTGTTGGGCTTTTAAAATGAAACATCTGATGGATGAGGCCCATCCTGTTTTTCATCTCTATCGCTTTCTTTCCGTCTGCTATCTTTCTCACACAAACACAGTTTTGGGGCTCAGTTATCTGCACCGTGGCTGAATCTCCCCGCTTAGACTAAACACAGACCCTTCGTGCACACACTCACTATCACAGAGACGCTCTGGCGATTTATGTCCTTCAGTACAGGAGCTGGCCTCTTACCGCCGTCAGCTTAGAGCACTCCGGAGAATTCACTAAGAAAACAAAAAGAAGGAACGCTGTGATAACCGGGATCAGATCAGAGAAAGAATGACCCTGTGCTTTTGCAGAGGGTGTTATTGTGTGTTGAGTGAGTGTCTCTCTGGAGCTCTGCTATTTGTGTGATTGCTGGTTATAGGCAGACCTAATCACACAGAGGAGCATGGAAATTCCCGTCAGACTTATGTTCGGAGGCTTCCCTGTCTCAGTGATTCCTCTGTGTGTGTTTGAAGAAGTAAAGAGATCAGACAGCAGCGTTTCTCTCGCTCTAGCTAATCACCAAAGCTATACTGTAGCACTTTATATGAAGCCTGTATAGATCACAGTATTTTGAATGCTGGTGTATTCACTACATAATTATAATAGTTTTATACATTATAAAACTTGTGTAATCGTGTTTACACCTTTAAAGACTCTAATGCATTATTAAACAACACATGAAACACTAATGCTTTTTATTTTAAGGTGTAACCATTGGATAAGTATTATAGTGCATTAAAACTAGTCGTAATTATTCAGAAGTGCATTGAACTGTTAAAGGAGTAGTTCACTTTTCAAAAAACTTTTGCTGATAATTTACTTGCCACCATGTCATCCCAGATATCCATGTCATTCTTTCAGTTGAAAAAGAAATTAAGGTTTTTGATAAAAAAATATCCAAGAATTTTTCTCCATTTAATGGACTTCAGTGGGAACCAAACGGTTCAAGGTCCAAAAGACAGTTTTAGTGTAAACTGCAAACTGTTCAAAGGGCTTTAAATGATTCCAGACAATGAATAAGGGTCTTATCAAGCGGAAACAATCGCTCATTTAATAAATAAATAAAGTTGAAGTTTTATAAGCTCAAATGCTTATAAGTTCTGAGATGCACATTCGTGACTCCTGTTTGAACTCGCTCATCAAAATGAACGAATCTTTTTCCGAGTCAATTTGTTCGTTTCGTTCGTTGAATAAACCAAATGACTCGGAAAAAGATTCGGTCATTTCGATAAACGAGTTCGAACATGAGTCACGAACGTGCATTGATAGAACAGAGCTGAGTTATTTATTTATTAAATGAGTGATCGTTTCGCTTGATAAGACCCTTATTAATCGATCTGGAATTCGTTTAAAGCTCTTTGAACAGTTTACACTGAAACTCTTTCTGGACCTTGAACCGTTTGGTTCCCAATGAAGTCCATTCAATGGAGAAAAATTCTGGAATGTTTTCATCAAAAACCTTAATTTCTTTTCGACTGAAGAAAGAATGACAAGGACATCTTAGATGACATGGAAGTGAGTAAATTATCAGCAAAAGTTTTTTGAAAAGTAAAACTACTCCTTTAAGTTCTATTATGAATGTTTTAAGTATACTTTTATAATGCACTATATATGCTGAATTGTTAGAAAATGGCCCATTTCAGTTTGTATAATGCATTATAGCATGAATGAATTCACTCCTATAATCACCTTATATAACCCTATACAGGCTTCATAGAAGGGTATTATATTTATTTTGTGAGCGTGATGGTGCATAGCTGCTTATAGCGTAAGTTTTTTTCCTCGCACACCACTCCTGTTAATTTATAGCGAGAGCCGCTCATAGGATGTGGTCAGCTGACTTTCCATAGCGTTTGGCTTTTTACGTCTACCTGGCTTGAAACTGTGTTCAGCCACGAGTGTGAATGAGCATGAGGTTTTGCTTCATGTTCTAGTATGAGCATTTTTCATCCTCATTAAACTCAGCGAGGCATGTCTGTGGAGGGTGAGAGAGGACGGCCAGCGACTTCTAATGCGTATATTTTCCAGTCTCACAATTTGCTGTCTAGATTTTTATTCAACCCGATTTTGTCCTATAACATAGACATTTATCAAAATGTCTGCTTAAATCCACGTCCCATAATTCTTAGCGTTAATCAGCAGTGCTGCGTTTTCTCATACTGATGCTATAATCCTATTTTATTTGTTACTAAAGACAAATACCTTGACACAACTGTGAGAACACTGCTAGAGACGTCTCGTACACGCATACAGAAATCTATATTTATATATGTTAATGGCTGAACAATTTGCACAAGCGTTTGGGGAAGAGAAAATATATCAGTCTGAACAAAATGGCTGTCTGCCTTTTAAAAAGAAAAAAAAGAAAAAGATCTAGAAACACTGACATTTGTCTTGAAATGAAAATTAAAGAAGCCTTTCTAAGTGTCAAATCAAAGCTGTTAATAAAGATTTGCAAAATGTGGTGTTGCTATCTTCTCCGCATCTTGCCGGGTTTTGATTCCAACCGTACAGCTGTTATTCTTTCCTGTTTGTTTTTGTTTTGCAGTCCTTGATAGTGTGTGTGATTGCAATGTTGAAAACTGCAGCGTGTTTTATATTACAAAACATGAATGACTGTTCTCAGAGGCCGGAGAAACATCTGTGACCGTGTTTCGATGGGACCTTTGCTTGAGAACTGGGATCCTAATAGCACTCTGGGTTGCTGGAAAGTCAGTGTTGTTTTAGGGTTTATCATCATTTATGCGTTTTCAGGAGATAATAAGCACGTTGCGTTGACCTTTTTGCTCAGATGATCAGCATCGCTCGCACGAAGCCTCATTCGTCGTTCAGTAGTCATTTATTGCATGCGTAAACACACTCAGATTTTTTATGGCCTCCTAAGTAGATTGCTTATTAAATTGTTTACTTATTAACTCATCTCCAATTGTCATTATTTACCCAAACGGTCTGTCAACACGTCCACATTTTTCATGCATTACTTCCCTCCACTTAGTTTGATGGACTGAGACTGTTTAAAGCATGAAACCACATAAAACATCCACTGAAGGATTTGGCAAGTTTATGTCTGACTTTCCGTTCTCCATCTGAGCAAATTCGGTGCCAAACGAAGCTAGTCAGCTCTAGAAAGTGCCACAAATAATAGCTTGCCTGTCGTTCATCAGCAACCAAAGCCAGGTCACGTGACCTTTTACTGTTTATATCGTGTTTGCTTTCTATTTAAACCTTTAAACCTTAATTGACACGATAAGAGGTCAAACCGAAACCAACTCCAGCTAGATGAGACACCAGAACAGACGCCTTTTATAGTGTATAATAGAGTTGAATGAAGCAGCATTATTCACAAGGACCTAATCTTCATTTCAACTCAATCAGTCATTTTTTAGACTGTTACAAACGTTCTGTGTGCCTATATAAGAGAATATGTAAAGTTGAGGTTGGCACTCGATGTGGTATCTTCTTTTTTCCTCTGGATTTTGTCCTAGAGAGTGTCAGACCTCAATATCACCCCGTTCAACATCATGTTCTCTTGGCTCCAGCAACCCTGCCTTCTGTCACAGTAAAGGTCTGTCTTTTCTAATGATTCATGCTCCTTTTCTACGCAGTACACTGAAACACTGTCAAGGAGGATTCTCGCCCTTTCCCCTTTAATTTAATGAAGAAAAATAAATGGAAACATGTCAACTTTAACCCAAAGCTCGTCATCTTTCATGTCTTTTTTTTCACATTCACAAAAATACTGCCTTATGTCTGTGTGGAAAGATGATTTCTGTAAAATAGCAAAAAGGCGTATTGTATTTCAGCTTTTTGCCTTTGTATGTATATAAACTCTATCATTCAGTCCTTTATCGTGTTTTGGTCTTTTCTGTCAATTACGATGCACTGTAATTCATTTGTATTTTACAGTTTTTCATTCTTCTTCGGTTCCAAACTTACGTACGCTGCCAACCTAGACTGTGTTATACATGTGCTCCAATGGATGCCACGCTTGATTCAAAAGGTAAAATGTATGCTGCCTTCATACTCTAATGTAGAATCACATGTATCTTAAAGGAGTAGTTCACTTTTTTAAAAAAAAAAATTTTGCTGATAATTTACTCACCCCCATGTCATCCAAGATGTCCATGTCTTTATTTCTTCAATTGAAAAGAAATTAAGGTTTTTGAATGGGCACCAACGGTTCAAGGTCCAAAGGAGAGTTTCAGTGCAAACTGCAAACTGTTCAAAGGGCTTTAAACAATTTCAGGCTATGAATAAAGGTCTTATCAAGCGAAACGATCTGTTCTTTTCAAATATAAATATGTTTTATAAGCACACATGCTCGCCTTGCTCAACTATCCTGTTTGAACTCGTTGAACAAAAATGAACAAATCTTTTTTCGATTCATTTCATTCATTCAGCAGCGTTCAGTGAACTCTTCCTGTTTGAACTCGTTCATCAAAATGTCCAAATCTTTTTTGAGTCAGTTTATTTCTTGAAATGACTCGGAAAAAGATTCGTCATTTTGATGAACGAGTTCGAACAGGAGAGTATGAACGCGCATCACAGAACAGAGCAAGGCGAGCATTTGTGCTTATAGAAACTTTTTATTACTTTTGAAACGTCTGACCGTTTTAGCTTGATAAGGCCCTTATTGTATGTCTGGTGTCGTTTAAAGCCTATTTGAAGCTGCACTGAAACTAGATTCTGGACCTTGAACCGATTTTAGTGCAAATGAAGTCTATTATATGGCGAAAAATCCTGGAATGTTTTCATCAAAAACCTTAATTTCTTTTCAACTGAAGAAAGAAAGACATGGAACATGCTTGGATGACATGAGAGTGAGTAAATTATCAGCCAACGTTTTTCTTAAAGTGAACTACTCCTTTAAGTGGTAAAGATGTTCCCCAAATGCATGTTGATTATGAAATCTGTTGATTATTGAATTGCATTCAATACCAGCGCTGCTAGTATCCATAAAAACATGTTTTACTCAAATTGAAAATTGACCATGTTAGCCATGTGTTCTATGCTTATAGATTTTTACTGTAGAATCAATTGAGTCATGTTTGGTGGCACATTTAGAGCTTTCCAAATGAGTCACATTATGACGTTCCATTTCAGTCAGGATGCCGCTTCAAAGAGTGGCTGCCTATGTAGACAGTAAACAGCAGGATCGCTCACTAAGTTGTGGATCAGAGCTAATGTGTTCTGTAATTACTCTGAGTCAACCCATAAGAGTCATATCTGTGTAACCTGTATTGTTGCAGTGGCACCCCAGTGTTCAGCGGGAGCCTCCCGTCGTCTTCTGTGCGTCTCTCCAGACAGAGAGGATCTTGTTTGATACCGATGCCCAACCCACAAAAAAGGAACACAGATGGCCCGTCGAGATGTCTTGGTTTCCGCCTCCAGCTTTTCGCACAGACCCCCCAAGGACTGGATTTATTGCCGATTACACATCAGCACTTAGGCCACCAGCAGAGTTCCTGTTTGAGTTTACACTCCTAATTTTACAATATACAACTTGCGTGCAGTGTACATCAAGTAGTGACTTAGAGCATGTCAAGTGGGAAAGATACCCATCGCTTTAGGGAAAATCACTGGCTAAACAACAGGCAATATGACCACTATTTAAGCCACCATTTAAATATGCCAATTTCAAGGGAATTTCCCCTGGGAAGGCCTTACTTATGTACTGAGCCTGGTCCAGAAATCACTCAATTCATACTTACAGAGTATGTGCTGTTCCATGAAGAATTAACTTCTCAACCATTAATGAAGGACAAGGTATGCAGTGTGTAGTATAAATACATTTCCAGACAGGCCTCATCCATACTGCAACTGCACGGTAGGAAGAGCCAGGGTTGTGCCATTCAGAGTTGCCTTTTAAATTCCAATTCGGTTCCATATTTTGAATTAAAGGAGTAGTTCACTTTTAAAAAAAGTTTTGCTGATAATTTACTCACCCCTACGTCTTTCTTTCTTCAGCTGAAAAGAAATTAAGGTTCTTGATTAAAACATTCCAGGATTTTTCGCCATATAATGGACTTCAGTGGGAACCAAACGTTTCAAGGTCCAAATGAGAGTTTCAGTGCAGCTTCAAAGGGGCTTTAAACAACACCAGACGATGAATAAGGGTCTTATCTTGCGAAACGATCGGTCATTTCAAAAATAAATAAAAAAGTTTAACTTTTATAATCACACATGCTCAGCTTGCTCTGTTCTGTGATGAGCGTTTGTGACTCCTGTTCAACTGTTCATCTGAACAAATCTTTTTTCGAGTCATGACTCGAAGGGTCCTATAAGACCCTTATTCATCGTCTGGTGTCGTTTAAAACCCTTTGAATCTGCACTGAAACTCATTTGCACCTTGAACCGGTTGGTTCCCAATGAAGTCCATTATATGGAGAAAATCCTGGAATGTTTTCAGCAAAAACCTTAATTTCTTTGGAGATGTGGACATATTGGATGACATGGGGGTGAGTAAATTATCAGCAAAAGTTTTTGTTAAAGTGAATTACTCCTTTAAGGAAGCAAACAGGATGCAAATTGCTATTTGAATTGAATGTCAGCGAGTATAACTGGCCCGTTTGAAGGTTTTTCAATAAGTTTTAAAAGCCTGATAAAAATGGATTGATAGATTGATATGAAAAGAGCTGCTTAGCTCTAGATAGGATGGATTGATGCATGGAAAGACTTTCCATGCATCAAATGGTGCTATATAGCACCACTAAGCCCAGTTTGGTTCTTCAGTGGTTCTCTGGGGTGGTTAACGTGCTCTATGGCACCTCTTATGGTTCTACATAGCACCATATGACAAAGATAAGTGCACTTAAAGTGGTTCCCCTATGATTACAAGCCAATGAACCACTTTTAGTGCTATTTAGCACCATTTTTTTAGAGTGTAATTGAACTTCCTAGTAGATTTGACCAATGTATATATTGACACCTAAGTGATCTAAATGTTGCGTGACCCTGATCGTGACGCAGTGAGAGTTGGTGCACCTCAGGAATGAGGGAGTCTGGACTCATCACGCTGCTACTCCTGGATAAGCACACCGGCCAATGATTGGCAACCATCTCTATCCCATAAAGCCCTATATCCAAACAAGAGTGGCCTGTAGAGCTCTCTTTCTGTTTAAAGTGCATGTATATATAGAAATACTTCTGCATGTGTTTTTACAGAGAGGCACAGAGGATAAGAGGTCCGTGTGTGGGTGTGGAAATGATGTGGTTTCAGCCGTAGTGGCCAAAGGCACACTGATTGCAAAAAGCAAGCAGAGAGTGAAAAAAGAACAGCAAGCTCCTAAAATAAACGCCGATGTCTATAGGAATAGAGAAACATGGAAAAAAGCGTATTTCACATCACTTGACTTCACGAAGGTCATAAAGAAAACAAGACCCGTCACTTACATGAATGCGGTGCATTGTCTGGGTTTTGTGGCGAGTTGCGCTCGACAATTTGGCATTATCATAAGCAAAGTTTGCTTTAGATCTGCGCTAACTACGTGACCGTGCATAGGGGAAGGTTATGAGAGAGATATTACACAATGCACAATGGTGGTCTGAACCCTGGTTCTGAATCATCTCCTTCCCTTAAAACAATTATGCTTTTTTTTAAATCTTAAGTATCAGCACACTTCTCTTCTTCGAACGCTCGATTTGAGGTGTCATTCATTCGAGTTACGGCCTAAAGTTTCACATTTAAGGTTGGCAGCATGTTGAAATCCCCAACCTTTAGAGTGAGCAATAGTTACAGTGATACTTGCCTTCAGCAAGCAGAGCTAATGATAGATTGAAGAACGCAGAGTTTCTGCTGACTGGTCTTTTTTTTTGGAAAAACACATTTAAAAAAGATAAACAGACAGACCCGCGCTGGGATTTCACCTGTACTGTAAATCAGAAGTGATCTCGCTGAAATTAACAGGCTTGTTGAGAGTTAAACAACTAATTACAAGGCCATTATTAAGTGCACACGCACGCACACATGTACAAAGAAGCAGACATGTAAGAGCCATTACAAGCTCTGACAGGTTTCTAGAGGGATGATCGGCTTCAGAAAACAGCCCTGGATGAAACGGCAACTCGAAAGAATGTCTGTCCCGATCCAACTGCTGAGAAGCGGGACAATGTCAAGACGCACATTGAAGACAAGCTTGCTCTTATTTTATACATGGGTAATGAATGGAGCAATTCTGGGAAGAGTTTTGGAACCGAGTCAGAGCCTGAGGACGGGAGCTGGGTCTGATTATGTGCAGGACTAGTGGGTCCTTGTCAGGTTTTTAGCTCGTCTCTATCCGTGTCGACACTTTGCATACATTTGATCTGCCATTGCAGACGAGAGGGAGAGTGTTCAAAGGCCTCGTATTCCCATGACAATCGCCATGTCAGTCAGCTCACCCTTTCCACGGAGGGACGGGTTCGAAATGAAACTTTAGAAGGTCCCTTATAATACCTTCATCCCTCAATGTTGTTACAACAATTGGGATGGGAAAAGGGCTCAGCAGATTGAGAGATGTTCTGGATACGTTTTGTCAGAATCTTTCACACTCGTTGCCAGCACAAAGCTCCAGATGTCAGAGGTGGGCACGCAGCGGTAGATCAGGTCCATATGTGCGCCGTGACTCAGGAGTGTGTGTTCTGGAGGAATGGAGTTGGGTCTGACCCGCGGCCCCTCCACAGCTCGTTAAAGCAATGCCTTCACATGTGGAAACCCGAGACGCCTCTCCTGCGTGTTTGTCCTCCATTGTCATCTACCGTTGGTTCAGTCGCTCCATATGGAGCTCAGAGCCAAAAGTATGATTGTTGTATTTATGCGTTTATGCAATCTGTGTGCAGATTCGAATTTACAGCGTTATCCAAAACCGTGTTAAACGACAGAAACGTTTCAAATTTATGTATTATCCCATTTTATACATTATGGGTTGATGTAAAATGTGACAAACTATTCTACATTTGACATCATTTTTTGTAGGTAAACATACTTTTATATTTTAATTATATTTACTATATCAGTGCTGTCAAATCGATTCATCACGATTAATCGTATCTAACGTAAAAGTTTATTTAATATGTTTTGTGTGTGAGTGTGTGTGTATATATATATATATATATATATATATATATAAAATAATTATGCACAGTGCACTCATTTATATTATGTAAACAAACTTTTTAATTTGGATGCAGAATTCATAATTAATTAATCGTTTGACAGCCCTATTATATATGTATATATATATATATATATATATATATATATATATATATATATATATATATATGGCATACAGTGTTTATACTGTATACACGCATACTGTGTATATACACACATAAATGTATAAACAAACCTTTATGTTATATCCAATTAGTCGTGATTAAACTAAAACATTTTGTTCTTAATTAAAACTAAAAGTGTGACGTTTTCTGCTCAGTTGAATATGTGTGTTTTATAGAAAGTGAAACGTAAATGAGTATTTCTAAACTCTTGAAAAGTTTTAAACAGGTTTCCCAAAGTATACCCAGGTCTGCCACAATAAAGATCATCTCTCTTATAAAAACTAATTACTACAACTTTATTGTCTGACTAATAGGAGCAGTGGTTGGGACGCTGTGGAATGGCAGGGCGCTGTTGGAGGACTGTGGTTTCTTCTCTCCCTCCCCTGTGTCGAAGCTGGAGAGATGGGGAGGGCAGGCCCATGAGAGGAGGCAAAGCGCAAACTAGTCAAAACTCACTCTTTCACCCCCCTGCCTGCGGACTGAAGCAGTCGCTGGAGTTTCTTCGTCGTCTGCTTTAGGTTTGGGGTTAAGAGCCCGAACAGCATCTGGAAAGAAAAGAGGGGGAAAGTTTGAAAAGTTTTCCGTATTTCCTGCGCAAAAGGAGGATTTAATACAGAACTGAAGTTTTAAAGCTGCATGAGCTCTGTGAGGTGGACTGAATGACTCCAGACTGCTTTTGTCTGCTAATTTCTTTAATAAGGAGGAAAAGGCTTCAGTCGCGCCTGTTGCGTACCGCACGCGCAGCGCGTTTGTTTGCACTCTTGTCAAACTATCGACTGTTTAATTGACACCTGTTGCGTGACGTCGTGATGCACTGTAGCCCGGTGAGTGTATCAAAAGATTGAAAAAAAAAATTAAATCGAGTCCTTTTCGCGGAACTTTTTTCTTTTTTTTTGCAATGGACAGCGCCGTGTTTCGGAGTAGATATGTTTTTCATTGTGTAAGTGAATGAAAAGAGAGAAACCCTGGAATCACGAGTACCAATGTTGAATTGATCGGAGGTGGAATTGTTTCATGTTTTCAAAAGTAACTACTCTGTAAGCGCTTCAACAGAACAACGGGGAGCAGAAGACCAAGTTCAGCTGTCAAGACTTCAACTCTGGAACTTTGGAGGAACTTTTGGAGACCTACACTGAACGGATAGACAAGTAAGCTCTTTACTACCAAACCTAAAAGATGTAGCATTCATTGTTTGGAAAGGATGTTTGTTGATGTTGCCTTGAGCGTTTGGTTGTTTGAGAACATGCCTTGAGAAAGGTTTGTGCCGGCCAGCGAAACGTGCAGGCTTCATAAACCCGATTCAAGGTTCCTGCAAAAGTATGTTTTTGCTTAAGGCTTGATCGAGAGAGGGGGGGAGGGGGGTGAGCTGCAGCACCATCGGTTTGAGCAATTACAGAAATTAGTTACAGGAGGAAAATCACTGTCACCTTCCTGAGGTCACACTGCTAGTTGGAGGACTCTTTGTGTAAATGTAACAGGTTTACTGGAGTAAAATATAACTTCTAGTCCCGTTTAACATTTGATTTGCGCTCATGCGGAAGGATATTAAATGACTAAACGAGTAGCCTATTATCTGAATCAGTAGGATCTCCTGTTTGACCCACAGAAGCTGCATTTTTAAATCATAGTTTAAAAAAGTGGAAATATTGAGCAGACCGGATGTGTTTTAACACTTTGCACATAATGGGACCGTGTGTAGGCCTGTGTTTGACACAGCCCTCTGCAATAACACTCTCACAGTTATGTTTTATGTAACTAGGCTATTTTGTTATCCTTTTAATTCCAGTTTTGCCTGCAAAATAAATGTTTGCAGAAGTTAAATTATTTTAGTGGTATTTTGAGCAAGTAAATTACCACAATACATTCACGCGCATAATGTGCATGTTTTCTATAGCGTTACAACACTAGCATTGCATCCCTGTGCACTCGTTGTATAGCCTACTTGGCATTAGGCTAATTTACGTAAATTGTAGATTTATGAAGTACGTAAATATCTAGCAGACAAATATGGAAATTCTAGCTAGGCTATATAAAATTGGAGACAAACGGATAAAAACAAATCTAAATGAAAAGAATGTTTTTTTTTTAAAAAAATGTTGTCATCATCACTCCCCGTTCTCCCCAACGAGACTCATAGGCTAGCAATTTACATAAAGAACACTCTTATCCTGTTAATTTTATGATGACCCAATGTCTGACTTTTTACAGTTAATTTTAGACTGGGACACTAAAGTAATCTGAGTAATTTACCGGTCTTTAGTCTCAGGGCACATCTTTCGATTTGAGGTCAAATGTTTGAAATGATTATCTGGATCGTGCCTGGACTTCCTTGTGAAAATAGGCTGCTACTTCATGCAATGTGTTGAAGCTGAAAAATGATTGACAGTTGCTGACTTTAGGTGCAGCTTTTAAATAAGCCATGTGTAGATTGTCAATTAAAAAAATAGGCTCGTGCATTTGAAAAGCGTCAGGTACAAATTACGGGGGTTGATTCTGGAAGCCAGGATTTTTAAAGTGTATATTCTTTTACAACAGCTGTTGTTAGGCTTATTTGAGAGAAAAAAATATGTGTAAAAATATATAATTACAAATTAATTACAGCCCAAGTATAGGCTCGCGATCGGAAGTTGTTCACCATGAGGTAACCACAGCAACGCGTGCCGTTAAGATCAGTACTGGATAGCGACGAAATTATTATTTATCGTGTTATTAATATATTTACACTTAAAGGGATAGTTTACTCTGTCATTTCATTTACTCACCCTCAAGTTGTTCCAAACCTGTATGAGTGCTTTCTTCTGTTGAACACAAAAGAAGAGAGTTTGAAGAATGTTGACTTCCAAAGGATTGTTTTTCCTACTATGGAAGTCAAAGGGGCCTATAACTATTTGGTTATACCAACATTCTTCAAAATATCTTCTTTTGTGTTCAGCAGAAGAAAGAAATTCAAACAGGTTTGCGAAAAGTGAGTAAATGATGACAGAATTTTCATTTTGGGTGAACTATCCCTTAAATAAATATATCACAAAGTATAGCCTAGTGTTTTGTGTGAAACGTCTTTTTTGAGATGGTTTTGTAAGTATGATTAAAAATATATAAATAATATAGCCTACATATTTCTTTGTAAACTAGTTATGTCAACATCTCGGAAAAAGCTGCGTCTTTTGTTTGAGTCTTTTCTAATATATCTTCATCTCAAAGTTGTTGTTTTATTCATTTCTTTTTCATTGAAATGTTTTGCATGCAAACTGTCAAAGGCATTCACATTGTTTGAAGATGATCAAGCAAAAACTATTTGTAACAAAACAGATGTAATTATTATTATTATGAAAAAATTGCTAAAGTAATTTTCCATAAAAAATTGCTTTGACTACTGTACAATAGGCCTACTTGACGTTTTTAACCCTAAATGATTCACTGTCAGAAAAAAAGGTACGAAAGCTGTCACTGGGGCTGGCACCTTTTCAAAAGGTACACTTTTGTACCTAAAGAGTGCATATTGGTACCTTCATGGTACACTTTTGTACCTAAAGGGTGCATATTGGTACCTTCATGGTACATATTTGTACAATTATGGTACCAATATGCACCCTTTAGGTACAAAAGAGTACCTTTTTGAAAAGGTACCGCCCCAGTGACAGCTTTCCTACCTTTTTTTCTGTACAGTGTTGTTTATACCCTGGAGATTGTCACGGATTCCAAACTGTGAAATATTATTATAAGTCTTAATGTGTTGGAAAATAGAAATCAGGTCCTTTTCCTGAGATATTTGGAAGGGTTAACAAACATTATGCAAAATGTTGCGTGCTTCTGTTTTGTTTGATTATTACGGATATTTATTGTGTTGCTCTCTCCACAGTTTGTGTAATGTAAAGCTACCTTTCCAGTGCCTCTGGAATGATAAGAAGATTCTTGTCTGCCGGGCCAAAATAGTTTCTAACCGCAAAATATAAACAGGTGTCGTTTAACCAAACACGTGAAGATTTAGATGTACTCTGAGGCTCTCTTTTATCAGCTCCAACTGAAGAACAGACAGTGGGAAGCAATATCTCCTGTTGTGTGTGTAAACGCTGGCTGCGGGTTTCATTCCCCTATATATTTCATGTATTTGTGTTTTACCTTTTCTCCCTGCCTGAGACTGTACTTGTGCAGGTTTAATTGATATGCCGGCCTTGTGTTAAACGCATTGGCCAGATGTGCTGTGTGCAAGTCCTTATCGATGCTTAAAAACGCTCATTCTTACACATTTCTTCTTTCCTCTTGCTCTCTGAGGTTAAGAGGGTTCACGTACTTTCCTTTTAATGCTCCTTCTTTCTGAGCAGGACGGTCCCTGTGAGAGCAGAAGGGCATCCGTCTTGTATTTGATTATTCCCATTTGTTCTGCTGCGACGTTGTGATTTGAATCAGCACGAATCTGAAAATGTGTTCTCCACGGTGTGGTAAACGTCATCTGAGGATGTGTATGGAAGTGTGTTTGTTGAGGTTTTCCTTTTCTGAATTAGTTTTAAAAGAGTTTGCGGCTGTTTTCTTTGATCCCGCAGCCTAAAGCCTCGTTTTTGAAGGGAAAAGGGTCGGATATCTGATCAAGAGCTTGTTGTTTAGCTTCGTTCCTCAAGGGTTTTCCCCTTTTCTCCTTTATATGTGTCTATCTGTTTTTCCGTGGTATTTGGAATGTGACGGGGGCTGGGTTGATTAAGACATTGATTCATTTAATGAAATGTTTGAGTTCTGGGGTGGAATGAGAAGCTGCAGACACCAGTCGTGTTTCTGTGGCCAAAGCTCTGGGAAACCTCTCAAAATCTGATTCAGAGAGATAAAACCGTCAACAGCCCACCTGCACAAGCCAACCTGCCTCTCTTGCCTGAGCACGCGCTTCACACACACACACACACACATCCCCCATCCTCTGCAGCGCACACACTCTTTGGCTCTCTGTCTGTTTTTCTCTTTGTCCTATCACTTACCTTTCTTTCTCTCGCTTTCAGGAAAATGCATACACACAAACCTTCATGCAATCTAACATCAAATCCAAACGCATTACGTATTAGGAATCAAACTTGATCTGTGAGGTTGTTCCTGATCAGCATGAACCAGATGCCTCGCAAAAGTGTCACAATACTCCCAGCAGGCCATGCAGTCCATTGAGAAGTTAGGCCTCTTTCTTTTAAGTGCAAATATTACCACCCCCTACCCACAAGCACTTGTGCTGGCCTCTGACTCTATCATGTAAGCTTTTTCTTTGACTGATTTAAGGACTGATAAACGTGTAGAAGTGCCTACTGTCTGGCTTTGAGCCTGATATGTCTAGCGTTGATGTGTGATATGACCCTTTCATCCACATGAGAGACCAAACACATCTTTTTTTTTGGATAAACATTGCTTAAAGCCTATAGTAAACAGATGCAATGGCCCTGAAATAATTTGACATTTATTTTAAATATATATTAGGGCTGTCAAACGATTAATCTCGATTAATCGCATCTAAAATAAAAGTTTGTGTTTACATAATATATGTGGGTGCACTGTGCATAATTTTGTATTAATAATTATAATATTAATAATTATTTATTATATATAATTTATTATAATTATTTATTTATATAATATTAATACATAAAAATGATTTACAATAAATAAGTAATTATTTATTTATTGTATATATACATAAATACACTCACATGCATGTATATTTAAGCAAAAAATATTATTTATATGTAAAATATTTATTTTTATATGTAATATGAATTATATATAAATCTATATACAGTATATAAATATTTCTTAAATCTATGCAAGCATGTGTGTGTATTTATATATATATAAAATAATTATACACAGTGCACCCACATATATTATGTAAACACAAACTTTTATTTTGGATGTGATTAATCGCGATTAATCGTTTGACAGCCCTAAATATATATATATATATATATATATATATATATATATATATATATATATATATATATATATATATATATATATATATATATATATATATATATATATATATATTATATGGTTAAATATGAGAAGACAGAAAGCATTCTTATCTCATGCATAGCTTAAATCATAAATTAGCCAAATCATTTAATAAACAACTACACATGGGGTGTGTAAAATGCCAATTTTGCAAAGTTCATGCAGACTCTTCATGGGCCTGACTATAGGTCAGACGTCATGTGAATATGAGGTTATGGGATCATCCTTTTCCCAGCTATCCCAGACTTATAATGCAGCGTAAACTAAAATCTTGACTTGCTGAGCAACTATATAACAGTTCTGCATTGCACTGCACTTATCTTTCGCCAGAGATTATGGGCTTCTGGCTGGAGATGTTTTCAAGCTTGTAATCATGTCAGAGCCAGTGTTATTTGTTCAGATGCTCTTTGCACCAGGTGTGCACTCTTAAAAACATGCCACTATTTCAACACCGCCTTGAGAACAGCAGGCTGCGTTCATCGATTAGAGACATTCAGGCTGTGAAATGCTCACGTTTTGCCTTTCTCCCGTTGAAGGGCGCAGCGTATCGACATCATGTCTGAGCTGCGAACGGCCTTGTCTGTCTGCGCGTTTACCTTCATCACCTGTGCCGTGTGTTTTGACGTGCGTCAGCATCTATCGCTCACACATGCGTATTGACGTACTGTCCAGACACAGACAATGATCAGCAGAACATCTCAGACACATCATGAGTAATGCAGACGTTTGTTGGTGCGGACTTAGCATGAAATTTATCAAGTGCAAAAGAAGCTGTCGTAAGCAGTGTCAGCTTAAGCATGTTTATAGCTAGCTACCTGAATAATAACACACAGTTTAATGTCACAGACATTTGAAGGAAACTCTATCGCCCCCTTGAGTCCACTGCAATGTAACGTGAAGTATGTGCAACAAAAGCTTGTTTGCTAGTGTTGAGTCTCTATATGGCCTACTTTGCATGCATATTGAAATCTTGAAACCGCAACCACAATGCACCCGTGAAACAGTGGCTGTGGATGTTACCGGTAAAATAACTCATACATGATGTTTCTCCCCACTAGGATGTATTGTCAGTGCACCATGGCATCGACCCAGTGTAAACACAGCTGTATGAGACACTTCTGGCCAGCTGTTAATTTGTGAGTGTGTTTGTTCACCTCTGGGTGTAAAGAGAAGATTCCCCATCGGCACAATTCAGGGATATTCCAGCACATTAATCGAGCTTATGCAAAAGGTCTCTGCTTATTTAGAGAGTTTTTTATGAGAGTGAATTGATTTTACAGAATATAGACTGCTGTTTTGTTCCTATGTGGTGTGTGTGTGTGTGTGTGTGTGTGTGTGTGTGTGTGTGTGTGTGTGTGTGTGTGTGTGTGTGTGTGTGTGTGTGTGTGTGTGTGTGTGTGTGTGTGTGTGTGTGTGTGTGTGTGTGTGTGTGTGTGTGTGTTTAACCACTTTAAGGCCTGTGGATTCCTGCTCAAGATTCAAGGTGTTGTAGTAGATAAAAGCCATGCATGTGAATCTCTCCCCCTCGCTGTTAGATAATGATGTGCAAAATTGGTTGTCTTGATGGTGAGTGTTTGAGTGTGGCCTGGCCAGCAGGACGGGTTTGAAGCGCAGCGGGGTTTCTGGAACTTGTTGAAGGGTGCAAGAATGGATGATGTGCCTCTTTCTCCTGGTTTGATGCCCTAATTGAGCTTTTTCTATGGTCCAGAGTCTGGCTCCACAGTGTTTACTGTCTCCTCTGTAATCTGGATATTAGCGAACTTCGTGTTCGAATGTTTGTGTGTGTTTGTGTATTCACATGTACATATTTTACAAGAGACGTGCACCAGAGGCTTTTTTTGGGATAATATGTTTGTCTCGCTTATATCCAAACGTTCGTAAATCAAGAAATAATTACTTCAGATGATAAACTGCATGAGATACTTGGTCGTGTTTTCTTGTTTTTGAGTTTAAAGCGACAAACATTCGAGTTAGGAAATTACTTTTTGCAGTGTAGCAACTCTAATGGGTCCTCTTGTGTGTTACAGCGCAGTCTCATCCCAATTCGTCATATAACTGACGTCTTGGGACGTCTTTTGACCATACGTCAATATATGCCTTTTTAGGGCCCCCTTAAATTGGGATGAGACTGTGTTATTTTGGATACTATGTTAAAGAGACCTATTATGCTTGTTTTACCCCCTTTAACATTTTCAACTTTAGTGTATAATGTTGTAGTTTGAGCATGAAAAATCACAAAGCACAGTCGCTCAAAGCCAGTTATTCTCTGTATCAGAGGACTGTTTCTGAACTCCCTCAAATGCCTCCATTGTAATCTTCAGTTTTCTTCCAGGAACGAACATGTCACAAAATTACACATTTAAATAATCCCCGCCCAAGTAATTTCCCCAAAAAGGGACGAGGCCTGGTTGAGTTGGTTAGTAGTGTGTTGAAATTTGGTAAGGGGAGTGATATTTCTGAAACACCCCCAAAGCAGTTGACCAATCACATCATACTGGTCCAGTTGACCAATCACATCATACGGGTCCAGTTGACCATTTTCCAATTTCACACACTTTTGCGTCCAATTTCACACACTTTTGCTGTCACCATATGCGCACGGATTTCCCACCCAAAACGCTCGTCTAAACACAGAATAAAAAGTGATAACACAACTCCACTTTTGCGTTTTCTCTTCAGAATCGTTTCCGTTTAAACAGCCTTAGAAAACTAAACAGAGTGTTACTGACAGACTGGGAAGAGAGGTGCTGCAACAATGTCAGATTTGAATTTGAAATTTGAATTTGAAAAATGTATTTTTTTTAACATTCAAACATGAAAACCTATTCTAGTAGACCCTAAAATCAAGACCTTGCAAACGTTGATAATACAGGGCTGGGCAACTCTAGCCCTTGAGATCCACTTTCCAGTTTCACTCCAACTGATCAGACTCACCTGGATTCTAGTGTTCAGGTGTGTGTTTAGGGTTGAAGCTGAACTCTGCAGGAAAGTAGATCTTGAGAGCCGGAGTTGCCCAGTTGCCTTTTAAACTTAACTAGACAGAACACTACAGCATGGAGCATGTTTATAATGGTTTAATAATAATTCATAATTATTTTTCAATATTTAACCAATTCCAAGAATTTTTTTTTTTAATTTTGCATGTTTATGCTTCGAAAGTCAAAACACTGAAAAAATTGAGCGAGACAATGCAGTGGCTAAAGATGTCCATCTGCAAGCTGAACTCTTTTGACCTTTCCCCTAGTGCTGTACTGGTTACGCTCAGTTAAGAAACTGGTAATGATGATAACACCATGCTGGAGATCAACATGCTGGTCTTCTAACCATGGAATGATCCGTCTGTCTGCCTGTCTATACTAGTCTTGTGTTCATGCTATAGCTCACAACTGGAAATATTTCCATTTAAGTATTGCCATGAGATCTGTAATGCACAGTTTGCATTGGCAGGGTTTCAACAAGCTTTTCCTCATTAATGCATTGTGTAAGTCACTCTTTTTACACTTAACTTATTCTTTTCCCGTGATTTAGTGGAAACTAGAACATATCAGATAAAAATTGGTTTTCTGTTGCACATAACTGATCACATTCTGCCTGTAGTGTTTATTGTAGACCTAAACTTGCACCGTGACTTCAGGCTGCATTTCATCAGAACCGATTCTGTGAATTCTGTTGGGTCTATATGCATTCATGGATGTTGCTTGGGAGCAAATGAGTATTATTATGCATTATGCATTTGTCTTTTTTTCCTGTAGCGATGTGTTGCAATCGGAGGGTCTGACAGGGGCAGCACTAAAGAGCTGCCAGGGGATTTAGGTGAGAGCGGGCGGTTCTGCTCTGCACATTTGAACACATTGAGTGAGGAATAGGGTTTAAGGAGTGAGCTAAGGAGATTGCGAGGGCACTCGCAGAGCGCCTGGTAATAGACTGGTATAATAGCTGTGTAAATCCTGCTTGAGCCTACACACACACACACACTCTCTCACATATGGCCACGCTTTCTCTAAAACACTCTTATTTTCTCCTCTCACATGTTTTCTTGTTCTTGCACCAATTGAAACACAATTTCCCCACAGTTTAGCTTCACACACATACACTCGCTAGACGAGAGACTGACCTCGCTGCCCCGGCCCTCACAGCAGCCTTAATTGGTGTCATTAAGAGCTCTGAAAGCTGGGAGATAATTGGCCGGGCCCACTTGAGCAAACAGGACTTCAATGGAGTCATTTACCAGCGTGATAGGGTGAGGGTCTGGGGAGTCCTGGGAAGAGGGCTGACAGCGAGAGAGGGGGAAATGGGGTGTTTGGGTTAAAAAAGGGTTTCTCTTAAACAAGATTTTCGGGGGCAAATGGTGGGAGTTCACCTAATCTAACGCCGTGACCTGGTAACACTGAAACACAATGGGCTGTTATTGTTCCAAATTTGCCTGCTCTGAGATGTGTCTCTAGTTCAGTTTTACAGATGTTAAGAGTAGTGCACCATTTTCTTATTAGTGATGTTTACTAAAGCACTCATCACTACTTAGTGTGAATGCTACCTCTAAAAAGAAGATACTTTGATCGAATTCGCATTTTAGTGTCATTTAATTAAGGTTATGACTTAATTTAATTAAGGTTTTAGTCAGTTTGTTGTGTGTCATTTTTATTTTTTATTACTTAAACCTCATTTATTTAACCATAAATGGGTTTTAGTTTTATAGTTTAAGTCTTAAGATTTTTCTTTCAACTGTGAAGCGTTTAGTGGTGGTTTTAAAGCCTAAAATTGCACTGGTATTTTTACTTTTATTTCTAGTCATTTAAATGTGATGTAAATGCGAACTCTGTTTCTCATTGTTGCCATTCCAAGTGTAAATAAAGGGTGAATGAAATGGGTGTCTCAGACTAAACATGCAATAGAACTTGTGGTTTTGTTTGCTAAAATTCAGAACCAGTCCCTGAATGGCCTTTCTGAAGTGAAAGGAGACCAGCGAGTGCTTGGTTCTGTGGAGTCGTGGTGGGCTCTGTGGGGGCATCAGGATGTCTGGAGGGATTCGAAACAGCAGCAGGTCTTTTGTTGAATCCATTGAGGTTTCCCACTCCACTGCCACAACATTATGGCTTTTATTAGAGTCCCTTCACGTGTTCACAGCAAGATTCACACACTTGGGAAGTTCAGGTTTTGTGGGGGGGTGGCCTTCTGTCAATTTCCTGTTTAGTCTATAACATGCTGTTGTGTTGTTTTCCTCTCTCTCGTTCCTCGTTCCTTATTAAAATTTTGTCTTGCTTTTTTCGCTATATAACAACACTCCTAGTAACTCCCTTTCTCTTTCTAAAGCCTAAAACCTTTGACTTAGGCACATTTCATGACTGATTTCACCTCACACTCTTTGAAGAAAAGGTTCTATATGGAACCTTAAAAGATTCTATCAACGCTACATATTTGGAACACCTAAAAGATTCTAAACGTAAACCTTTTTAAGGGTTCAATAATAAGAACTGTGTAACAACAAAAAAGGTTCTATATAGAACCTTTTAGGTTCATTTATTATCATTTCTTTTGTCCTTTATTATTGACAAACATCAAGACCCTAAAATATATTTATGAATGCATGCGAATAATCACAAAATGAAATGACAAAAATCACAAAAATCATTCTATGTAGTTAATCAATATCACACGTTTTTCTCCTCAATCAGCATGATTAAAATGTGATATTAAGTTACTACAACAGTTTAATAAAAAAATAATTACAACTACAAAATGTTGCAGAATATAATAATATATGAATGAATAATCGCCTGTAAAGAACTTTTGCGCCAAAAGGGTTCTTTCTTTGTCATTATAGAACATCTTTTAGCATAAAAGGTTCTTTGGAGTTGAGTAAAGAACTCTATCTTCATATATAGAACCCTTTTTTCTAAGAATGTGTGCTAGTTTACAGAAAGGCGTTTAAATGGATGAACAGAATCTGGGATTTTCCGTTCATTTGTTGAGCAGCATTTGGGAGTGATTTGGCATTTTGCATCATCACTTTCTCTCAGCTCTTACCACCTCTCCTCTCCACTCTTTTGCTCGGATGATGAAAAGATGGATTCTAACCCTGCCATTAATGAGGATTAGCGGGGCAGGGAATGTTTGTCAGAGAGCCAAGCAGATCAAAGATGTTGCTCAGCGGACCATGAACTCCTCCAAACCCGTGATACCAAGAGTATGTGGTCTTTACACCAGCAAAACAAACAACCAAGCAGCAACACCCCCGGACAAAGAGCCGGGTGTCGTGGCTCGTCTCGAACGCTAGCGAGGCACATCTTTACCGTCTGACCCCAAATGACACAGCAGGGGCCCGCTCTGTGTGTCCCGGGCCGGACGGCTGTGTTGATCTATTGTAAATCACGCCTCTTTCAGCCGGCCAACCCAAACACGGCCCGGTGAATGGGACTCGTTGGACTGCCGGTGTGGTCCTCCGTTTATTTGCCTCTACATCCACGGAGGCTCTTTTAAAGAGCCATTTAGAGCGTGCAGAGGCCTCGAGACGACGTTTAAAGCAGACGCTGGACAGGTGCTGCGTCGTGCATCTGTGTGTGTGCATCCGAGCATGTTAACTGTGAGTTAGGGTTCCCTCGGTGGTGTTCTGCATTCCAGTAGTGTCATTGTTATTACATGGCAAACACACAGATGTTTAGATAGATGATGAAATTGATTTGCAGTCTGTAAATCAGGAGGAATAGTTATTATAAATGACCCATATGAGTTTTGGCTGATGACAGATATAATGCATTGTAAGATATTTAATAAATTATGTATTAGTATTATTTAGTATGAAATAAAATATATGAAATATCTTACTCTCTAAAAAATGCTGGGTTGTTTAAACCCAATTTTGGGTAAAATACGGACAAATCCAGCCATTGAGTTACATTTTTAAATTACATTTTTAACCCAATGGCTGGGTTTGTCCATATTTTACCCAAAATTGGGTTAAAACAACCCAGCATTGTTTAGAGTGTAGTTTTCATATATACATATATGAATTTACATGTTTTGTCTATATAATTGTTATATAATTCTAAAAATAATAATTTTTAAAAGACAAGTTTACATACATAACTTTTCGTTTCATAATTATCTAGTTTTTTTTAATTATTTATTTATATAATATTTGGGAATACAGTAATATTACAGTTCAGTTTAAAACTTTCTTTACTACATTTAATTTTTTTTCCTGTGATTATTTTCAGCATCATTACTCCAGTCTTCGGTGTCACATGATCCTTCACAAATCATTCTGATATGCTGATTTGATGCACAAGAAACATTTCTTATTATTTTCAGTGTTGAAAACAGGTGTGCTGATTAATTTATTTATTTTTTGAAAACAGTGAAACATTGTTTTTCAGGATTCTTTGATGAATGGAAACTTCACATGACCAACATTTATTGGGATTTTTTTTAAACAATCGTCTTTACTGTCAACTTTGATTAATTTAAGCTGAATGAAAAAAAAAACTTTTGAGCTGTAATTTGTGTGATGTCACACACAATTAATGCAACATTATTACAGCAAATGTCCATTATTCATTGTCAAGGCTGTCAGTAGGGGCACAGTTATCAACCAAAGCCAATAATCTCAAAATGAGCAAATATTACTGATGATTTGGAGTGGACAGTGAGTTTCATTAGCGATGGATTCAGACAGTGATGGGGACAGGGGGGAACTGCACAGATTGGACGATGGTACAGACAGACGGATGGTTAGCAGTTTTGAAAGACGGTTGGTGTAGGCAGACTGACAGTGATGTGAGGCTGAAGCCTGCGGGAGCGCAGAGAGTGTGAGTGCCCTGCAGGCCTTTCTGCCAGCGTGACGGCTTTCGGTGAAGCTCAATGCCCCGAGGTCCTTCTTCAGCGCTGTGAGATGGTGGAGCAGCGTGTGTGTGTGTTAGAGAGAGACAGTTGTCTGCAGTGCATGCCAGTTATAGCCTGGTGTTTGTCAGAACTGTGATTGCAGTGAATATTTGTGTGAGAGAAAGTTGAAGTTTGTGTGTGTTAGTGCATTTGCCGTTGTTTATGTGACTTTGCAGTTGTGTGTGTCTGTGTGGAAACTCAGCAACTTTTCACTGTTCAAGAGGAGTGAATGATGGCGTTAGAGGGAGGGATAGAGAGGAAGATGGACACAAGTCATATCTGGTGGGAAATATCGCCCCTCTATGGCAGCGTAGTGTCACTGCTCCTCCGCCTGTGGGAAAACGGACAGAGAATGGGTTTCTGAAAGCTGGAATGCATGAGAAACAGCTCTGAGTGAATGCGTGTAACAAGACGAGCCAAGATGTCAGGGAAAAGATGAAATTATTAAGAAGATGAAAAGCAGTATTGATCTAAGGGTTTTTCCTCTTTGTCACCTTGTCCCATAGATCTTTGCACAGATCGCTCTCTGTATCATTGTTTACCTGAAGGATGGAGGGACGATGGAAATGAGTGGAGGAAGTGTAAGCTCTTTTATTGATCCGAAGCGTGAAGGGCTTTAACACCCAGAGAGGCGTCTGCCTCCGCATTGCTCAGCAAAATCCTTCAGATTTATCATTTCTACACTTTTATTTTATATATATATATACACTCTTAGAAGAAAAGGTTCTATATAGAACCTTAAAAGGTTCTGTCAGTGCTACGCTTTTGGAACCCCTAAAAGGTTCTATACACTTTTAAAAAAAAGGGGTCCTCTGGGTTCTATATAGAACCCTTGGGTTCGGTACTTGGTCAATAGAACCTTTTACCAAAATAAAATGGTTCTATATAGAATCATTTTGGAGTTCCATATATGAAGCGGGGGATGGAACCATTTCTGGTTCTAAATAGAACCATTTCTTCTTAGAGTTTATATGTTTTGTTTTTGATGGAGTTCAGAACACATGAGGTTTACAGATTCAAAGGTTAACCTTATATCCTGTGCTAATATCTAAAAAAAAACATCTTAAACCAGCCTAGTTTACATGGTCTCCTGAGACTGTTTCCCTATATGTTCTTCCATGCTGGTTTGACAAGTCTGTCCTGCTGCTTTTAAAGGGGGTTTGGGCACTTGTAAGCTCGCCAGACTGGGAAACCAGCTGACCAACCATCTAAAATCCAACTTATCCAGACTGGGAAACTGGCTAGACCATATAAGACCACCAAACATTGGTGCGTCTGGTTTTGTTCTATTTTCCTCCTAAACATTTGTCCTCCAATTATCACCATCATCTCCTCCTCTATAAGCCCATTCTGCATCGGGAGGATAGAGATGCTGCTGCCGGAGAGGTGATAACTCACTGTCAAGGGAATTGATTTGGGGATCTCTCCGAACGGAGGGCCTTGAATTGTTTCTGATTGCTGGTACTGTCACGACAGATACCTCGAGCAAGATTAATTCCTTTGTCGTCGTCTTTCCTGTCTTCAGAGTTTATAAAATGATCTCATGTTGGCAGATGTTCTGGTATGAAGACAATGGCTTGTGTTGAAGAGCTCGTTCCTGCGGCTGCAGACAGAGGGCGCTCTCTCCTTTAGAGAAAACATAGGGGAAGATTTGGGGAAGACAGATTCAGAGGGACAGATCTGCCCGCGAAGGAAACAGTGGGAAAGCGAGCACAGAAGGAATGGAGTGAGAGAGTTATCTTGAAATCTTTTCTGATTTTGCGCAGAAAGAGGGTTGGAATGAGAGGAGACAGCAGGAGATGAAGACACTATTATAAAAAACATACAAAAACTGAATGAGACATTAAAAAGGAAAATTCTGTAATCATTTGCTCTTCCTCAAGTTGTGCCAAACCTGTATGAATTTCTTTCAATTGCTGAACACAAAAATAAGATGTTTTGAAGAATCTTGGTAAGCAGACAGTTGACGGTAGCCATTAACCTCCATAGTATCTTTTTCCCCAATACAACTGAAGTCAATGACTGTTTGATTACCAACATTCCTCGAAATATCTTTTGTGTTCAACTGAAGAAAGAAACTCATACAGGTTTGGAACAACTTGAGGGCGAGTAAATGCTGACAGGGTCTTACTATCTCTTTAAGGTCAGTTTATATTCAGTATTTTGTAATATTGCTTAAATGCTACAAATGATATAAATGAAATGGAAATCTGTTAATCAGCCAAGCAGGTATGGTTTTCCCCCATTGCCAATATATCGGTCTGTCACTCTCCTGAATTTCTCCTGCTGTAATTTATAGCGTGTTTGAGAGGCTGACTGTGTCTGTGGTGCGGGCTGGATGATGCACAGAGAGCTCATGTGTGCATGGGGATTTTTGCAGTTTAGTTAATAGTACATATCATATCTGGATTTCACACCAGCGCTCCCCAGGGATCCGGCTGCACTCGCTGCAATTAGACTGACAGTGGGCAGGCAGACAGGGCTCCCAGCAGAGCCTCTGAGGGCCACTAATCAGCCCTGAGAGCACACGCCGGGCCGAGGGTCACACCGCAAGAAGGACCGATAGAGTGTTCGCTTTAAAACAACCCAAGTTGTCCTGACAGCAGATGAAGATAACTCCAGGCATTAGAACAGGGCATTTCATATAGTATAAATGAATATGTGTTTGTATATATATATATATATATATATATATATATATATATATATATATATATACATATACATATAGTTTTAACCCAATTTTGGGTCAAATATGGACAATCTCAAACATTTGGGTTAAAAATTTATTTAAAAATTTAACCCAATGGCTGGGTTTGTCTATATTTGACCCAAAATTGGGTTAAAACAACCAAGCATTTTTTAGAGTGTAGAGAGAGAGAGAGAGAGAGAGAGAGAGAGAGAGAGAGAGAGAGAGACCTGTATTAGGCCAGGCTGTCGTACAAAGAAATTATGAACACATGCAAAAACAAGAGAGAACCAACAAAATATTAGAAACTGATAATGTTATAGGCAATCTATTTCCTCTGAGTTTTTTTTTTCTATGAATTATTTATTTATTTTATTTTTTGGCCAAATAATTTTGTCAAATATAAATACCCTAACCAAGTTTAGTATTTTTGTTCTTTCCTCATATTTAAAATATGTATTCCTCATACTGTGGTGGTTTAATTACATTAAAAACAATTACTAAACATAATATTTGTAATTAGAATAATATTTGTAAAAATATTTTTTATTTTTTTGCTGAAAGAGTATGTAGTGTAGACAATCGGACATATTTAAGCAAATTCTTGGTATTGTGAATGTAAATGCATATTGGTCTGTCGTCACTTTTTAGTCATATAGTAATATAATTGACACTAGTATTTAATATAATTAAACAGCACAGTCAGTCATTATCACACAATAAATGGATTAAACTTAATATTTCCCCTTACTTAGCTGTTCACTCCTGATTCAGAAAATGAAGACAAAAATTGAACGCAGGAAGGAAGAAATTCAAACCGATAGCTCTGGGAATTTAAATTATGCAAGTGGCCATCGAAGGGGATTTTAGCCAATTTCAGGAACGGCCAAAGAGGATTCAAAGTATCTCCGAAATATTGGGGAGAGATTTGAAAGGATTTGGGAAATATGAGGTCTCTTCTTTTTTTTAGTTGCAATGATTATTTGGTAGAGCAGTTATGTTTACAATGGGGATTTGTGGCAGCAAGCATGCATCACATGTGTTCTGTAAAAAGCATGTATAATGCATGATTGCTGATAAACTCCTGTAGTGACTGTTTGTGGTCTCTCTCTCCCATGCACTTGTAGCTGGGCGTCAGAAAAATGCAACGCTTCAGCATTTCCAGTGTCCGTCATGGCCCATGTCTGTCCTTCAGTGCCACACGCAGCCCTCCAGGCTCTCTCTTCCCTTTCCCCATTTACCTCTCCGCACTCAACATTCCTGTACGCACCACTGTGATCAATCAGTATCTGTGCCCAGCTGTCTGCTCTCTAGTTCTGCATGGCTACAGACAACACTCGGGTTCTTGGTTTGGGCCCAAACACCAATTTGGGCCGTTCCATTAGTATCCTGTGAAGGGGGTTGTTCTCTGCGTGTGGGCATTTACCAGATGCTGTTGCCGCTGCGAGAGACGATCATCAATCTGGGTTCAGCTGGCAATGGATTTCCCCCCATTGCGGCCCACATTTGCTCTAAAACACACTCGCCCCTGGTGGATCGCTCAATAACTTTCGAACAATTAAATTTTTTTGAAATATTAATGAAATCATGCAGTTTAAAGCTTCCTTCTGTTTTCAAGTCCTCGCTGTTTGATAGCTGAATCTCTCGGAATATACACCACGCATGTACATCAGTTGGTAATATTCGCAATCACTGAAATCATGTTGTTTGTAAATATTCAGTACCATTAAAAAAATGATTCTTTCATTTTGCAAGGATACACTGTGAAATATAATCCTGTAAAAAACAGTAAACTACTGGCAGCTGTGGTTGCCAGCATCATACCGTAAAAATACAGTGTGTTACTGTTTTTGAAATTAACAGCTAAATACCGTATTGTCAGCTACAGTATAAAACTTGAATTTAACAGCTATATGCTCTAACACAAAAACAGTAACACACCGTATAGTTACAGTATGACCACAGCTGCCAGTATTTTACCATTTTTTTACAGGATTATTTTTTACAGTACACATTAAAGCTACACTGTGTAACTCTTCTAAGTTTATGCTTTGCTAAAAACACTTAGTTCTTTCAAAAGATATATGTGCTCATTAATGTATATTTACGTCGTTCGAGTAATAAAGTATTCTCATGAGTGTATAATATGCCATTGAAAATACATACGGGTAAGGGGTTCTAATGTCGGTTCGCCATGTTGCCCCTCCATCTTGAAAGTACATTAGCCAAAGAGGGACATACCCGTTAATTCAAGCTTTGCTTTTCACGTTTACATTTGAGTTAACACTCATGGACGAGGTCGAACTGAAAGCCATGTTAATCTTGGACTACATTGGCCACCGTAGGTGTTAAAACGAAATCGGAATTGAGAGGAACAGAAACTAATATTCACTGGATGGTCATATACCTTTTCACCTCTAGATAGGGGTAAAAATCCCACAGTGTAGCTTTAAACTGATCAAAAGTGACATTTATAATGTTACAAAAGTTAATATTTCTAGTTTCCAGTATTCTAGTCATAAAGAGTCCCTAAAAAGTATCATGGTTTCCATAAAATTACCAAGCAACACTACCGTTCTCAACTGTGATAATAAAAAAACTGTTTCTTGAGCAGCAAATCATATTAGAATGATTACTGAAGGATCATGTGACACTGAAGACTGGAGTAATGATGCTGAAAATTCTGGTGCTTACAACATCAAGACCAATGCTTGGTAGATGCTTTAGATAAAAGTTTCTTCCAGTGCATAAATGTAAAGTTATCATTGTAGTTGTGCATTTTGATGAAAACATTGCTTAGCAGTACAGTGGCACTCTCATCCCTTTCTTTCTGTCTAACTCCGCCTCTCTCTATCTGTCGGCCTTCAAACTGTGTCTTGCCCACCAAAGCGGCGCAGTATCGCCCGCTGTGGGGTTGAGGGAGGGTGTGAGCGAGCGAGCCGGCTCTGGGTGTCTGCCAGGTCTAGATAGAGAGGGGAGGGCAGGTGGAGACGAGCCAGCCTCCCCGAGCAAGAGAGGTCAGAACTGTGCAGCCTTCTCCCGGGAGCAGCGGGAGAGAGAGCCGAGCCTGTGTGGAGGAGGAAGAGGCGGGCAGTGGAGCGCAGCGCTGCAGAGAAGAGTAGCAAACATCCTGACACTCAACACACACACACAGAGAGAGAGAGGGTCAGTGTGTGTGTAATGTGAGAGAGAGAAGCACTTCAAAAAAATCCAAAAATTGGGATTGTGTAATGGCGATAAGACCTTGAAAATGTAGTGATGCCAGAGTAAGTGTTTGTGTTCGAGACGGAGGGCCTGAAGGTCTGTGAAAGAGGGTTGCTGAGTGCAGTTGCTTCTGGAACAGGCCGTCCACACTGTAATCTCACTCTGCTGGAGGGCGAGAACACAGGAATGTGGCGAGAATGATGCGAAGGAAGTAGAGAGGATGAGAGAGAGAGAGACACGCAGCACATACAATCAGACACGTGAGAATGATCTGAACCTAATCAGCCGGGCTCATTAATATTAATGAGGTGATGTAGCATTCGCCCAAGAGTGCTAACTTAGCTGTGAATAATGCTAGCTATGATATAGGATTGTGTGTTGCCAGACTGATCTCATGAAATAGCGTGTGTATGACACGCCAATTCGTATTTGCATTTTTGGCGTGCTATCAACACGCATAATCGCTTTTCAGCGTGTTTATGAACGCCGTTGACTTAACGTTATTACTGTATATATAAATATATGACTTACCCCAACCCCATCCCTAAACCTACCCGTCACTGGGGTTAATGGCATTTATGAGTCTTCCCTTACCATCCTAGGAAAAAAAAATATTGTTCCCCAGATGTAGGAACCCGTTCTCATCCCAAAGCGCCATATTTTGACACTTTTGCAAAAGCATAAATATCCAACGCACATGGCACCCTTTAGCGCCAAATGAGACGTAAAAATAAATGGGGGAGAAGGTGCCTCCTAGTGGTCTAACCCTACCCCTACCCCATACCTAAAACTTAACCGTGTCATTTGGCGCTAAAGGGTGCCATGTGCGTTGGATATTTATGCTTTTGCAAAAGTGTCACAATATGGCGCCTTGGGATGAGAATGCGTTGGATGTAGATCTACATTTTGCTTCGTTTTGCTCGGACATTTGACGGCGTGTACATTCACGCGGAATCACTCGGACGTTAAGCGTAGACATACACGCGGATACATGTGTATAATTATTCTAGCTCAAAATGCGTAGAGATAACACGCCACTTGATGCAAAAGTCATGATGTCATGCTGGTGTTGCAGATTCATTTAGTCCACAGGTAAAATGCTTTATAGTCTTCAAGTTGTTGTACTTTTTTGCACCACTGACGAGCAAAATTAATCTTAAAATATAACGATTCTTGATTTAAAAGTGGAGGTGAGTGGCCATTCACAATTCAGTATGCACATTCCAATGATGTCATCACTATTTGTTAGATTTTGGAATGCTGAACATTCTTTTAATGTCACTGGGAGATTTTCATCAAGTTTAGAACCAAAAATAGAATGTTCACACATTGCGATCACACTTCAAAGGAAATGGCAGATGGATTGAAAGAAAATGAGGATTATACTTCATCACACATCTCTCCGCAATTTGGAAACTCATAGACTTCCTCACAGTCCTTATGTTTGTTGTCATTTGTCCCCGGTATGTTCTAGAGGGAATTTAATCTGAAACTTCTATAAGTCTGCTGTCACGTAACTGTGCTTGATATCTGCATGTGGTCTTTCTGTGCGTGAACAAACAGACGGCCAGGAGGCAGTTGGACATAAACACATCTGTTGTCTGTCGTCAGGCAGAACTCGGCAGCGTCTCTCCTTCTGCTTCAGTAGTCAGTGTACTTTCATTTAGATTTTTATGTGATTTGTTGTGTTCGACGTGGACATCAGGAAAGGAAATGTCTCTGGTGCTGGTCATTAGTTTTCTCTTTTGCTGTTTTTTGAGTGCTTTGTCAAGCTCAGAGACAGAAACAGGTTTACTGAAAGCCAAATAGCTAGGCATTGATTTAGTAAATTTGCATTCTTTCTGGCTCCAGTCTGATATATAACGGCCTCTTCTCAATTCAAATGATTCCTGACAAATAAAATCAACCACCCTACAATATCTTTCTCGCTGAATATCTTATTTTACACATTAAAGCAAGATTATGGGCTGCAAAGCATTTCACATGGACTTTAACATCATCTTTGCACCCTTGCAGTACAAATATCAGAACTCAAATTGCTGATAATAGTTATTAAACATGATTTGTAACCTTTAAGAATGTTAACAGTAACTTACTTTAACTAAAATTGTTGCTCTCCCAGTGGATGAAATAGTTGAATTGACAATGTGTTACATGAATGCCACTCTTTTTGGCAATGCTGAAATGTGCATGCAGTTTGAATTGCTTTCTGACACACATTTCACATGTTAAACTGAGCTTGCACAGTGTATATTTGCATATGTTTTAGGTCTTCTGAAACACTATTGTTTTACAAGCTTAAAATGCATTTTTGAATCTACCAAGATCAGCTGTTTTATAATTATTTTTGCTGTAAAATCACACATTTAATGCTGTATACAGTCATTTGCATTTGCATTTAACCATCTCTTGTTGATGGATGACGATTTGGCGATGCTCTTGCCGTTGAGCCTTTTGAGGAGGCCAGAGCAGGAGCGGCTGTCCGTCAGCCTGGGTCTCGCGTCAGGAAGAGGGTTGAGCTCAACCTCGCCCTGATCATGGAAAACTGGCCCGGAAGATTTCCAGTGTATTTCTTTGGGAGAAGTGTACGTGAGCCAGAAGGGAAAGACTAAATGACCTTGGTGCTTTTTTCCCAATCTCTGCCCTACTTATTGAGACACGTCAGAAACCAGTTTGGACACATCAGAGTTTTTTTGTTGATGCTTTTAACGTTTGACGTTGTTAATTCTTAAGAAAACAAGTCATGTTTCTTAGCTGTAAGAGGGGAAACATGAATACAGAGACAGAGGGAGAGTGCTGGGATCTCATCTGGAGGTGTGAGCTTAGAGGAGTGCTCATGATGAAGTGTGGGAGAGAGTGATGAATGTGTGTCAGAATTAAGAGTGCCTCGGGGAGCTGGGCGGTTCAGACCGGCCGTGGCCTTGGGCTCTCTCTCTCTCTTTCTCTCTCTCTCTTCAATGCAGTTCAAAATTGCTTTATTGGCAAGACTGTACATAATGCAATATTGCCAAAGCTTGGAATACGTAGAATAATTATAAAGTTATTACAAATTAAATGAATTGTACAAATTAACCGTGTAACAAATATGTGCGAACATTTGATACTACTGTGTTTTAACATATACACACACAAACATTACTGGGGGTCACTGACTGTAGGAAAACACAATGAAGTCATACACACACATTACACACACATTCACCTGCTTTCACCCACACACATCTGACCCTCTCCTAGTATCTTTATCTGATCTATTTCAGTCATGGGTGTAAAGTTATTTATTAAGTTAGTGTGAATTTGCTGAAGTGGAGGTCTCTGAATGAACTGTATGACAGTAAAGGAGGAAGTGTGTCGATCTGTCCTACACTGAACACACACCCTTTGCTCTCGGGGTAACCAGCTCTTTGTGTGTATGCCGGTCTCGATGTCTAGGCTGTGTGTGTTCACTGAGCCTGTTCTTCCTCAGGATCGGTCTCTGCTTTGTGTCTCTCACACTCTGGAGATATTCTTCCAATTCATAATTTAATTTCAGAATTCGATAGAATTGTAATTTACTTTATGTTTTAGTTTCCTGATCCCAATGTTTCAGATTTGTTAATTTGGTGTATTTTGATGTTTGTTTGAGAAGCAGTGCTGGTGGTCTGAAACTGGTTAGTGTTAGTAGAGTTAGTCAGGTTAGTTTTCGGGATCAGGTCTTGGGTTTGTAGTGTTTTAAAATGCTTTTTTTATGCATACAGAATTTGATTGATCTTTTTCTGCATATTAACAATCTCTTTCATAGCTAATCTGTTCAGAGAGAGAAAGAGAAGGACAGATGCTCCAATTTTCCATTTATTTTCCATTTATTAGGCCTCGTCACTTTTGTTTTGAGTTGTTTTCCTTTTTCTCCAACACTCACAAGCTCTTATAAATCAACAGTGGCCTTAAAAAGTATCTAGACACTTGAGTCGGAGATTTCAGAATGTCCTTGCATTTAATAAAGTATCTCAGCATTTGTTTTAAAGAAAGATAGCTCAAGCACAGTTTCCAAGCAAAACATGATTACACTTTTACTAAGATCCCATTAGTTAGCGTTATAAAGGGTTAGTTACAAAAAAAATGTGGAACGAGTCTACTAAAAATTACAATTCTAAGTTAAACTAAATTGGACATACAAAATTGTCAAAATGTACAAAAATTCTTAGAGTGAATGGTAATATATACACAGTGTGTGTGTGTGTGTGTGTGTGTGTAGCTGCCTTGTTGTCTGTGCCCAACACACTTTAGGGAATCATGGGTTTGTTCTCACAGGGACGACACACACTGTTCACTGTTACTGCGTTTGCAGCGTTGTGTCAGAAAAAGGTGCTCTAATCGGACATAGTCTTCTCAGTGGGAAATAACAGCGTGAGAGGAAAGCGATGAGTGTGTGTGAAAGACAGAGAGCGAGAGAGAGAGGAGGAGGAGAAGCGAGAGAAAAACAGAAGCAGTGGGTGTTTGGAGAAAAGTCACCTTGACGGCTCTATTTAAAAAGAAGCGTTCGGAGGACCTTGGGTATTGAGCAGTTTTAGTCTAATTGTTTTTCACAGAAAGAGCTTGGCTGGAAAAACACAAGGGAGGGCTTACGTGAGAGAGAGAGAGGAGAACGAGAGAATCACACAGTTTTGTTCGTGTCCAGCATTTATCCTCAGCAGCATGGCAGAAGGGTCTGAGGCATTGAAGAACACACAGCTAAAGGTCAAAGCCTTTGAAAAGACGGTCACCTACCAAAGACACACGGAGTACAATTGCAACTAAATGTGTATTTTTAAAATGTCATGTAAATTCTTTAGTCCGGTGGTTCTCAACCACACTCTTTTTTAATCGAAGACTCCCCAATGTACAACACAATATTCAAGTTATTGAGGGAGATTTTTATATATATATATATATATATATATATTTTTTTTTTTTTTTTTTTTTTTTTTTTCAGTCGAAAAGAAATGAAGGTTTTTGATGAAAACATTCCAGGATTTTTCTCCATATAATGGACTTCAATGGGAACCAAACGGTTCAAAGTCCAAAAGACAGTTTCAGTGCAAACTGTTCAAAGGGCTTTAAACGATTCCAGGCGAGCATTTGAGCTTCTAAAACTTAAACTTTGTTATTTATTTATTTATTAAATGAGTGATCGTTTCACTTGATAAGACCCTTATTCATCCTCTGGAATCGTTTAAAGCCCTTTGAACAGTTTGCACTGAAACTGTCATTTGGACCTTGAACCGTTTGGTTCCACTGAAGTCCATTATATGGAGAAAAATCCTGTTTTTATCAAAAACCTTAATTTCTTTTCGACTGAAGAAAGAATGACATGGGCATCTTGGATGACATGGGGGTGAGTAAATTATCAGCAAAAGACATTTCTTTTAAAGCACAGTATCTTACTGCAAGAGCACAAGCGCGTGCGCGTGTAAAAAAAATGTGTTCTGTCTGAACGCTCCCTTTTTGCATCAGCTTGTCTCATGTTTTGCAAACCTAAATCAAGTAGTATCACTTGATCTGAGATATTATATAGGTCACATGTTTTTGACCATGTTGACACTAGTATTAACATCCATCTCAGGTTCAGCCAAGGCATTGCTGTTTACACCTAGTAGCGACATGCTTCTCAAATGTGTCTCCTGTGACCATGTGTTATCAGATTTCAAAAGCAGGGTCTGTAATTTTGTGGCTACATCACGTATTATGTCAGCGTTTTACTGCATGTTACAACGGGGGGGAAATAACTCTAAAAATCTGATGCCTTCCAATATACTTCAGTATTTAAATTGAATAAACTGAAGATATTCTGTGAATTTTTGCACATTTGTATGTAAATGTACATCGGATTGTCTTCTTTTATATTCGCACCTAGTCTAAAACTCGTTTTGATGCTGTGATATTGGGTATTGGGTATTCTGTCACTGTTGTCTGTGATACATCAGGATGCATTAGCATTTACATCTGAGATGGTTTATGTCACCATATCACAAAACATCGTTGGACCCTGTTTACACGTTCAAACGTTTTGTATCCATTCGTTCGTGCCAAGCTAGACCGCTTTTCCCTTTTCATCCATCATAAAGCCCCAGCACGTCACTCCCGTGTCCAGAGCGGATCTGTTCTGTTTTACCACAAGCTTTTCCCATATGCTTCCAGCCACAGGGGGCTGATGACAGTGCGTAGGCTGCGGGACAGACGAGTGTCCTGCCTGCCCCAACCTCCCATTAGCGTGAAATCGGCAGACTCCACGGAGGCTGTGACATTGGTCATGGAGGGATTGCTGGGAATGAGGACGTGTGTGCAGCAGCCGTGCGGGGTCAGGTGGACAACAGGTGCCGTCTGACCCACAGTGCTGCGTTACTTTACTTCTAACGTCTCTGTTTCTCTCTCTGTTAAGTTTTAAAGGAGCGAGATTGGCGTCACCCTTCCGGCCCCTGGAGCTGGCCCTGAGCCGTGGCTCATTAGCACCTGATTCTCCCCTGACCTGGAGCTTCTTTCGGCGGGGAACCAGCAGCCCGATCCCCTAGTGGCCTAAAGTGCTAAACACGCATTTCTATCTTTCCTGTAACATTGCGGAAACATGCCAGCTATAATAGATCTTGATTCATTTTGCTTGATTAAAGAGATTTGGATAGTTCACCCAAAAATTAAATAAATTACAACTATTTAGAAATATTTAAAAATGACAAAAGGCACTTATAAAAACTATAAAGTAACTTTAAATCTATAAAATAATTATATATATAGATGTGCCACATCTGTATGCTAATATGCTTACTGTGGTCGATTTGATCGATGTAATTTTGTTTGTTTGTTTTTTGTAAATGGCCAAAGCCAAGTCAAGTCACCTTTAGTTTTATAATGCTTTATACAATACAGATTGTTTCAAAGCAGCTTCACGGTGATAAACGGGAAAATAATGATTCAATGATGCAAACAGACTTCAATTCTGCTGTAAAGCAGCTCGAAAAAGACATTAGTATGAATGTGATTCATTATTCAGGTGAAATCAGTTTGGTGTGGATTCATTTTGGTTCGATAATTATGTCAATTTAATCAGTTATGGAATGAGTTTAATTAATGTATAAAGCAGCTCTGCAGAACATCTACAGAAAGGGGCTGATAGCCGATATTATAAAACTGACTTTATAATATTTTAGTGAATTAATGATCAAAGATAAAATTGCTTAATTTAAATGCACACTAACATCTACTACAAAATTGAGTCACTTTTCATTCAGACCATACAACCAGACAACATGACATCATGACTTTTGCGTAAACATACACACCACTTTCAAGTCAAGTGGCGTGTTATCTATACGCATTTTGAGCTATCCGCGTGCGCGTGTATGTCTACGCCGTTAAATGTCCAAAGCGAAATGAAGCAAAATGTAGATCTGGGGAGCGATATTTTTTCCTTGGATGGTAGGGAAGACTCATGAATGTTATTAACCCCAGTGACGGGTTGGTTTAGGGGGGTCATATATTTATATATACAGTAATGTAACGTTAAGTCGAACGGCGTTCATAAACACGCTTAAAAGCGATTATGCGTGTTGATAGCACACCAAAAATGGAAATACGAATTGGCATGTCATACATGCGCCAAACAGATAATCTTCCAAACTCCACTAATGAAGCAAACTTTTCCCAGGACAACGGCGTTTATGTTAAGAATCGAGACACCCTTCTGAATATGCAGCGACATGTTGAGCCGCCTCTCAGTTTTTATTCCTGCAACATATTCTGTGGTGACTTCAACTCAGGTCACGGCACGCTGAGCTCTCACAGTGTCTCGGAGAGAAAGTTTAGCACAGGGCGTGTGGAGAGGACCTCTCTGGAACATGAGTGTGCCAGCAAGCGTGACTGAGACTGACAGCTTGATTTATGGCATGGCTATAAGTAGCCACGACGTCGACTGCCTTCAGCGGGGTGGAGTCCCTGCAGACACCTAACGCTGGCTCCTTGTGCCTCTGAAGCACAACACACTGGCAAAATACTGTGTGTGTGTGTGTGTGTGTGTGTGAAGTGCGCTCTTAAGGCGGATGAGCAACAGTCCCAGCCTAGATGCCAAATCCACATGTTTATCTGATCTTGTGCCAGCTGCTAATCAATTAAAACCCTGCCGAGTGGATAGAAGCAAATGATTCCTCAGGGTGGAGAGATGGATGGATTGATAGTTGGATGAATGGGATGGTATGGTATGGAGAATGTTGGCAATCACGGTTTGGTTCCCATTGACTTCCATTGTATTTATTTATTTATTGTCTGTTCAATTAAAGTCAATGGGAACCAAAAGTATTTGGTTTCAAAATATCTTCCTTACGTATTTGTTCCACAAAGGAAGGAAAGCCATACAGTGTTGGAACAACATGCGGGCGAGTAAATTATATTTTTGGGTGTATTTTCCCTTCAAATATCTAATATTGATGCAGATAAGTCCGAAAAAAATCTCTAATATTGACCGATAACCAATATGGTACAAATATATTGTGCATCCCTAGTTAGAAGTTGTCATTTGCTTAATTTATCAGTGATTGTTCAGAATGTGTCCTTAGAAAAAATACCATGGCAAGCAGAATTGTAACCTGTATAATCCTAGACTTGCCATAATAACTAAAATTCACTTCTGGTGCACTCTTAGAAAAAAGGGTTATATATATGTATCATAGGGTTCTTTAAGGACCTTTTATGCAAAAAATGATGATAATGACAAGAAAGAACCCTTTTGGTACAAAGGTTCTTCATAGGCTATTATTCATTCATATATTACATTATTCGGCAACATTTTGCAGTTGTAATTAAATTATTATTTATTAAACTGTTGTAGTAACTTAATATCCCATTTTAATCATACTGATTTTTGAAGGATAAAAACTGAAATGGCACTCTTCGTGTGATTACATTTTTTAACCCCCATATCTTGAATTTTGTGATCATTCATGCATTGCATTTTAGGGGTTCCAAATACGTAGCGCTTTAGAACCTTTTAAGGTTCTATATAGAACCTTTTCTTCTAAGAGTGTGTCGTAGAGAATGAAACAGGCAATTCCGTTTTATTTTATTACAACTTCATAGTTGTAACAACTCCAGTAACTATGGCATTTTGGCGAACACCAGAGCAAACCACTGCGCACAAACCATTTTTCACGTCCTGAAGAACAGAGCTGTATCTCACAGGCCAGAGCGAGAGCATTTCCTCTCAGACGTATTGTCCAGTGCTGTGGGAGGCTTGTGTGACCTGTGTGGCAGCCGTCTCATTGGATCGTGGTTGTCATGGGGATGTGCCTTGGCGGAGGTGCTAGTGGATGGAGTGATTTTTTTTTTTGCTTTGAGCAGGTGCTCAGCATCTTCCCCAAGCTCTGAAAGGAACGGCACATCCCTCATTAGACATTCAGAATCTAATTACACGTATCTACGTCCTCATCAAGCCAGCTATCTCTTTTCTCATAAAATCTCCAGAATCATCTACATCTCCACTGCTACATCAACAAAAAAGAGGTGTATGGGAGGGTGTGGGGGGGACTTGATGGTGGCAGTCTTTGATCTGATAGAAGGCCCCTGCAGGGATAGAAGCCTGGGCTGGTGCCAGAACCCCTCTTGGCTGACAGTCTCCTCTGCTGGTTGGCAGCTTGAAGGCTTTGGTGATTAATTCTGCTGGGAGGATGAAAGCGGCTCTAGCCAGCGGCTCCCTACCTCAGAAGGCCATGGACAGGGTCTGAGCCCAGCCAGGCCCAGCGCGGACCAGACCAGCCGTGCCTTTCCCTGTCTGGCCAGCTGCCCGCCCGCCCGCCTGCTGCCTCAGGACCGACCGCGGCAGGTGATGGACCAGGGAGAGTGATGGAGAGGGATAAAGGAGAAGCGGAGGGAAGGGGGAGGGTGGAAGACACTCTGATCCATATTGAACAAGCTTTTCTTTTTGTTTCTCCCCCTTTCTCTCTCTCTCTCTCATGCACACGGTTTTATTAGCCAGCATCTTTTATGTTGTGCCGCTATGCCATGATAATCCCCTGAGACGGTGCAGCACCCTGTTTCAAACAGTATGTAAGGCACCGCTGACAGTCACACTGCATCAGCGCAGCGAGCCCTGGAGAGAACCAGCGAGAGAGAGAGGATTTGTGACAGATGCAGAGGTGTGAAGAAATGCAAAAGACGAAATGCGTTGTCATTTTATATGCATTGGTCCGCTAACCCCGTGCACTTCTTTAATATCTTCACCTGGAGTTATAGTGTGCCTGGACTCATTACAGCCCATTGTGCATGAATACTCCGCCTTCACAGGAAAGGCCAGAAACAGGCGTAACAGCTGGGGTGGTTGTGTGCATGTGTGCAGATTTCAGCTGCGCTTGCAATAAAATGCTAGGAAACACGTGCGCTCGGTCGTTTGTGTGTAACCTTGATTTAAACAGAGTTGGTACGCTTTTTTTTGTGGAAAATGTAGTAATCTACACTCCGGACAAATGTTTTGGGTCTGTAGGAGTTTTATTTAATTATTTTATTCACAAAGGATGCATTACACTGTAAAAATGAATGCGCTTTATCTAATCAAAAAAATTGATTACAAGCAATATTATTAATTAAATTTAACAACAGAATTGAGTAATAATTAATCAAATTAATTCATTAAAAGTTAACCATTTAAAATGAGTAAAACTTTTTTTAAGTATGTTTAAGTCACCATTATGATGCTCAGTGTTTGTTTGTTTTAAAATGACGGTTTTCTCCTTCAGTGATTCTGCTTGTTAACATCAGGTGTTTTCAATGGTGGCAATATAAAATAAAGATAATGTAAAATAATTAATCTTTGAGGTCTGTCTGTTATTCACATATTTTTGTTTAATTTTTTTTTGGTGTTATCTTTATTCATTTTTGAAATGGTTAACTTTTAAGGAATATTAATCACTCAATTCTAATTTGTTCAATTTAATAATATTGCTTGTAATCTGTTGCCACAGTTTTATTGATTAGATAAAGCATATTCATTTTTACAGCGTAAACTTGAACAAAAGGGACACTAAAGACATTCATACTGTTACAAAAGTGCTGTAAAAAATGTTTTATTCATCAAAGAATCCTGGAAGCACAATATCATGGATGGACCATGTCATGATAACTCTCTGGATCGTTTATTAAATATTGTATTAATGTAAATGGAATGTACATAAGTTTGGTCTTGGTGGACTAGATCTTCTAGCAGAACCTGATTTCACCAAGTGCAACATGTTCCTGGATCATTATCTTTGTTGATCCTCAAACAACATTCCTATCAACCAAGTTTAGGCTTACAAACAGGGTTAGGTGCTTTTAGGTGATCCATAGACACAAATGAATCCCTGGCTCTGTTTAACCCATTTAGCTAATCATATGATCTAACTTTACAACTTTAAAACTTTGAATTTCTTGCATGTAATGGTGCTTTACAAAATTACTCATCTTTATGCTATTCAGTAGCACCACTATTGAACTTTATAGGCAATGTCTAGAGCCCTGCAGTTGAATTGTAAAGGGACCTTTATAACCTCTGACCTCTGATTGCACAAGAGAGGAAGACTGTAATCTGAATCAATGCATGCCATTTTACATGCCTTCTTATTAACCGTGTGTATATTTCTAGGGTAAAAATGAATTCTTCCATTTGTGCTGTCTGCTTATTATACACAGATTTCAATGAAACGTGTAACCCACTGCTGATTATTAATCTTCTTACTAGCAGATTATCACTGGCAAACCGTTATGAACAGAGGCTCATTTCAGATGTTTTTAATCTTTAATTAGAATTTCCTGGTTTGAGACAATTAATACATAATAGTCTACATATTTCATAATCAGCCAGTCAGGCCTGAAGCCTTCAGTGTAATTAGACTGATTATAGCCTAAAACTCTCTAAAATCTATCTATATATATATATATATATATATATATATATATATATACACACACATACTTTATTATTAGTATAAAAGCTATAGCTAAATAATATCAAATGTGGACTGTTCGAAATAAAATGCAAACATCATTTTTGTTTACATTTTTTTATTTTTATTTAAATATTCTTTAAGTTCAATTATCTGTACCCATTAGAAAGTCATATTGAATAGGCTGCTGTACTTTAATGTTCATTTGTGCATCTACTCTCACATACTGTGGTCTTTTGGTTTACATTACAGTGCTTTGGTATGGTTACGTGTTTATGAGTGTTAGGTCCACCTGGACTATGTCACTCTTATGAGGTGGTGGGTCAGACCGAGTGACTGTATACCACCTTTCCTGTGTGTGTGTGTGTGTGTGTAATACAGGTCTGATGGCTCTTGTTAAGGCCCAGTGAGCAGCCAGGGCAGCACAGCCTGGTCTCGAGTCGAGTGTGTGTTAGTGTGTGTTACTCTCCCACCCTTCCCCAGGAATATCCCTCGCTCTGCAAAAAGGAAATAGCAGATTAAAGCTACATTACTCCGAGACCGGTTTTCATGCTATAGCTGCCCGCCTCCGTCTGTTCTTCGCATTTTCTTTTCCACACTCCCTCCATCTTCAGTTTCCATTGTGTTTTTTGTCCCTACAGACACCCCCTTGTTTTCTCTTTCGGCCTTTTTCTGCCCTCGTTCTCTCCTTCTGGTTGTCCCCCCTCACCCTGTGTATGATCTCTCTCTCCGTCTCTTTTTTCTCTCTCTCACACACACATACCCTCTCCTGGGTGTAACATTGTTGGCAGTCTGTGAGAGAGGCAGCAGCCAGGGCTGTAAGCATATCCCTGTGGGAGATCAGTTTTCAGCTGTGTGTGTGTGTTTGTGCATGCCACCGTTGAGCTTTCTCTCTCTCTCTGTCTCTTTGTGGGGTGTTGGGGAGTTTTTTCACCTGCTGTAGGGACAGACTCCCAGGTCTTAGAGAGGGCTTTACAGTGGGCGTGGAGAATGCTGCTAATGTTTCTATGCGCAGCTTGGCTTTAGCCATCTACTCTCAATGTCCTGCCTGTGCTGAGTCCATACGGCCCCGCGCACACACACACACAGCCACAGGGGCCTGTCAATGATTAATAGCTTCTCCCTGAGTGGCATCTTGGGAGGCCCTGAGAGAGAAAAAGGCAAAACAAGAGCTCTGTTTTCCCCTCGGCTCTCCTCTCTTCCTCTTCTGAGAGAGTATTCACTCTCAATCAACTCCAGAAAACTAGATTTAAATGAAGATGAAGACATTATGTCTATATATGATCTGGAGAAATCCAGAAATCCTTAAATATAGAGGAGTCCAAAAGCTCGAGCACTTTATGGGGGTTAAAGTTTAAACTAATGTTTAAAAGTAAATATACAAAATACATTTTTAATTTGAACTGAATATTTTTCATGGACAATAAAAAATGTTTAAATTATGGGAATTTTAATGCTTTCTAAAGTAGTATTTCTAAAAATCAATACAGAAGTACATTCTGAGCATTGTTAACTGTTATTCTATCTTGTTCTTTTTAATAGTTTTTTTTTTGTTAAAATGGAGAAAAGACGCACTTACACTAGTGGTCTCAGTCTCTGTTTGATTTCTCTGTCTGGTCGTACAGCAGTTGCAGTCCGAACCAAAGTCAAGAGTCTTATTTTCAAAGTCAGGTCATAATGAACTCGAAGACTCTGACGTTTTCAGTATTTCATCTGGTCCAAAGCGCTGCGTAATGCAGTCGGATACATGAAAGAGTCTTTCATGCTTTTATGCAAGTTTTATCAAGGCTGAAGCACCAGGGCTTTTCAAGTCGCCCATGAGCCTGTATGCAAAATTAAGTTGATAATGATAGTGTAATTCCAATCTCAATATGGTGTAAAGTGACTCCGTGAATACCCTTGATGATGTTGATATCAGAATTGTACTGGCTGACAGCCAATTTGATTATGGGGATATAATAATGAGCATTGGAGCATAATGAATGTCCTCTACATAGAGTTTTTTCACTTGCTGAGTTGTTGAAAACCAGCATGTATCACAGTAAATAATTATCCACCAAAGAGACTTAATGGCGTTTGGTTATGTAGCAAATGTGTCTCCTTATATTCATTGGGAGATATAAAAATAGTTTTGAACGAACAGAATTGGACAATTCTATACAATTCTATACAAACAAAAATAAAGCTGATTGCACACAACAAAACAAACAAAAAACACAATCAACATGTTTTCAGGCCATTTCAAGTTTGATTTTGACGTGACAGAGCAGTGATATATCACTGAGTTGTTTACTTACTTTTTAATTAGTCCTTCCATTTTGACCGATTCGCAAACACGCACAAAAAACAAGAAGTGGGATGTATTTCACAATCCAATTATTAACAGTCATATCCAATCATAGCCTCCTCCCATGTGACTTTCCCCAATTCATTCTCAATTACCCCCCATTGAAACCCACTGCATGCTTTAGGGGGGTCTGTTAAAAGTCAATGGGCTCAGGGGAGGCAAGAGCGTCACAGACTCCTGCTGTAACTTCACCTGCCAGTGTCGCACTTGGACAGTTACTTTAGAAAAGCGAGCGATTTATGTACTATTAAACGTCACATTTTTAAAATATTTGTGTTGTATATTGTTAAGGTATAATAGAGCTGAGCAGAGGGGTCTGCAGTCAAAGGTGAGGCTAAGAGAAGACAAGAGGCCTCAGGATTGAGAGAGTCAGGCCGAGTCTCCATCTGTAAGAGCATGAGACGAGGTGGTGGAGGGAGGGAGAGAGACAGAGAGACAGAGAGAGAGAGGGGAAGGGTGGAGGAGTGGGGGCCAGGAGGTGAAAGCCGAGCTGGAATTTGTGCGGTATGCAGAGAATGATGGGATTTTTCCTGCTGGGCGGCTGAGAGCTGCTGCACTGCTGTGCATTGACCAGCACACACACACACTCACACAAAGAACTTAAAGCTCTATCACCATCACACTCATACCTCACACAAACTCTCTCAATCTCTCGCCCCTCCCTCTTATTCTCACTCTCTTTCACACACACACGCGATCCTTCAACTGTAGGCACATTTGGCCCTGTAGATTTTTAGAAGAAAAAACATGTTTTTCACATTTGTTTAATTAATTTGTCAGTGGACATAGGCACATCACAGGAGAATTGTATTTTTTCTCAAACATTTGTACATTTTTAGTGCACAACTCAGATTATGTGTTGTTTTATGATGTTATGTGATCAGAGTGGTCAGTTCCTTTGTCTTGCCAGGGCTATTTTATGTTTCCTAAATATACGCAGGTTTTTTTACTCTTTTTTTTATATTTTTTTTACCAAGGTTGTCTCCTTGGTAACCAGCTTACCTCTGAAAAAACTTTATCAGAGGCAACATTTGTGGTTGTTGAAATTGCTGTTTTTGGAAGTCATCTTTAAAAAAAAAAAAAGAAAGAAAAGAAACTGATTTTAAATAAATATTTGAATGGTTTAACTATTTCACTCTTTGTTTAGATTATCATAGTGAGAATTTTGTTATATTTTTTTTGGAAGAATTTTCCATAGTTTAAGATTTTAAATTAAATCAAAATTAAATAAAACAATATTTTAAAGAAATCATTGGAAAAAGTTTCCATGAATGTGACCTCCATATAACAAAAAATAAAAAGCTAAAATCTGTTGCAATAAAAATCAACCGAGACTTAAAAGTGCTTGAAGAAACACCCACACTCTCTCAAAAGAAGTGTACATCTCCAACTATCTGCTCTCTCGTTTTTTTTGTTTGTTTTTTTTTTTGCATTGTATTCCTGTCTGTATTGTCCTTCTCCTAACTTTTTCTCTCTCCCTTTCAGCGATCATACTATCTAATATTCATGCTTTTTTTTTCTTCTCAATGACAAAAATACCCACACTCTTGTCCTTTGTTCTCCTGTCTCAGTATCTATCGGTTTGTTCTTTTCCCCCTGGCTCTCTCCCTCTCTTTCACAGTCTCTCTCACTGGCTCCACCCCCTCACTCACCCTCTCTCTCTCTCCTCTGCTCCGGCTGCTGGCACGCCTCCAGTGCCTGACAGTCACAAGATTGTTATTTCATCTATTTAGTCTTTTCCTCCCTCATTTTTCTCTCTGCTGTGTCTCTGTAAATATGTGACATTGTTCAGAATGACCTTATCGGTCATGAGCTGTTCATGGAGAGAACGGTTTCATTTTAGTTTCGCAAAGTTGGAGAATTTAATTTATTCTGGATCATGAGGTTTATATTTGCCTTCTAGTTTGGTAGGCACAGTTATTAAAATTTAGTTTATTTTTCACTCATGGCCAAAGATGCGAAATTATTTGCTTTTTAAAAGCTGAAATAATGTCCGCAGTCATTTGCACTGTTCCAAACCATAGTGCACTGCCTACCGAGGCAGCACTTTAAAGAGGCCATATTATGCCCCTTTACAGTCTTGATGTTGTTTTGGGGGTCTTAAATGTTCATAAATGAATTATTTTTCACATATTTTACATTGTTGCAGCACCTCTCTTCCCAGTCTGTCAGTAACGCTTTGTTTAGTTCCTGTCTCTATGAAGCCCCTCCTATATAAAAGCACAGTGTGCTCTGATTGGTCAACTGTACCAGTGTGCTGTGATTAGTAAAAGCATGATAGGGAAATGTCAGAGGCGCTTAGCATAACCATGAGTTTCAACAACTAATGCAACTCAACCCCTCGCCCCTTTTTAGAGGGGAATATGCTTTGGGCGGGAATTATTTTATGTGTAATATTGTGACGTTTTTGTACCCAGAAGAAAACTTAAGACTATAATGGAGGTGTTTCAGGCAGCCCGTTCTCATCCCAAGGCGTCATATAGTGATGCTTTTGACAATGCGTATACATCCAACGCACATGGCACCCTTTAGCGTCAATATGAGACGCAGATATATATGGGCCAGAAGGCGCCACCTAATGGTCTAACCCTAACCCTACCCCCAGACCTAAACCTACCCATAACCGAAGCGTGTTATATTGACGCTAAAGGGTGCCATGTGCGTTGAATGTATACACACTGTCAAAAACGTCACTATATGGCGCCCTATGATGAGAATGCGTTGTTCAGGGAGTTCAGAAACAGTGCACTCTGATAAAGAAAATAACTCCCTTTGGAGTGACTGTGAATTTGTATATGTATTTCATGCTCAGAACAGCAACATTACACACTAAAGAAAGTTGAAAATGTAAAAAAAGAAAGAATAAGAGGTCCTCTTTAAGACTTTTGCATCTTGAAAGTCTCGAAGTCTCTCCAAATAGCTGGTAACCTGTCTTTAAATAAACTTTTGGCAAATAAATGGTATCTTCAGATATATCCTTCCCAGAATGGATGCTATTTTTTATATAGATAGTAAAACTCTACATTATTTTACCCAAAATGTTGTATGCGTTACAAAGCATTTATAAGTTGTTGCCTGTGTACAGAGTGTTACAATGCTGCCTATGGCAATGGTGCAGTTAATATCAACCAAGCTATTGCGTTTGCATGCTTGAATACAACAATTATACCGACATTGTTTACTTCATCTTCTTAGATCTGTTTCCTTCTCTTGTTGTCGTATTCTTTTGTCTGAGGCAACTTTTGAGAAATTCCTGACTTGACTCTCAGCCCCCCATCCACCCCCCACCCCCTCGCCTCCTGTCAGTTTAATTGGCTGTGATCTCGTATGCAAAGCTGCTTTCACTTATTGCACTCAGGTCTTATCCTTTAAATATGGATAAGATGATTTGAAGGAGAAAAAGCACAGGGTCCTCTGCCGCCTGTATGCTTTGAATTAAAGCCAGACACACTGGGGTTTGTCCCATATGATTTTTTTTTCTCAAACCGTGATATGTATTTTTTCCTCCTTCAGGTGCAGGAGATTTCCACTTATTAAAAATTCTGCTCTGTCTGAAAGTCCCTGTCTGTCTCTCCAAAAGTCTGTAAAGCATATCAGCGGGCAGAATATTGCAGGAGTCGGAAATGGGGAGCAGTGAAGTGGCAAGGCCTTTTCAGAATCACTTAACGCTCATAAACAAAACACATCTGCAACAAAATCTGCAATCATGTCAGCTCTAATCCTGAGAGACAAATCCGTTTTAGAGAGACATAAGACAAGAAACAAGGTACAGAGAGAATGGGACGGCATTTACAGAGGAACTCTTTTAGTTCATACATAAAAATGTAATACACAACCCAATTTATTTCCATAATTTGACATGTTTCCAGTTTTGTTATTTTTGACAAAAAAAAAACACATTTAAATATTTTTCATTTATTTATAAAGTTATAAACAGTATAAAATACAATTTTAAATATCATTATTTAAACAAAAATTAAATATAAATAGTAGTAAAAGCGTATCCTTAAAGGGATAGTTCACCCAAAAATGACAATTCTGTTATCATTTAGTTGAGAAAGGTACTTGATGACAAAAAGGCATTTTGATTTCATGTTTTTTAAGTGGTCAGATGTGTGTTGAATAGCTTTAGCTATAGAGCGACTCAACTGCAGGGAGAGAAATCAAGGCAGGGAGTTGTCGAGGGGCCAGTGTGTGAATTCCCGCCTGGCCTGGGTTTAATTGAAGTCTTGTGTCATCGCTGTAGTAACACGAGCAGGTAGATGTTGCTGAAATGTATTAACATTGGTTCCCTAATAGGGTCAGTCTTTTTCTCTCCTTGTTTCCTCTAGAGTGCTTCTCTGGCTTCCTCTCAGACTCCATCCATCCGAACACCCTTACAGATTCATAAATATGGCTGTGTATGTACACATTAGTGTTGTTTTCTATATTTAGCCACTCAGATGTGGAGCAAAACAAGAAGATTATAATGAAAAGTACTGGCTGTGTCTATCCTCCTGACGCCTTCCCACGTAATGCTGGAGTGTGTAACAACATTAATCATACCTATCTAAAATCAGGGGTTCTGATACACTCTCAGATAGAAATGCAATGCAGGGCCTGGAATGGGCTGATAAACATCAGCACAAGACTGAGTTTCCAATTCCTGCCTCAGAATAGACCCTGGGCTGAAATAAGAGGGAGGAAGAGGGAGATTGAAATGTGGGGGGAGAGAGAGAGCACTCTCCGGCCCTGCCGACTGTCAGAGCTGAATGAACCATGTGACAGGACATGTCGTGTTGAGTGACAAAGCAAAAAAGAGAGTGAGAGAAGTGGCAGCACAAAAGTAAAACACTATCCACAGTTTCCCAGCATCCGGCCTCAGCTCAGGAGAGAAAGAGAGAGAAACAGGAAGAACAGATGGAAAAAGTTGCAGATGCACTGCAAACAGGACATTAGCTTGGCATACATGTGCAGTTTATGAGTAAGATATGCAGGTACATGAGTTTCATGAAGATCCGCTGGGCCTGGAAACAATAACAGCTGATTTTGGACTAGTTCTGAAACTTTCAGGATATTCTTTTAATATGATAACCTCTTATAGGTCAGAACCTCAAGGAAACTTTGATTTCTCAGTTCCCTTTTAATAATTGACCTGTATCAACACTGAACTGACTTCAGCTCAACCATGACACTTTTTCTTTTAGAGCTGCTGAATAGCCGGTTCCAAATCCCCATTCTTTGGGGAACCCAAAATGGTTCTTCTATGGCATTGCTGCAAAAAAGAAAAAAGCCCTCTTTTGCTTTTTGTCCTATTCAGAGCTCGACAGCATCCTTGTCCATTTGCTTTCATTGTTTCTTTTTCATGCAATCTTCTAAATTTCTTCTTTTGTTGGGTTTTGTAAATGACAGAATTGACATTTTTAGTGAACTACTGTAAAAAAATTGCTGTAATTATGCAGCAGTTTGCCAGTAACTTACTGTAGATTTAAATTAATGTATATTTACTGGCAACAGTTTGTTCAAAGTTAAATGAACATTTAACACTAATAAGTATTTGTCTTTACATAATAAAAACTATAAAATAATCTAATGCAAAGCATTCTGGGAACCAGAAATCTTCATCAATCTTTTTCATTTTTTTTCCTTCAGATTTTGGTTCCCAGAATGCTTTGCATGATGCTGTTATTTTAGTTTTATTCTGTAAAGATAAAGACTTAACTTTGAACAATCTGTTGCCAGTAAATAACATCAATTTAAATCTACAGTAAGTTACTGGGAACTAGCTGCCAGGTTTACTGTAATTTCTACAGATTTTTTTACAGTGTACCCCTTTAAATACGTAAAAGCAAATGGGCAGTGCAAAAACAATAAAGGAAGAATGTTGTTGGTTACAGTGTTAGAGAACAGGGTAGAGATGACAGTAATGTAAAACAGTTGAAGATTTGGTGAGAGAGAGAGAGAGAGTGGATATAGAACGAGAGAAGGGAGAGAACGAATGCTCCGCATACCGCATGGAGATAACGTCAGACACTTTATAAATTTCCCCTACTGAGTCGGACCACTGCCTCGAGGCAGACACAAGCTCAGCTTCTCCATGTCACACTCAGAGCCTCTAAATCTCGAGAGAGAGAGAGAGAGAGAGAGAGAGCATGACATTTACACTGGGCTGAGAGAAAAGTGATGGATGGTCGGTACAGAGTGAGGTTTCGTCAGGAAAAAGGAAGGACAAAAAAGAGAGGAAATGGGATGGAAAAATGGGCTCTGTTTTGCCCAATATGTTTGGTTTCATATCTCCCTCAGCTTTTTAGATCGGCCTAAAGAAATCATCTGAAGCATTTATTTTAGGAACAGAAGTACCGCTTCTGATCTCTTTTCTAATATAAGTCCCTCAGAACAATCATCTTGAAAAACAGTAATTTTGCTTTGTCATTATACAGGACTTCATATGGCGAGTGTCTTCTCTTGAGGATTCAGCTGTGAGGGAGGAAGTTAATACACCTTCAGTCAAAAAGTTATAGTAGTCATCTGTTAAAGAAATAAAAAGTCTGACATCATTTGACATTTTGGGTGAACTGTCCCTTTAAAGGGATAGGGACTTTCATTGCTTTAGAAAACAAAATATCAAAACCAGTGTTTTTGATAAATTAAACAAAGATAAATTGGTTATTCTGAGTAAAGCTATTGCAAATTACAGATTCCCATTGGTTTGATGTTGTATTATCTAATGCAATGACATTCAGACATTTTTAGAGGGATAGTTCACTTTGAAATTAATTTTTGATATGTTTTAGCTTACCTCAAGGGCATCCAAGATGTAGGTGTTTTTGTTTCAGCAGTATTTTCAATTTTGATATTTTTAGGTCAAACCGTTCTTGTCTGTCAGTCATATAATGGAGGTCTATGGTCACCACCTTAAAGAGCATGCACAGAGAAGTCCAAATTAAACCTGATTGAATGACTCATAAATGTAAGGACACATTCTGTGTATACCCACCTTTAACTGCTCCAGACACTTCCTGTCAACATTCCAATCTATACGTGCTTTTGAAAACCTGAAACAATGGTTGTTCCCTTTTGCTGACACTAGTTTAAACGTACTCGTTGTGCTAGTGGGCCTGAAGCGTGTAGCCCTGTGGGTGTGCGTGTGTTAATAAACAGCTAACTGCTAAAGCAGGATCTTAATATGACTCACTCATCTATAATGCATCCTGTTTTTAGTTATACTTTTACCACCACTTGAGATCTGCTGTCCATTTTCAGCGATAGATAGATGGATAGATAGATAGAATAGATAGATAGATAGATAGATAGATAGATAGATAGATAGATAGATAGATAGATAGATAGATAGATAGATAGATAGATAGATAGATAGATAGATAGATAGATGATAGATAGATAGATAGATAGATAGATAGATAGATAGATAGATAGATAGATAGATAGATAAACTTGACACTAAACTTGATCAAACCGGTCTATTTGTCTTTAAAGCTCCCGAGACATGCTTCACTTCCTGTTGTGTAACACTGCCTTTTCTACATCTCTGACAGAGCCATGCAATACCCAGGGCCGAGAGAGAGAGAAAGCAGAATAATTATGTTCCTGCTCAACACATTCCCCTTTGAATACGTGGCACTCTTCCAGAATATTCCTTGCTTTCAAGATCTGAATGTTTGACAAACATTGAATTTGGTCTAGAATTGTAACAGAAGTTAGTATCGTGATTTTTGAAAGAAATAATTGACATTTTCAATTTGTCGTTTTGAGTTTGAGTAACGTCATGTTGAGTAATGTCATTTTGAGTGACTTTCATAATTTTAATCTCATGGCTTCAGAAGAAGTTTTTTGTGGAGTGATTTTAAAGTACACAGAGCGAAATATTAATTTTTAGAATGAGAGATCGTTAAAAATGTGTATCTTTCAAATAAATATCCCATTCGTTCTTTTAAATGCCACAATGACGCTCGTTTCTGTCATTCGCTTAATGCATGTCATCAATCTGTGGTATGGCGGTAAAGTCAAATTTCTTGAAATGGTGGAAATGCCATGTTGAATCTACTAGATTTATCTAATCCAGATTTCCTGGTCTTGTTGGCAGCATGAGGGTTTTTCTACCTTGCCCAGGATACATCTTTATTCCATTTCAACCAATAACTTTGATCCGACTTCACTCTGAAAAAGAACATCTGGCAAGCTACAAATTCCACTGGATTTACAAACCCATCAGACCTACAGTACTTTTTGTATATGTAGTGCTTGAAAAAGTGTCTATCTTACCAAAACATTATGGATGAACCTCTTAGATAATTCCAAATGCCACAGTGGTTTTAAAAATATATCCTCCTGTGGAGAGCAGCTCAGTTGGCTGTGTGGGGTCTCGACAGATGTGACGGGCAGAGGCTGCTGTATTTCTGTGAAGAGGTTTTAGCTACAGTAATGTGCGTCCCCCCGTCATCCATCTCTCATCCACTTTCTTCCTTTTAGCACTCTGCCCCTCTCTCTCTTTCCATCGCTTCCCTCTTTGAGTGGATTCAGAGCCCCACACACAACACTCACGCCCTCTACCACCCACACTCTTGAGGAACAAATCTCCTCCTGTGCAGTCGGCCTGTAGCCCGGACACACACATGTACTGGTCTATCAGCTTTTACCTTTTAAAGGAAGGGTAGGCAATTTTCGTAGCGGCTAGAAATTGCAAGTTAGCTTTGAAAGCATGAGATCCCACCCTCCCTTCAAGAGCGTCTCCATGAAACACATGAAGCGAGAGGCTGCGTTAAACTACCTCATGTCTCAGAAGCACGTAACATCACAATAATAATGAACTTAACTTTTAGCACCGACTTTGCCACTTGACTGCTGCAGATTTATTTTGGCGTTGATAGTGTTGACATAGAAAAGCATTAAATTCGCATTAATTCACAAACCACTCAGAATATAACGTATGCCTTTTCTAATTATGGTATTTATGGTGTGAACGCAGCATAAGCTGGTTGTTTTGGTTCAGGAGAAACTATAAAAGGTGGTTGCGGTGCTCGGTGACTTGACGTCTGTCTAACTCTGCATAGCATGACACGCTCAGGGCTAGCAGACCGACACGTCCCCTGCACTTTAAGAAACAGGTGATTCTGTCCCCCGCATTTTTTTTAACCAAGTGCCACTATTTCCGCCTGCGTTCTCTGATTTGTTACTTAGACTTGAGTGAACTAACATTCAGCCAATCACAGCACAAATCATCTATTGGGCGTGTCTGCCGTCAAGCTTCAAATCTCTTGTTGCTCTTGCGAATTTTCATGTTCGTTCAGTCGCTTTGCTGTTTGGCCGTTTTCAACCACTATAACAAAAAAGTTTCTGAAACAAATCTCCTACCATTTCAATTATAGAGCCAAGCCAAAGAAAATCAAAGAGGCTCAGAAATAAAACATTTTCTTGTGACTTACCCAATTTTATATGTTATGTTCGCAAGCATCTCTTCCCTTTTACCTTCCTGTTTCCCAAGCATCTCTTCCTGTTTTACCTTCCTCTCTATCTCATGCCGTGCAGTGAAAAGGTTTTTGTCATCTTAGCTTTTAAAGAATGTGTATTTTAGCACGTACCGATCAGTCAGTTATTTTATTCTTTACATTTTATAGTCAGAACTTATATTCTTGACTGTCAAAAGGTGCGCCTGACAGTTTGAGGTCAGGGATTAACGCTAAAATGGGTGGTTTAAGACGCAACAAAGCTTCCAATCACTGGTTGTCTTTTTTCCCCATATCGTTTTTTGTTGTGTGGTGTGGTTTTCAGTCTCGCACTCAAGTTTCTTTCATGCACAGACCTCCTGCCTCCAGAGTGCAGCCAGAGAGGCTGCATTTCACTGCATATGAAAGCAGATACAATCCAGAACATGTGGACCCGTCACCTAATACAATCAGAACAAAGGGGGGAAACTGGTGCAACACAAGCCTGAGTCACATTTTGTTCAGAGAAAAGAAATGCCAAAGAGAGAAAAATAGTCTAAGATAGTGAGTTTGTGTATGCGTGTGAGAGAGAGGATAGAGCCTCCAAACACTCCCTAACAAGACTGAGACATGCACAAATCAGCCAGACTGAAATTTGCCTAAAAATTTGAACCAGTGTCGGTGGGTTTTGCACCTATATAGTTCATCTTTGCAAATTTGCTTCCATCTCTGCATGTGTGTGAAGGGTGGGGCGAGAGGGCGACAGATTGGGTCTCCTGGCTTGGGCCCTCTGTACTCACACTTCCAGCAAGGTCACATGACACCAGTCAAACTCTGTCACAACCTCACTGGGGGAGAGCTGGCAACAACAAACCAGAGCAAGCCTAGTAGCTACACACACACACACACAGGATCGCCTTCACTCACAAACCTACCTTTTCATCTGGCTTCTTCAAAAAAAAGCTTTTGACATACAGTATGTGCAGTAAACCAGTTGTCTGCTTGTAAAAATACCCATATGGCCATCATCCAGCCCGCAGTGTGAAAAGACCGCTGTGGATTAGTTTTTAATGAGAGCTACTGACTAAAACCTGACAGCCATGTGAGACAGTTAGCCATCATACGCACTTTCACCACAGAGTTAATTCCACTCTTTTTTTTAAAAAAAAAACCCCAAACTCGTGAGTCACAAACGTTTGCATCAGAATTCGCTCGTGGCACTTGGCAGCCACAGAAAAATCTGTTTAACCATCAACACGTGACTCTCGTCTGACAGTTGCGCTTTATAAATCCTGTTTCAAAATTGTCAATTAAATTAAGCAATTTCAGTACAAATTAAGCTCAATCGATATATTTCCTGGAATAATCTTGTCCTGCTCTTAGAAAAGCTGGAATCTGGTTTACATGGAAGAACACAGGGTCAATGCAATGTTAAAATACTGTTTCAATATCATAGCAAAAAACAAAAATGCACTTAAACATGATTTTGTTGTGATGTTATACAGTTTTATACCTTCATTGCAATGCCACAAACCAACTGTAAAGCTCGAATGATACACAAATGTCTGTGTCCCACTTTATATTAAGTGTATGTACAATGTACGTAACATTTTAATTAATCATTTAAAACAATGCACTTATTGTGAACAAATAGCTGTCTGTAATTAATTTCTGTAATTACATCCATAATTACACTGTTGACCCTTCCCATACCCTTTAACCCTGCCCATACCATTAAACCTGTCCCTGAACGTACCCCGTATCCCTCCTCAATAGCAGAGAAAGTGTTTCCAATAGTATATGAACACAATTTGTATCTAACAATAATGTTCAATGTAAAAACACAACGGCTAATATAAAGTGTGACCAAAATTTATTATTTGGAGCTAAACTTGTACTGAACCCAAAATGTTTCTTTTAAAGTAAGTAAAAAGGTTTTATCTTGCTTATATCATTCATGGAGAGAACTTTAATGTGAAGTATTATTTGGAGACAGACAAAGCAACTGATTGTCTCTATTAGCATTTGGCCTTATCCAGTTGTTCTGAACGGATGCAATGCCACACACAGAGATGTAAAACTAAAGCACCTCTCGTGTGCCATGTTTGCTATCCGGTGCTGGCCTCCTGAAGTCAGACAGGGTTCTTGCACCGCACTTTTTTTACAGAGCAAAGTCAAACAGTGACTCACAAATTCCTGTCCATTTTTCCAGCGATGTGGCACAGCTTTTAACCAGCTTTCCTCTAACACTGACTGCAACCAAATTGTGATTTTGAAATGAAACACTGAGTGGCTTTTCTTTTTTTTTTTGATCTGTGCTTGATTTAGGCTGTCTGAGCATATCACATGGACCTTCTAAAATGCCTGGAGTTTTAGACAGAGAGCAAAATACCCTTCAACCCCCACCCCCACCTTTCTGGAACCTTCCAAAACTTCAAAGCGTCTCACTGTAACCCCAGAAACACCTTCAACCAGAGGCGCTGGGAGAGCTAGTACAGGTTGCCGCTAATGTTCCAAGTGCTTTGTTAAATTTCCCAGCAGTAAAAACAGGCTGTTTTTTATTTTTATTCTCACATGTGTAGCTGCTTTTCTGCTATGCTGGCTCAGTTCAGCAAAATCATACAATAGTGTTGTTTTTATAACTTTGAGATCTATGTGAGCAAGACATCAGAATGTCTCGACAAAAATTTCCAGTTGTAAAAATGCAGAGAAAAATGTAGCTCCAGGGAAGAAAAAAAAAAATCGATGAACTCAGCAAAGTTAGTAAAAGAGATGGCGGTGAACCTTCAGAAGGGCTTCAAATTCTCTGCTCTCTCATCAAGCGCCCCCTGTAATCCTCCACCTCCCGGACGGTGGAAGGGGTAGCAAAGACTAAAGCTTAAATGCTTTGAATGATGGCTGAGGAATGTTTAAAAGTGTCTGTTTGAGGAAAGGGGGTGGGCTGAGTTTCTTCTTAGGGGGAGGAAGACTCCCGTGGACAAACCCCGTCTCTCAGATATCGGTATGCGTGACTGAGCAAGGAGAAGAAAAAATCCTAGACCTGGCTTCTTAACTTAGGGAAACAATGGCAACTGTTGTGAACGGGATATATAATATTTTGGTGGGTGAATAGTCACTAAATTAATATCAGATGCTGTATATTATTGGAGTGGATGTCCTCGGTTGCATTGCAGTTTTAACACCCTCACTAGGCACAATTAAGGGAAGCATCCATTTTGTTGCGCTTCATAAATAATGTAAGCAAACATGCATGCCCTTAACACACAAATCTCACTTCCATTCCATCGCCTCTAAAACGCTCATTTCTCAGATCCACTACATAGGCAATGAATCAAATCCACCCCGAACCCTGTTATGGCAAAATGATCCGTGATACTGCCTAAACGTCTATAGCATCAAAAAACAAACCACACTGCATGCATGAATTATACCAAACTCGTAACGAAATTCCAAGTGGCTCTTTTATTTATATAAATATCAACTTTAATGTTTTTACTGTAAGAATATAAAACATTTTAATTTGGGATTCTTTTTACAAATACATTTACAGTACATTAGAACACAGTAGCTTCTCAGCAGGACTCAATACATGTTGCAGGTCGATACATCATGGTACATATATAGGCCTGACATGCATTTTGCGTGTTACCTCGTCTGCGACCATGTCTTTTATATGTAAAGTTGAATATTAATGTATTTAAAACAGACAGATTGTTTATAACATGATGTTCCCTGTTTCAGCCCTGAAGAGGCAAACAAGGTGTCAGTGAATTGCAAACAGGGTTTTTTTCTTTTCAGGGACAAAATTCACTTCAATTTGAAGTACAACGCTCTGAAACACTGCCATTAATTAATATCTGCTTACATAAGCATAAATACATCAGCAGAGGCAACCTCATATTCAAAGCAGGAATTAAAGGCTTTCAGGCCTGTAAAATTGAGCAAAAACTAAAAGCATTTGGAAATATAAAAGCTTTAGTGTACAAACCCAGTATTTTTGTCTGTCTTTGCATAAGGGCAGTTGACTTGTCCATGAACTTGTTTCTTTATTAATCATGGAGATTTATTTGAGTACATAATTTGTGTCAATAATGGAAAATGCGTATTTTGGGTATTCTATTTGTTTATCATTTTGAATGATCCTGTGGTGGGATAAATACATTTAGTCTCTCACAAAAAGTTACGAATTCAGATATTTTAAGGTGAACTGTCAAATCACAGGACAGTTGAAAAAAATGCTTGAAATTTGATATCAACTACCTACTATAGACTTGTTTTAAACCCCTTTGCTTTTTGTTGGCTAGCTAAAGGAAGGGAAATAAAAAGGTGGTGTCAATCCATCCTGTCTTTTAGTCTTTTGTTTTTGTTGTCAAAGACGAGATAAAGGGGAGGGAATTCTTTTTCTAGGCACAAATTTTCATTCTTGTTAAGAGTAACAATATAATCTAACGAGGTAGCCAAAATATCGCGATACTTGGGGAGGAGGTTTAATATTGCGATTTGTTAGGGGAAAACAACTTTTTTTGTGTGTGTTAATAGCAATAGCTGACACATGTATCACATTCAGCATTTTAAGCCTCTTTTATGTACTTTGCTCTATTGAAATCCACCCATCCCCCTCCCGCCCAACTTCCCTCTCCTCTCTCTCTCTCTCTCTCCAGAAACCCCAAGTTTCACCTCACTTTCTCACTTTCAGTCATCTGCCAAAGGCCCAGGTTCAAAACTTTAAGGCAGGGGAGCTGCGTGATCCTCTCCAGTCCCCTCTTAGTGATTTTCGTACATCCATACAGATCGATGCCGGTCAGTTGCGTCAAGTGGTCTGCGATCAGCTCCAGTCCTTTGTCTGTAATCCGCACGCACTGACCGATGTTCAGCGTCCTCAGCTCGTGCATTTGGCGCACCATCCTGTTGATGCCATCGTCACTGATGTGGCACGAGCACAGCGACAGAGACTTGAGCTGGTACAGGCCCTGCGCGATATAAGCCAGACTCTGGTCGCCTATCTTGTCGCAAAACGACACGTCGAGTCCGGAGAAGTCTCAACGTGCCCATGGCGAGGTGCATGATGCCCGTGTCGCTGATGTTGTCGCACGAACGCAGATTAAGGCTCCACAGGCTCGTCATGTGAGAGAGGTGGATCATGCCAGCGTCCGAGATGCCCCCGCAAAAACTCAGGTTGAGCACTTTGAGCTTAGTCAGACCTTTTGAAATATGCTTGAGGGACAAGTCCGTCAACTTTTGGCAGTCCTGCAAGGTCAGATATTCCAGGCTGAGGCAGCCCTCCGCCGCGCTCCGGGTCATGCCGGCCAAGTGTCCGATGCCCACGTCCGACACATGCCGGCAGCTCCTCAGATTAAGACTTTTCGAATCTGTGCAAACCCCACGCAATGAGCAACAAGCCCGTGTTCGTGATATTACTGCAGCCGCCCAGTTCCAACACCTCCAAGTTTTTCAGATACTGCGCTATTCTGCCCAAACTGGAATCCGTGATCTGCTTGCAAAGGCTCAGGTTGAGCACCCTCAGGGATGGGATCTCCTGCACGAACGCGTGCCCCAGGCCGTTATCCGTTAAGTTATAGCAGCCGCTCAGATTCAAGCTCTCGATGTTGGGCATCCCCTGGATCACGTAGCTGAGGCTGCGCCGCAGGCTGAGGATCTGCACCCGCCTGATGCCTCGCGCCTGCAGGCTGGGGAACAGGGACGGGTTCGCCCGCCTCAGATGCAGCTTGGCTTCCACCCCCTCCACACGGACTTGTGGTAGGACGCGTCCCTCCACGCCGTACACACTTGAGCCACCCTGCCTTTGTCTCTCACGTCCAAGTAGCTGAAAATCATGGCTAAAATCTCCGGGAAGAGACACGAGATGTGCGTCTCCATCTTCCACGCGCGCTCAAGAAAACAAACGGCGGCAAACCCCCACCAACGGTCACCGTCGCGTCTCGCTGTCCCCTTAGGAGAGGGAAAAGGCTTTTAGAAAGCTCCTCAAGCTTTTCTTTTCACATTTAACTGGGTAAATCGACAACTCTGCGTCCCGAGCGATCCTTTCAGTGGCGTAGGAAGGATTCAAATGCAAAAATGCCTCCCAAAAGACGCTTGATCCGATTCAGACCGACAGCGAACGGGCGGTCAGACAGCGCTGCTGCCCGTTTGGCGCTTTGATAATAGTCTACGCTCGACCCGGGGATCCAGACGGTCGTACATTTTCAAAAGATGTCTAAAACTGCCACAAACCTCGGGAGAAAATAAATTCAGTCCGCTATCAGATAAAAGAGTGAGGTTTCGTTTCGCGTTTCTGCTCTGCTCGCACTCATTGCCAAGCCGAGGGGCTTCCTGCTGCCTTTGTCTGATCTTTTCAAACTGACTTGGCAGGGCCGCGAGCACAGAGCGGCTGCGGGGAGTCCAGCATATTTAAACCGGCTAAAAACGGAGCGAATTGTTTAAAAAGAGTCTAAAACTTATAAAGCGAGCCCGCATATGGTTGTAGTTATTGTCCTTCCCCGTGTTCTGTTTTTCTCTAAACTGTTATGAAAGAAATGCGTGTTGTGTGTGTTAATGGCACCCCTTTTTGCAAGCAAAGTGGTTTAGCCCAACTCAGCTGGAACAGTAAGAATAGTTCCCCTGGAAACCAACTTCTTACAATTCAGTTCACTTTACTCTTAACCCTTCAGCTTCCGTGTCCGATGGTGGTATTTTTGAAGTTGTAATTTCAATGTTATTAATGATTAGAGTAAAGTGAAGCTTTTTTTTAAGGGACATTTTTATCTCAGTTGTGTGTGTGCATATAACAAAAGGAGAAAGGGCTGATTTTGAAATGTTGAACAATTATAATAGGGCTACATTTAATATACTTTAGTTTTTGTTTTTTTGCATTAAGGGCATTTCTTAATTTGTAAAAAAAATGTTATTCAAGTTAAGCCTACTTTGAAAAGTTCTCTGGTCCAGATTAATATCATGGTTTTTAAGCTTTTATAATATGATGGATCATTTAGTCATACTGCCGTTCTCTCTTGTTAAAGAAACATTTCGCATCATCACCCTAACAAAGGGGCACATAATGTTGTGCTCTATGTATCTGCGGTAACAGCCTGTTTGCCCCGTCAGTCTTACGTAAGGTAGTTTTTATTCCACCTTTTGCATATTTCCCCGTCTTTGGGCCTCAGGCCCCCCTCTGTGGGCTCTTTGGCATTGTTAGCCGATATGACGGGAGCATTTGCAGAAGGTACTGGAGTGTAGCAGAAAAAAAGGAAGAAAAGCAGCACACACACGTTTGTGTTTACAAAAGAAAATGCAGCACAGCACAACTGACAGCAGAAGTCCAACCCTCCCCTCTCCGACTCTCTGTCTGTCTCGAACCTTCTCTCTAGCTCACCACATGTCTCTCTCTCTCTCTCTCTCTCTCTCTCTCTCTCTCTCTCTCTCTCTTCAATAAATGTCACTTTTTTCTTCCCTCTTCTTCCACTCTCACTGGTTCAGGTTATAATTGTGTAAAGCACAAAACTCTATCCAACATTATTTATGAAGCAGCTCAGTCTTGCAAGTTTACATGAAATCAAAATGGAACCCGTTTGCTTTCTTAATACACGTTCCTGGCCTTACTATTATTTAGGGAATGGAAACTTGTTTCTGCGACTGAATAAAAAATAAAAAGGGTAATTGCGAGTTTTTATCACCAAATCGCGCTGATATAAACTCACAATTGCTAGTTATAAAGTCAGAAGATATAAGATATAATGTTGAAATTTTTATTAATAAAGCTATTATAAAGTTTATATCCCACAATTCTGAAAATAAAACAAATGGCAGATTGCAAGAAATTGTGAAAAAAACTCATAATTGAGAGAAAAATGGCAGTATTGTGAGAAAGTCATAATTGTGAGTTATAACTGCGCAATTGCAAGAATAAAGGTAGAATTGCCTTTAAAAAGTCATAATTGCCTTTAAAAAGTCATAATTCGTGAGAAATAAACTCGCAATTATGAGAAAAAAAGTCACTGTTGTGAGAAAAAAATTAGGATTTCGAGTTTATATCCCACAATTTGGACTTTATATCTCGCAATTATGACAATTATCACTGAAATGTGAGATAAAAAGTCCCAAATATCTTTAATAATAGGAGGGCACGTTTTTTAAGGGTCTTGGGTATGTTTAATAAAAACTCGCTTTGTCTTTGAAACAACTTTCGACTCATCGAAACCCTCTTTTTTATCGTCCACTTAACCATTGAGTCTTTAGTCTAATAGAGTATTCTCTTCAACTCTGATTACTGGAAGAAAACACACGCTGCGGACGCCATTTCATGCTGACGTCAAGTTGAATTCATGCGCTCTCTCTGACAGACAGGTCCTGGGCTTGTATGGTGGACAGATGAAGGGCTCTAAATGTGCGCTGCGCCCCGATGCCCAGCATGTAGGGGCGAGAGGTCTGTGACAGCGGCCCCTGTCCCTGGCTCCTCCAGCCGGCCTCACCGCCAGAGAGGGCCGCTCCAGAACTGCACTGCTGTGAGTCAGAGACTCTCAAAGCAGGCCTGCGGAGCCAAAAGCAGGACTCAAGCTGCTCCTGGAAATAAGCAGAGAGAGAGAGAGAGCGGGAGGAGGGGACGAGTGAGAAAGGAAAGGGAGGGGATTGAGTTAGAAAGCAAGCGAAAGCTAAACAATTAAAAAACATGCTCTTGCAAAGTGCGACGGAGCTATTACTTTAACGGTTTATGATCATTCAGGCTAAGTTGAACCAAGTCAGAGTAAACAGGAAGCATATAAGGATGTTGAGATCATTTAGTGAAATAAAAAGCAAAAGATGCCAGTGAAGGAAAGTGAAAATGAAGCTGCTGAGAGACAGTGAGAACAGGAGGGACAAGTGCTACATGCAAATGCGAAGGTGTTGTAGGACCTTGCAAAAAAAAAAGAAAGTCTGTCATGTGATTTGATGTGCTGATTCAGGGGAGGGAGATAATTGGATAATTGCATGCCACAGAACTGTGCTGATAACTGCGCTTGGGGCAACCGTTTCCTGAGGAGACGTAGGCATGTGTCAACATGCTGTTGAAAGCTGACACCTCATGAATAGATTTTAGGCTACTTTGTAGTTTCTCCGTCTTTCTCGGCATCGTGTATGACTCCAATCTGCTTTTTTGTTTTGCAAGCGGTGGCAGTTTGAGGAGAGATTTTGGCGGCTGTAACTTGCACAAACGTTTGCATACATCCAGCTAGCTGAATGGGCTTTTCATGAAATCAGACAACAGTTTCTTCTACGGCAGGCGAAGCCACGTTACTCTATTCAAATCAGGCCGAATCTCCCTTGGAGCTGCACCCCCGTTGGGGTTCTGCAGGGGAAACACCAGGAAGCCGATGCTCTCGGTGCCTGTGTAAAGAACAGGAGATGATGTAATACTCTCCCTGCATAATGCATTGTAATGTTAATACCACTACTGGTATAAAATGAACAAATCCCTTTATATTCCCATAACATTTTATTTCATTGCTCTGTATGTGTCATATCCATGGACTTTTCCTTTATAGACAGTCTTATGGACTGAGGTAGTGCTTTCTGCTGCAAGGTTTGTCTTCCAGAGTGTGAAACTTTGATGCTGGTATAAGTAGTGCGATGTAGATGGCAACTTGTTTGACTTTTTTTGCATTTTTTTATAGACTGTATTGGTTTTATGTACAAGTCAAATGTCTGAGACTGCTAATGTTAAATGCTTCTAATTTTCTAAATCAAAAATGTTATAACAAAAAGTTATAACAAATGATTTTCAGTTATAGCCTACCTAGAAATAGAATAATATATTAACTATAACAAAAATCAAAAATAATATGAAATTATACAAGTATATTGAATACATATATATATATTAAGGGTGTAACAATACCCTCATGTCACAATTCTGATACATATCACAAAACTGAACTCACAATATGATATTATTGTGATACTTCAAGACATATGATAAAAGGTTAACAAAAAATGTACTGTTGATTAAAATGCCAAATTTGATATTACATTGTAGGTTTAAAATGAATAGGCTTGGACTTGGTACTTGTAACACAAGGACAATAGAGACACCAGAATGACAATATTCATGATTCTGAAGCTGTAATTACTGAGTTATTGTAGATGAATATGCTTGCACACTTTCACTGACTAGATATTTTTAAAATAATGTCGGCCACTTTTTACTGGTCAGACATTTGGCATTATCAGGACCCACAAATATTCCCCCATTGCATTATTATATATTATAAACAACATTATATATAGTAGGTCAGTGTAGTACTATACTTGAAAACTCTGAAAACTTGAATTTCTTTCTCACACAGTAATTTTAATTTGGGGAGACTATACAATCTATTATTATAATAAGTTGTATGTATGTATGTATGATATTAAGTTTTTTGTATTTTTATAATAATCTGATTTGATTTGATTCATATATCTATAAAATGACATAGATATACAAAGTCTTACTGCCTTGCTGAGCATAAGTGTTTTCTTTTATAAACATTAAAAAATTTAATTATTTCAAACTTTTGAATAAACTTTTGGAAGTGTCCTAACTTTGGCAGTGTGCATGCATATACACATGCATACATACATTTTTCTAATAATAATTATTTTATTAGTTTTGTTTTTCCCCTCGTCTCAGACTTCAGGCCCCACTGTATTTTTTTAATGTTTCACTCTCTTACCCCACCTTTTCTGTCTCATCTTCTGTTTTTTCATGTCTTTAACTTTCCTTTTCTTGCTCTTCTCTCTTCCCTCTGTATGCCTGCCTGGAGCCCACAGCCAGGCTGAGGCCCCTCCAGAGAGTAATTACAACCTGAAACAGAGATCGGAGCCCTGCGGCGCTCACCATCAAAGCAGTCGTAGGGAACAGCCCGTGCTAATGTGGTGAAGAGGAGAGACACTGACAGGGCAGAAAACAGTGGGTTCAAAACACACTCTCTCAAACTCAACCTCGCTCTCTATAGCATGACTGACAATAACAGGCCGTTTGCCTGCACAATGGTCGTGTTGCTCACCAAAGACCTTCGGGAGACAAAATAGAGAGACCGAAAGAGCGAGAGAGCAAAACAGACAGAGATATGACTGAATTAGTCTGCTGCGGGTCCGGGCCTGGAGAGAGGGAGGAACTAGGAACGCATTGAAAAGTGTTCTTCAAACAACTGTGTGACTCAAGGGCAGAATACACACATCAGCCACCCAGATAGTAAAGCCCTCAGCATCAGGAGCTTTTGAGATCCAGTGCTAAGAGATGTCAAAGGTTCCGCACCCACAAGGAGAGGTTACTGTTAATGCAAGTTTCAGTGGTGAGGTCATGAGCTGTGAGTGTTAAGAGGCCCGTTTTATCAACAAAGACCGTTTCTAGCATTTGGGAAGTCTGGGAAATGTGCTTTGTGAAAATATTTTGGCCCATAAACCAACCAGGTTATTTTTATTGAACAGCGGAACATGCATAAGCCCAGGGCCTAAAAGAACACGAGTAAATATCGCCATTGTAGAGTATGTGAAACAGTGTCACTCGCCAGTTGGTGAGTAACATTAAGAATAAAAAAATGCATGAAGGTGAACAAACATGAACGTCTCTCGCGACTGTTTGACGACCCAGCGCTGCGTCGTCATGAAAGTTTAAGCCTTGAAATTTTTATGAGCGCAAGATGGTACAGAATCTATTAGATCCGTGCATTCACTCTTAAAGTGACAGCAGCCTAATATTCCTGCCGCTGTGTTTTTGAACGCATTTCATCCTGAGGGCGCCATATAGTGACGCTTTTGACAATGCGATATTCATCCAAGCGCACATGGCACCCTTTAGCATCAATATAATCACACTTTGGTTATGGGTAGGTTTAGGTCTGGGTAGGGTTAGGGTTAGACCACCAGGAGGCGCTTCTGGCCCATATATATATATATGTGTCTCATATTGACGGTAAGGGGTGCCATGTGCGTTGGATGTGTACGCATTGTCAAAAGCGTCAGTATATGACTCCTTGGGATGAGAACGGGCTGGTTTGTAACTTTAATAGGGTGTTTAACTTGTACAGTGAAGACTATGCAGTGTTATTTTACATTTGCTTACTTTATTACATTTTTGTACCTGAAAAACTGTCTGGGCCTACCTGAAAATCCTGCAAATACTTTAATATCTTTGTTATATTGTATTTTGATTATTTGTTTTTATTTTACTACTGACTATTTACTTGTCTTTAATAATATAGTACCGCTAGTATTCGAAATTGGAATAGGAAACCATTGAATTTTCATTTGCATCTAAAATTTTGGTGCCAATACTCCCTGTTGCAAAACATTTTCATGGCCGGAAAAAAATATACATATATGGCCGGTAAATTATCACCGGCCATTGGCAGGTCTGGCAAAAAGCAAAAAGACAGTGTAATTCAGAAAAGAGACAGTGTAATTTACAACAATATTTTAATTTCATGCTCTGTGCTATTCTCAAACTTTTAATGAAGAATTGTTTTATGATTAAACTGTTAACAAAAATAATAAATCAAAATATGCTGCTTGCAAACGTATACAGTTGCTTTGCACGTGGCCTTTACCTGTGAATCAATAAAGAAACTTTTATCTTTTATGAAAACCCCACAGTTAAGCATCGTTATTGAGGTAGTGAACCTGAAGGACAGCTGTGAAAAAATTAAGGCTAATAAGCGTTCCAAATAAGTTGAAGTAAAGCAAATGCATATTAGCAAATGGTATAAAACAATATCGCAGCCCTGCAGAAGTCAATTATCAAGAATTAATCATTTCTAAAAATATCTGCTCAAACAATGAAATCTGACAAGAGTTGAGCTCAAAAAGAGCTTTGTGAAAGCAAGTCTAGAGTTTGCCAAAAAAACATAATTGTGACCCAGTTGCAATGTAGGAAAAGTTTGTCTGGTTAGATAAGACCAACTTTTCAGCTAAAATATCAAGTAATATGTATGGTGCAAATCTAACACTGCCCACACTGGATAAAACATCACATTTATTTTGAAGTGTGCTGGTAATAGCATCACACTGCAGGGCTGTTTTTCATCAGCAGACACTGGGCATCTTGTTAAAATAGAAGAATGGATTATGGAGGAAATACTGCAGGCGAGCCTGTTTCAATCTCCTAAAGGACTGGAATATTTCTAAACCGTAAGCCATATTAGCAGTGGAAAGCACAAGAACCAAATTGGTGATTGGTTCAATCGGATCTCAATCCAATTGAGAATCCCTGACATTATTATTTTTAAATTACTGGCGCTCTCATGTCATCAACTAACCTGAATAAACCTCGAAAAATTACAAGGCAAAGCTAATATATGTTTGCCCTACAAAATAAAAGTTTTTTTTTTTTAAATAGGAAGTAAATTTAATATATACTACAATTATTATTTAATATTCTAGTTAACGTTCTTTGCTTTCCACCTTTGAGGACTTGTAATTCACTATTAGTCTGAATACTGTGTGTTTGTATGTGTGTTTGCCTGTTTATTTTTGGTTCATCTCGCCATAGCTGTCAGAGAGTATCTCTTTTAGAGAGAGTTGATTGTGTAAAAGAAAGCCGAGCTGTTTGTCTCCGAGACAGCCGTCTGCTGACAGCGCATCTGAAGCAGCTGTGCTGCCCTCATAATGACAATAATGAAAACCTAAATAATTCGATACATTCCCGCAGAAATGCATTGTTTGCATTTGAATTAAACATTACAAGGTGTGTTGTGTTTGAGAGAGCAAAGAGAAGTTTTAAACATAAAGGGATCGGAGACGCTAAACTTGAATGCTGATGTGCAAGTCTGGTCTGGTTTGTCTTCCTCTACAGTCCTTTTTTGCCCCTCTCCCGGTCTGTCTCTCTCCTTTCCACCTCTCTTGCCCCCTCCCAACCCGTTCCGTTCCTCTCATCCACTTCAGGAAAGCAGGCTGCGCTCGCGTCCCGAGGGGTCTGATCCGATACAGGTCAGGTTAATCAATCCAGGGGAGTGAGAGGCAGTGCTGGGAGTTTTAATCAGGCCGAGACTGTTGAGACTCCAACCTCTCCACCCTCCAGCTGCCTGAGTGTTTGTATGTGTGGTCACGTTTGAGGTCTTGTCCTCTTTCCTCTCCTTGTGTGCTCACGTATGAGCAGTGCTGCAGTGCATTTCTGTGGCTCTGTTCACACAAAAGTGCATTTTGAGTGCCAGTTTGATTCACCTTTGCTGTTTGATAACTGATTGTCTGTGTGGTGAAGCTGCGCGATAAAACCTTTTCCTGTGGTCTTGTTTCTGAGGGTCATGTTGTGTTGTCCCAGGATGGTGAACGGGAGGAGAGAGAGGAGGTGGTAGGGGCTCTCCGGGGCAGTGCAGGAGGACTGATGGGCAGCCAGAGGCCTGTCAGAGATGCCAGGACTGAATTGGGCACTGTGCTCCAGGCTGGCGGCATCCTCCCGAGCTGCCTGGGGAGAGACTGAGCCCCCCATACTATAGTGAGATAAGAGTGAGAGAAATGGACATGTAGAACGCAGCATTATACATGAAACTGACCTGTATACTCTAGCTCGAGTCCATTTTATTCAGGGTCAAATAAGCAAAGTGCATCCATTGACTTGGTTTGACCCCCAGAAGAACAGGATCCAGGCTTTTAGTTGGCATGCTTTTTAGCATTTAATCAATGCCTTTTCTACCAATGCATCTGATAAAACTCTAATTGCTGCAGCCTCTGTAACACGCATTGTGTATTGTTGTGCAATTTATACATGAAAATCAGTTTCCGCGTGCATTTGATACGCAGTGTAATGTACTACGTACACTACCGAGTCAAAAGTCGTAGATTTTTTATGTTTTTAAAAGAAAGTCTCTTCTGCTCACCAAGGCTGCAATTTTTTGATAAAAAATACACAAAAAACACAGTAATATTGTGAAATATTATGACAATTTAAAATGACTTTTTTATGTTAATATATATTAAAATTTAATTTATTCCTCTGAAAAAAAGCTGAATTTTCAGCATCATTACTCCAGTCTTCAGTGTCACATGATCCTTCACAAATCACTCTAATATGATGATTTTATGCTCCAAAAACATGTATGATTATTATCCATGTTGAAAACAGTTTTTTATGTTTTTATTTTAGGATTCTTTGATCTTTTGAATGTTACGAATAGATATGAGGTGTAACATGGCTTTTATGAGACCTATTTATGATGTAATACTGAAAATGCTAAAACTTCCAGTGTAATCTTGCTGATTGATTAAGAAGTGCTTGTAGATCATTTTATCGATTGTCCATAATAATACACACAAAGTCATGTGTGATGTTATTTTTATCAGGACTTTTTCTTTGCATTTAAAAACATTTGTGCATCATGTCTTTCACATTTTTAAAAACACCCTTAATCGATTTCAACGTAAACATGGTTTTCTTGTGGTCTCTTCACTCTCAGAAAAGGTACAAAAGCTGTCACTGGGGCTGTACCTTTTCAAAAGGTACACTTTTGTACATTTTAGGTGCCAATTTGTACATTTTAGGTGCTAATATTTACATTTTAGGTGCTAATATGTATATTTTAAGTGTTCATATGTACATTTCAGGAGCTAAGATGTCCATTTTAGGTCCTAATATGTACATTTTAGGTGCTAATATGTGCATTGTAGTTGCTAATATGTGCATTTTAGGTGCTAATATATACAACTAAGGTACCAATATGCAGCCTTTGGCTACAAAAGTGTACCTTTTGAAAGGTACAGCCCCAGTGACAGCTTTTGTACCTTTTTTTCTGAGAGTGTATTGCTTTCCATGTACTCCTGTAAAACGTGGGTTTTTAATGTGCTGATTTTTGATAGTTACGGCACACAATGTTGCACCGATTATGCTTAATAACCTGACAGCATGTAAGGTCATGTACATACCTAAATCTGTGTGCTTTCATGAGGGAAAGGTCATAAGCGGTGTAAGCTGAACTTGATCACGGTTAGATTTTTGTCCTATTCATTGTAAGGCAAAAAAAGTAAATTAATTATATTTGTTGTGGCTCTACGAATAGTTTTGATGCGGATACTGAGAAAAATCTTATGTTGGCAGTTTTATGATTGATTTGCTAGTAAACTCTTTTTTGAAAAGTTGATTTTGTTTGTGATCAATGCTGATAGTTATTAGCAAATGTACCCCAGAAAACGTAAAAAAACGCAGAAAATGTAAACATGGTGCTTTTGCATTGTCCATTTTAACAATGAATTGTTCCCATAGTTAGCAGTGTTTTGATGTGCATGTAAATGCATTTGATGGTCATTTCAGTTTGCTTTTGGAAGAACAAGAACAGGACCCAAACTCTTCCAGTGCCATTACCCCTAAAATCTATAATATGAGAGGCGTCCTCTCCAACCCCCACCATCACGTGGGGAAGCTGGCAGACACATGGCCTCCTCCTCAGCCACGCACAGGCCCCTGACTGCTGCGTCCATCTATTTATTAGGGAATAAAGTAGCTCTAACAGCCCCTGCGTTTCTATAGCAGGATCCCTGCTGGTTCTCCACACTACACCAAGTCCTATCAGACTTCTTACTGGGAACAAATTGACGGAGAGGAAGGAGGAGAGAGAGAGTGAGAGGGGGCGTGTGCGTCATAGAAGAGAGAGAGTGACTGATGTGTGGCCAGTTTGGCCTGTGTCTGGTTTCCTGAGCTGTCAGTGCAGAAAGCCATATGGGCTCGGAGGAGAGAGAGAGAGAGAGAGAGAGAGAGAGAGAGCGTGTGTTCACTTTCAGAGCAGCGTGCATGAGTCATCTTCCTCCAGCTTTAAAGAGGGAAATGAAAGAGAGTACAATCCTGTCTTTACCCAGCAAAGGCGGCACAGAAGCTGCATCTGAAGCAGCTTAAATACCCCAAAAGGAAAAGGCAGTTATATTTAGAAAAAAAAAAAATAATGTCATGAGATTTTAAAAAAACGGATCCAAATAGGCCTAATATATCTAAAAATTAAATATACATAATAAATATATATTGTGATGATAAAGTTCAATGCCTTCTTCTTTTATCACCAAGTGTCATAGCTATTGAAAATCTGATCAAATCAGTGCCAGTAAAAACAATGTTGTTCTAATTTGATGTAAGTCATTATTTTTGCTTAAAATGAATTATCTGGAGGGAAAATTATTGGATTATGAAATGTGGTGGTAGCCTTTATAAAACATCATATAATGCAGTTGTTTTCCCCTTGTAGTCTTGGGAAAAGTTTGGGAAAATTTATATAATAATAATTATATGAATAATATTTATCGTGATTAATCACATCCAAAATAATAGTTTGTATTTATATAATATATGTGGGTGCACGGTCTATAATTTATTTTGTATATATATAAATACACACACATGCATGTATATTTAAGAAAAAATATATTTATATATAAAATATTTATATTTATATATAATATAAATTATATATAAATCTGTATACAGTATATACATGAAAACATTTCTTAAATATATACAAGCTTGTGTTATATATATATATATATATATATGTATGTATATATATATATATATATATATATATATATATATATATATATATATATATATATATATAAAAATAATTACACAGTGCCCCCACATATATTATATAAATACAAACTTTTATTTTGGATGCCATTAATCGTTTGACAGCCCTAACAATAATTTGTATATATATTATTTTTTTATGTATTTGTTTTTTTAATTGAATGATTTATTCTGATACAAAACATCAATGATTGAATCCTAAGCAGAGATACAGGAAAAGAAAGAAACGAGGGAATGGCTGGTGTGGGTGAATGAAGTGGGGAAGAAGCGGGAGCACGACGGAAGGAGAGACGGGCCATGAAACATCTGAGAAGCAGGTGTAGGATAAGGAAATAAATGCAAAATGGCAGAAAAGAAACAAAACAAGCCACGGTAGAGACTATACGCTGAGTAAAGGAAGTGGAAGGCAAGAGGTGAAGGGCAGAAAGGAGACAGAAGGATTTTGAAACAGGCTAAAGGAAAAAGAAGAGGAAAAAATGATGGAATTTCAAGAGTGCACACTAGGAACGTCAGGAAAATGTCTCGGAGTGAAAGAAAGAAACATGGGGTGGAGTGACGGAGTTTGACAGGAAAATAGAGCATGAAGAGGCATTGTATGTGTGTGTGTGTGTGTGTGGGAGCCCACATGTCTTTGATTTGAGTCTGCCTGCTATCTGGGTTAGTCACAGACAGCGTTATGGAGAGACGCTGCAGTTTTAATGATATACAGCAGCCGACTCCCTCAGACACCTCAGCACACAGATCTGTCAGGCTTGCCTCACCATTGATCTCCCAGCGGCTGCCGCAAAGCACCCTGGGAAACACAGCTGGACCGGTTAACCCCGCCTCCAGCACGTGTAGAGCCCCTCCCCTTCATTTCCACCATACCCTGAACCACATGGCGTTCTGTGTGTGGAAAGAGGGGGGCATTTACAGTACGTGTGACTCGACGGGGAAGCGAGGAGTTTTACAGACTTGTGAACACTTTGGTTATTATAAGAGCTGTGAATTCACAGCCAGAAAGCTGCTTCACATATGACTCTTTGATGCTGTCTGATTAAGAGCTTTTGCTTTTTATTTCATGCATTTGTTTTTTGTTTTTTCTATGCATGCAGAATCCAAGGCTTTGGGCAGATTGTTTTGATTAGTGGCTGTTTTCATGGGATCTTTGGTATGGGTGGCATCTTTTCTTCAGTGTCTCTCTCTCTCTCTCTCTCTCTCTCTCTCTCTCTCTCTCTTCTCTCTCTCTCTCTCTCGCTGGCGCCGGAGATCTTTGTGCACCATTGTGTAACTGGAGGATCATCACAGAGTTCAAGAGCTCTCCTGAGCTTTAGCCAGGTTGTCTTCATCTTCGCTCGCTCGCACATTCACACACACCGTCTGCTCGGCTCCAGTGTTTTTCTCGTCTTCTCTCACCTCTGTTTCTTTCCTGCTCTGTGTCAGACGATGAGATGTGGAAGCTGTTTACATAAACGCTCAAAACCAGACCCAAACCTTAAAGCGATAGTTTACCCCAAAAAATGAACATTTCTGTCAGCGTTTACTCACTCTCATGTCGTTCAAAACCCATATGGCTGAATTTTCCCCCTGGAACACAGAAGGAGATGTTAGGCAGAATATTTACGCTGCTCTTTCAATAAAAGTGAATGGTGACAAAGTGTTGTCACGACACCAAAATGACTAAAAATACACTTAACAGTAGCAGATGCAATCATACAGAATAGCTTTGTGTGAGGAACAAAATCAAAATCGGCTCTCAAGGCTCATTCGTGCTGTTTGACTATGGATATTTTGTCAATGCTGATTTATAATTTGGTGTTCGCATATGAAAATAGTACACAAAGAATGGGTCAAATGTAACAAATCAAGTTAATATTTACCATCTTTTATTGAAAATTTCAACTTTTTGTCAATCTTTAACTGAGAAGATAGTGATCAAACTACATTTTATAAAAATCACCTGTTAAATTCACAAATATTACATTAGCATAACGATTACAGTAGTTTGTGCATAAAAAAGTCTGTCAAAATATAACATACAACACGTTTATTAATGATGCGGAAGTGTGAAGTATTTCACTCAGTTCCCTGATCATTACGATTCAGTTTCAGATAGTGAAGAACAATTTTATACTCACATTATGTATTATGTACGTCATGGTCTCTGACAGACAGCATGTTGAAGCCGCTCAGGCCGTCATTTTCTCCTTCTTGGAAAGTGATAATGTAGTCAAAACATCCGGAAGTGTGTGTTTCCCAGGAAATGTGTGACTCGCTGGACCTTCTTGTATACCACCATGTGTAATTGTGCATGTTATTTTTTGACAGACATTGATGTTGTGAGATTCAAATGATGTGGATTTGAAAACAGATGGATCGTGAGAATAAAATTATTTATTTCTTAGCTGGCAAGTATTCAGTAAAGTGATTGATGCCTATGAGTGTGTTATTACTGTGTGTCCATGTTTTTGGTTCTAATAACCCAAACGACAGCCAGAAGTTTTTGACAGATGTGACAACGTGTATAAGGGGTGAACTATGTTTGATTTGTGGGTAATTATAAAACATGCAGGAGATGTTTGCTTTTTACAAGTTACTCAGAGACTTACCTGAAATGTTACATTCAGCTGTCACAAATTTGTTGACTTTTGAAAGAAAAGAAAAAAAAAACAGTAAAGGAGTGGTTTTGATGCACTATAAAATATTTTTGATTTTATAGCAAGAAAATGTTATTTAATCCCCCAAAATGCAGATCCTGTTGTAAATAATATTGAAATCCCTTTTTAAAGCTGTTGTTCCATTAGGCCTGTTACCACCTTTTGATTGGCAGATTTTGACTCGCATAAACTACTTGTATGCTGCTTACATGGTCATTTTGTCTTTATTGCACTGTAAAAAGAATATGCTTTATCAAATCAATAGAATTGTGGCAACAGATTACAAGCAAAATTATTAATTAAATTTAACAAAATAGAATTCACTAGTAATTAATCAAATTATTCCTTAAGCATTAATGAGTAAAGATAACACCAAAAAATTAACAAAAATATCTCACTAACAGACAGACGTCAAAGATGAATTACTCTTTTTTATATTGCCAACATTGAAAACAATTTTAACAAGCAGAATCACTGAAAGCCATAATTTTAAAACATCTAAAACAAACACCGAATCACCATAATGGTGACTTCCATTTATGTTGTTGTTGTTTTTTTGGTTGTTGTTGTAAGTTTACTCATTTTAAATGTACAATTTACAATTCTCAATTCTAATTTGTTAAAATGTAATTAATAATATTTGATTTTTTTGATTAAATAAAGCATATTTATTTTTTATAGTGTGGAGCTTGAGTTATTGATCACCATCCACTAGGCTATTGTAGGGATAAGAGAAGCATCAAAATGCTGCTTGACATCTTGTTTTGTTCCATGCAAGCAAGGAAATAATACGGGTTTGGAATGACATAAGGACGAGTAAATAATGACAGAATTATCATTCTTTAACAGATCTGCCAGCACCAGCAACCGCTCTGCTAATATAAGTCTGTACAAATCTGCAAAGCCCATGAAGACAGACTCCAATTCTGAAAACGAGCAGGATGCTCAGATTCTATTCATGCGTGCCAGTGATGTCATCATTTACCCACGATAGCTGGCAGCGGCACAGATGGCATAGAATACAGACACAGAAGAGAGAGAGAGAGAGAGAGAGAGAGAGAGAGAGAGAGAGAGAGAGAGAGAGAGAGAGAGAGAGAGAGAGAGAGAGAGAGAGAGAGAGAGAGAGAGAGAGAGTGTGTGTATCCATTTAAGGTCACGTTGGAATGTGTATTATTAGAACCAATTTCAGGCAGAATAAATCATGTTTAAGCAATGCATATGCGATATATGTGAGCACACTTATCCCTAAGACTCAGCTTCTTTTACAAGTTTTATTGCTCACTGTCAGATGTTATCTGCTGGGGTAGCATCTGTCAGGTATAAATGGCTCTTACTTACTCAAAAGACCTCGCAGGACAGGATAAAATTACAGGCAAGAATTTATGCACGAGCCTTTCAACATGTTTCTCGTTGTGTGCATGTTTTTTATAACACATACAAAGAGCTTAATGCATACTGATAAGCATGAGGCATCAGTCGTGTGTTACACTAGCATTGCGCTGGGTTGCGCTGCGATTGCAAATATACCTCGTGAGAAAAATGCATTTGCTAGTTGTGCTGTCTCTATTCATTTCTTGTTAAAGTGCGCCACCATGTGATAAGATGCCGTAACACTGTCAGGACATTCAATTGTGAATGTATGATAGAAATGAAACTTTAGTCAAGTTATAGAAGAGGGTTTAGAATTTAGAAATGTATTCTTGATTGTATTCTTTCTTCTTAATTAATTAACTAATAATAGTTGTTGTTATTGTTGTTATTTTGTAATCATTATTATGTAGGTGTATGCATTAAGTAGATATTTAAAATGATGCATTTATTCTACTTTATATTGATGATTGCGTTTAATTAAATTACATTTTAACTTAATTACATTTATTATTAACAATAAGTGTAGTAGCTTAATGTAAAATACATTTTACATTAGTTTCATCAGAAAGTTTTACATTTCTATATATAAAATATATCAAAATATTGATATTTATTCATTTAGTTTGTTCTATGTAATAAGATTCTATTAATTAATTAAATTTTATTTGTTTTATTTTATTTTTATGTGTTGTAATAACGTAATTAGTACACCAGGTGGAGCTCTTGACTACTAATACATGTGAACTCAAATGAACCACTACTAACCACATCATTCATAGGTTTATGTGCATTATGGTCGGTGTGTTGCTTATATTTACTGTAAATGCAATGTCAAAATTAGCATGCATAATAATGTCAATTGGACTTATTTGGCAGTAAGCCTTAGGAATTTTTTTTTTTTTTTGTGACACTGGTTGAGAGGGAAATTGTACACACATGGGATTTGGGTTGTGTGTTGTGTGTGTACAATTTCCCCTTTCAACCAGTGTCCAAATAAGTCCAATGACAATATTGCATGCATGCTGATTTTGACATTGCATTTACAAAAACAGTCATTATAAGTAACACGCCGATCATAACGTAAAGTAAAATAAATAGGGTTTATTGCTCTCTGTGCGTATAGTGAGCTCGGGAAGGGCATGGAGACGAGCCCAGGTCTGCGATGGGAGGCGTAAAGGTGATAGCTGGGCGTGTGGATTAGAGGAGATGAAAGGGTCCGGACAGGCGCTTTATCATGCACAGACTGCTCGGAAATTGAGTGGCGTCTCTCACACCAATTCTGACATGTCTGTAGGACGGCACTCAAAAGAGAGGTGTGGGGGTGATGCTGGAATGGCACAGGGCTCTCTATATAACTCCCAAACCTCTCCAAGAGTCTGGGAGCTGTAAAACACTCATTGTATTTGCATTCCTTACACACCGCACTTCTGAAGGATAGGGTGCAATGTGGCTGTTTATGTCTGCAATGTTGGTTATCAGCTGTAAATTCGTCTAAAACGGGTGTGCTGATAACAATTTCCCCACATTATAGCACGGTTTAGTCTTGGTTGCTTTCAAGTGTGAGTGGATATCTCATGCACAAGTGCGTTTAATGCAATTGCGTTCTTTTATGTGCGAAGTGATTTAGAGGGTATCAGGAGTTGAACTGCCAAAGATCACATGCGTGGCTTTTATTCCCCATGTCAAACTGGGATTTTTTTGTTTCCCCCTTGTTCGGATTTATTGCGGTAAACTATAGAGCTTGAAAAGAAAGGAGTTTGCACCCATATGAACTTTGATGGAAGATTGATATTTTCCAAGCCGTTAACTCTTTTATCCATCTCTCGCGCTCGCTCTGTGTGTGTGTGTTAACTTTTGCCATTATGACTTTTGTCCCATCCAGATTTTCATATAAATGGCTTGATGTGCGCAAGCATTTGAAGAATATCCTCCAATAAACGCAGTGTGGCTTCATTTACCACGAGTCCAAAACGCGCTCTTACGCACCGAATCAAAGCTCTTCTTGTGAATCGGATTCTCATCTGCTGCCCTCTTGTGTTGTTTGGCCTCCCCAAATTCCTCACCGCGCTGCGGCTCCCCTCGCGCTCCTCCTCCTCTCCATTGTATCCGCGTCAAAACGAAGGGGGTGCGGAGAAGTGCGACAGAAGGAGGGAGGGTTAAGTTGTGCCATCGGAGCGCAGAGGTGTTAGTTCATATCGACAGAACCGGTAGAGACATAGGGGGAGAGAGTTTGGACTATCACCACCACAGATGCACTTGTGTCTTTTCTTCTTTCGTTTTAACTTCCATCCATGTTGCTTATATCCATTACACGCCGACATTCACTTTCGCTGCGTTTTATGAAGCGGAGTTTGAAAAGAACATTCTCAACAGATGTCAGGCTCCGTTAGTGCCTCGGGTCATCTAGGTGTTTTACGCACAGCTGGTGTTTAAAACTGAGCTGGGGCGAGATTGAGGGGATTCAGAGGCACTGCACTTCAAGACTTTCTTTTTTAGTCAAGTTACTATAGGAAGCAGCTCCTCCAAGTGGATTACTATTATTTCCTAAATGTTTCCCCAGAGGAGGCTCTTCGCATTTCCATTTCTTGGCCGAGGAAGGATGGATGTGAGAATGAACCCAGGACACCTACTTCTGGCAGTGACCCTCATCGTCTGCAACTCACAGCTGCTGGTGGTCGCCAACTCATGGTGGTAAGATCAGATTGTAATCGCAAACTATTCTAAGTTGCAAATTGTATGTTTCTAAAGAACACCATATCAAGTTGTGTGTGGAGGATGAAACAATGCATACGAAAACTATTCACTGAGAACAAATGTGGAGGCTTTGTCACAATATTTACCTTGGGCAACAAATGGTCAAACTGTTTGTAAATAAGGGCATTCGTGTCCTGAGGACAACAGGTTTTTCAAACAGTTTTCAACTTGATAATAAGTTCCCTAGGCACCATTTACACGGTGCAATCCTTAGCTCACCAACACAAACAACGAATTTGCTTGAAATTAAATTGGTTCATAATTATTTAAATGAGTTTGACTTCTGTCTATAAAAAAGTCTATTGGCAGCACAAGAACAAAGCTTATTGCTATCTCACCTTGCATTGTACAAAAAAAAAAACAAAAAAAAACATGCAGTCTAGATTCCAGAATAGTGTGTCCTAATGAAATTTTACACTATTTTGTGTCATGTATGCTGCAGGTTCAGTTGTGCATATTTGATGGTCGGTGCATTGGTCTTACTTTCTCAGGTCATTAGCCATGAACCCCATCCAGAGACCGGAGATGTACATCATTGGAGCACAGCCTCTGTGCAGCCAGCTGACAGGCCTGTCTCAGGGTCAGAGGAAGCTCTGCCAGCTCTATCAGGACCATATGGTTTATATTGGAGAGGGGGCGAAGACGGGCATCAAGGAGTGTCAGTATCAGTTCAGGCAAAGGCGATGGAACTGCAGCACGGTGGACAACACTTCAGTGTTCGGCCGCGTCAGTGCAGATAGGTGAGTCGAATGTGATGATGATGATGCTTCAAATCCACATGCAATTTGATCAAATGCACAATAATAAAGCATGCCGCTTTGAAAATCCCTCTGATGACATTTGAGCCCACCGTGCACTCTTGAGTTACAATGTCTTCAAGGAAGTTAATGTATTTTGCTTAGAGTTGTCAGCTGCAAATAAATGCTCAGATGTCTTGATTACAAGTGGCTGATGGAAATCACATGACCAGTTGTTTAATTTCAGTTCGCCCCTGAAAGATGATAAGAGTAATCAACATGTGAAAATAAATGTACATTTGGTATATTGTTTAAAGGGGTGATTGTTCATGTTTTTAAAGTCATCATTTAAAAATATAAGTGGTTATGAGATATAGACTGATTTTCAATCACTTGATGGATATTGTTATTTGAGCAGTTATATGTAAATATGCATATTTTATTTGATTATCATAAACTAATTTTAATTTATGGTTGCCATATTGTTTACTTTTTTATTGAGCAACTGAACAATGTTGTCCCACTGGTTTTAATTGTGAAAAGTGTAGGAATAAGTGAAATACTTTGTATAGTTTTGAATATTGTTATGCATAGCTTAAATGTAACCTGCTAATGGGGATTGCTCTCAGCATGACTCGCTCCCCGTGGGATTTACGCGTTTCTCTCTTGGCATCACTTTTTACATTGCTTTTTATTTAAATTGATGTTTTATATCATTTTATGCATGCATGTTTAGATGAGATATTTTATACAGTATATTTTAAAAAAAAAGTTGCTCTAGAGATATTTCTTCTAGTATGCATGTTGCAGTGTGTACTTGAATGCATGCTCGTATATGCGTGTCGTTCTCTCACAGAAGACAGCGCTCGTTGCCTCAATTGAGTGAGTGTTAGTTCCGCTCATCTGTGAAACAAGGTGTAAGGCGCGACATGCCCCCCTCTCGTGCCCCCCAAATAGCACGGGACTTATTTGCAGTCAATCGCGAGGTTTATATTGAGGTGTTAGTCGGGCCATTGTCCAGAGTCGCTTTTGAAATGCAATGACACGATGACACAGAGTCGGGATATCCGGGACTCTATTTGAAGTCCGGGCACCAAAGGCCAATAAAAGTGGCCCTTCAAATTCAATAGCCGCATCGTTGGAATGCAGGTTCACACCCGTTTACACGCGACGCATTGTGAGTGTGATGCCGAATTTTTACATTATTTAAAATTTTTGCAATACTTTTCTCTGCTTTTGTATATATTGCATATCTATCTATCTATCTATCTATCTATCTATCTATCTATCTATCTATCTATCTATCTATCTATCTATCTATCTATCTATCTATCTATCTATCTATCTATCTATCTATCTATCTATCTATCTAATTTCATTGTAAAAAAAAGCTCAAGTTGGTGCTCTAAAAACCTCACAAAATCAAGCAAATATTGTATGATAATTTATTATTAAAGTCCCTAAATCCCTAACATTTTAAGCTATATGCTCCTGTGCTACATTTATTTATTTATTTTTTTTAAACTTTTGGTCGGTCTAGTCAGGGGCAAGTTGACTTTTATTGAGGCATTGAGGAAGGCCGGATCATTAAAAAGGAATTCTCAGGGCCTGCAGTTTAAAAACGTTTTGTGTTCTGACAAATTTCCTCTTGTAATTATGGTGTCGCTAAGCATTGAAACAAACTGCTTATCTCTAAATATGGTCGTACTAGCACTTTTTAACATGTTTAAACAGCTTTTAAACGTTAAACGCTATTAACTGTATTGCCTGTGCTGTTGAGGTATGTGAAATCTGCATTCCAGATGGCTTATTAGATGAGGGAAAAATCAGGTAACACATGCACAACAGATGCGAAAAAGAGCACAAATTTTTATAAACCTAGCGCCTCTTTGGCAGGAAAGCTTTGCGGGTTATCATATATGCCTCATGTGAATTTGACCAAAACTGGAAAATCTGTCAGTCCTCTTTTTGCTTGTGTTTTAATATACTTTCATTGAGATATATATATATATATAAATATATCAATGGTATAATGAATCAGTGCTGTCCATGTACATGCACACGTTTCTGATAATCTTATCTCTCACTGCAGGGCTTACCAAAAAGATTGTTACCATCTGTGGGGTTCTGGAAATGAGTTGTTTTACTCTCTGCCTTACTTCCTAAGTGAATAATCAGGAAAAAAAGTAGACTGAAGAGTTTTGATTTAACAAAGCGATTTCCAGCCCATGGAATGTCGTCCATGTCCTAATTATGTGTTTTTCTGTCTGCATGTCCTAATTATGTGTTTTTCTGTTTTCAGGCAGCAGAGAAACAGCTTTTACTTACGCCATCAGCGCAGCGGGCGTCGTGAACGCCGTGAGTCGGGCGTGCCGCGAGGGCGAGCTCTCCACCTGTGGCTGCAGCCGAGCGGCTCGTCCCAAGGACCTCCCGAGAGACTGGCTATGGGGCGGATGCGGGGACAGCGTCAACTACGGCTACCGTTTCGCCCGGGAGTTTGTGGACGCCCGTGAGCGCGAGAAGAACTACCCTCGTGGAATTGATTCGAGAATGCACGCACGCTTATGAATCTGCAGAACAATGAAGCTGGGAGAATGGTGAGGACATGCACACACACATAGATGAGTGACCTATTGATCAGCGTCCCGTACTGTGGTCGTTAAATCCACCATGATCCACCTAATTGAATTCTGTGCAAGAGTGCATTGGTTTGGTTAAGGTGTGTTTCTTTACGCGTCAGCGAATGAATCACGGCTGTTGCAACCTCTATTGTGATATTGAGAAATAAGAGACCTGTTGTACACTTGAATGGATAAACACGGCTTTAAATATGTTTGTGCGTGAATAAACCAAAGCCAGCCCTTATGTCTCCTGTAGATCACCACAAACACAATAACAAACACGGTTACTTCATCCTCCCTCTGTTGTTGAGTGAATGTGTTTACTTTGCTAAAATTTGGGACCACAATTGTCTTTAGAAGTTAGCTAAGTCTTCCTTTGGAGATGTCCTCAAAGGTAAAATTTTAAAGGGGGATTAGTGTGTGGTCTACAGTAATTATATGGATGTGCAATTACATATTTTCAAAACTGACTTGCCATTGTCAGCTGAATCATCTTCAGGAAGCCCTGTATAGTTAAGATTAACAAGTTGTTGCTGGCGAAATCCAGTCAGTTCAATAGGAATCCATTCAATTGGGAATTTTGCTGGAGGGCGGCAGATTTCGGTTGACCAACAGACAGCTTCATGTTTTGAGTTGTGCTTCATACATTTCGCTAATGTGACCGCTAATGTAGGCTGGTTTGGATTCACCTGGCACTGATTGGACGTGTTACAGGGTGTTTGTTTACATGAGACTAAATCAGCTAGACACAAATGCAGGGGTCTGAATGCATGTTTTGATTTCCTGGACTATCTTGAAACGGGCTGTAAAAGCTGTATCCTTGTGGCAGGACACTCAGAAAAGCATGAGAAACAATTCTAAGACATTCGGTTTTAATTGGATGAATTTAAAGATGTAATGCATGGCATTTGCACCTGACATGTCAGATGATTAATTGGTCATTAAAGAAGTAGTTCGCTTTTCGAAAAACTTTTGCTGATAATTTACTCCAGATGCCATCCAAGATGTCCATGTCTTTCTTTTTCAGTTGAAAAGAAATGAAGGTTTTAGATGAAAACATTCCAGCATTTTTCTCCATATAATGGACTTCAATGGGAACCAAACGGTTCAAGGTCCAAAAGACAGTTAAAGTGCAAACTGTTCAAAGGGCTTTAAACGATTCCAGACGATGAATAAGGGTCTTATCATGCAAAACGATCACTCATTTAATAAATAAATAAAAAAGTTTAAGTTTTATAAGCTCAAATGGTCGCCTTGCTCTGTTCTGTGACGCACGTTTGTGACTCTCCAGTCCGGTTTCGAACTCTTTTTCCAAGTCAATTCATTTGTTTCTTTCGTTGAATGAACCAAATGACTTGGAAAACATTCGTCATTTTGATGATTTTTTGGTCACCTTGATCATTTTGAGCAAGGTGACCATTTGAGCTTATAAAACTTAAACTTTGTTATTTATTTATTAAATGAGCGATCGTTTCGCTTGATAAGACCCTTATTCATCGTCTAAAATCGTTTAAAGCCCTTTGAACAGTTTGCAGTTTGCACTGAAACTGTCTTTTGGACCTTGAACCATTTGGTTCCCATTGAAGTCCATTATAAGGAGAAAATGCTGGATTGTTTTCATCAAAAACCTTAATTTCTTTTCGACCGAAGAAAGAAAGACATGGACATCTTGGATGACATGGAGGTGAGTAAATTATCAGCAAAAGTTGTGAACTACTCCTGTAAGACTTTAGCTTTATATAAAAATAACAGTGGCTCTGTACGGCGTCTATTTTAGGTTATAGACTAGGGAGAGAGCCGATTTAATGAAAGTGACCAAATGCTAGGCCAGCGCCCATAGAGTCTGCTGGGGGTCAGGAGGTCAAAGCACCACTAAAGCATCCCATGTCATACTCGTATGCTTTAAATCTAGTGTCCCATTCAGATTTCCATCCAATCTCCCTTTTATTCATTTAATGGAGTAGTCGATGCCAGAACAAATAGTTTTTTTTATAAGGTGATGTGTGGCAAATTTGTTTAGTCAGGAACGCTCTGACACTGCACATTTTCTTGTTGAATGGCTTCTTGCTGTTTTATAGAACAGCTATATGGTGGAATGATTATTGGAGCGTTTCCAACTATGCGAGTGTGTGTGTGTCTGGCTCCGGCAAACTGTGGCCCCCCTGCCACGTTCAGGTGGGCATAAAACCGGAGCGGGAGAACGCGCTGCAGAATGTCACCACATCCTGCCAAAACACACCATCAAACTGGAATGCGTTCCTCCGTCCCTCGCGAGTCCCACGCTTTGTCATTCCACACCCCGATCCCATCCTCTTTCCACTTAGTTATTTGAGTGCTTTTAAAACTGAAGCGGCCCAATAAAAAGTCCATTTGCCTGCCGATGTGGGTGCTTGCCGTGCGCAGAGCTCCGCCACATATGTTTGTCTTAGGGAAGATGAGTGTATTTAACGTGTTTACAGAAGAGAGGGCCTCTTTTCTGGAGTTATGGCACATCTGAGATCCCTGGCTCTTCTCCTGGAGGTTCCCTGAGGTGAGGAGGTCAAGGTCTGGACATGTTCTGTACGTGCATGCTGGGGAGATTATATCTTTCGGTGCACGCCGGGTAACTACTCGACCACCCTCAGCTTGGTCCTTTTTGTTCTTCCTTGAGTTATTGGCACCTGCTTTTTTTGGCGGAGGTGGAGGTGTGACCCCCATACTCCTCGCGGGGCAGATTTGTCTTGCTTGGAAAGGCTTGGTCTTGGTGGGCTTTTGTGGAGGAGACAGAAGCGTATCGGATGCCCCTCGGTGTGAAGTCGGGGGGGATAAGAACGGTTTAGTGAAAGACGGTGCGTGTGGTTCCGGTGCTGTGGGTCACAAAGGCTCGTGACCCAGACTGTACAGAGAGAGGAGGCCTCCACCCTCCATAAAGATCACCTGCTTCTGTGTGTCTTTCATTAGAAATCAACTGCAGCGGAGACAAACACACACACACCTTAATCTAAAGCACTTTATTACTCACTCACACACACACGCACACGTAGGCGTAACGTATTTTAATACATTGTTAAGGCTTTCTGGCTCACTCAATTTATCTGCATTACTAATGTTTGAATGCTTTTGTATTCAGAGACACGCATATTTACTTCAGCTATCTAAATGAGGACGTACCATATACTTTTCCCGTTTTTATCTACTCCACCAGTCCTGAGTGACTGAATCATGTCATTTTGTTAAACTTTTGATCTGAAGGTTTTACGTTGACATGTTATTAAGTGCCCCAAAATCAGCTTTGTTGACAAATAGACATGGAATTTCTTTACAAACCTTCACATACATGAGTTGGACTGTATTGTGAAAGGAGTCCAGCATTAATGGGAATCCCTTCAAGACTGTTTTTAAAATCTGTTAAATAAGCAAAATAATCAACTAGCAATAGCAAACACCATTTTGATAAATAACTATAAGCCAAAGACTATAAAAAATGAACGAATGAACATTAAAAAGTTAAAGTAAAATAGAAAATAAAATAAAAATAGTTCCACTAATATTTTAATATTTTTGTGCGTGTGTGTGTGTGTGTGTGTGTATTTATACTTTACTGTTATTCTAAAATGTAAAACAGTAATAATAAAGAATAAAAAATAATTAATAACAAATGAACATTAAAAAGTTAAAGTAAAATAGAAAATAAAATAAAAGATTGATTTCACTAATGTTTAATAGTTTTGTGTGTGGTGGGGAATTATAATTTACTATTATTCTAAATGTAAAACAGTAATAATAAAGAATAAAAATAATTAATAACGAATGAACATTAAAAAGTTAAAGTAAAGTAGAAAAAATAGTTTTCACTAATATTTTAATAGTTGTGTGTGTGTGTGTGTGTGAATTATACTTTACTATTATTCTAAAATTTTGTTTTAGAATAATAGTAAAATTAATTTGTTAATACTAAATTTAATAGAAAATTTATAGCAAATTTTATTTACGTTTTATAGTAATAATAAAGAATAAAAAAAATTAATAACGGATGAACATTAAAAAGTTCAAGTAAAATAGAAAATAAAATAAAAAATTGTTTTCACAAATTTGTAATAGTTTTGTGTGTGTGTGTGTGTGAATTATACTTTACTATTATTCTAAAATGTAAAACAGTAATAACAAAGAATTTAAAAAAGTATTTTTTTACATTTTACTTAAAAATAAACAGATTTAATTGTAATTTATAATTGTTTATGGGGTGTGCAAAATATTTTCAAGATTTGTTATCATAACATTTTTTCTATTGTCCAATCAACTTAAATAATTAATTATTTAAGATAACTTATTATTTTAAGTTTCTGATGATTAAATCAATCTCCTTTCAATCAAACTCTATTTTTTCCAGTTCAATCAACTTAAAATTTTAAGGCAACCAGGTTACTTCATTTTTTAAGTTAAACCAACAATGTTTTTTTTTTTTTACAGTGGAATCATTTTCTACTATTGAGAATGCCCCAAACTAATGTTTTGCCAGAATGTTTTGTCCCCAACATGGACCTGATTAAAAGTAATAAATAAATACATACAGATGCTTTAAAAGTCTCCCATTGTTGTGGCCTTGAAAACTGCTACATTTTCTTAGCATAGCTCAGAGAGATTTGTATTTGTTTACTTCAGATCCTTTTCCCGTCCTCTCTTATCTCCACACCTCCTTGCTCCGCCCTCGAACCCCGCCCAGCAGTGACCCTGACCCGTCTGAGCGCGCTCCATTGTGCACAGCACCGCATGCGTGTCCTTTCCACGCCACCGATGAGCCTTGTCTATCCATCACACCTTGGTCACTTGGGCCAAAAGAGAAAAAGAATGACAGAGAGTGAAAAGGAGGGGCGCGAAAAAGGAGATAGATGAAAGTGAGGACGAATAAAAGAGAGAAATGGCAGCCTTTATGTGAACACAGTTTCAGTTGGGCAGCACATGTTGCATAGAAATTCTCAAAAACCCTTTTGTGTGCGATCATTTAGATGAGGTGGCGGAACTGCAGCTTGACACGCAAGACGGTAAATAGCCGAGAATGGCTTGCGTGATGTGGGGCGCTGCTGTGTGGGAAAGTGTGTGTGTGTGTGTTGTTTCTGGAGTGCAGACAGGTATGCAGGTTGGGCCGGTGATGACAGAGACTTGAAAGGTGTTGGAACTCCCCTTAATGTCTGTGTGCGAGCAGGTAAAAGGAAGGGGCTTAAACAGCTGCCACCAGAGGGGGGTTGAAGAGTCGGGGCAGCACATCCTCAAAGACGACCGTTAAATGTTCTCACGTGAGGTGTTAAAGGGAGGAGCACTGCCGGGTCTTAAATGACAGAGAAACAGAAAGAGAAATGCCTTTAATGTTCCCTCGTTCAGGACACTAAACAGACACAAAAGACACGGCAAACAAGACACGTCACACACCGAGGCGGAAACAACCACGCTGGCCACCCAACCTTGATTGAGGCCAGACGTGGAAAGAGATTGCGCTCATTACTTGTTTTTGTGTTTGCCGGCCAAACGTGACGCACTTGTATGAAACGTGTTTGGGACGGGTGGTTAATGAAAAGTAATAGACTGTTAATGTTACATGTTAAATAATTAAAAGGAAAGGGAAGAACAGCCGTTGGTTTAGTGGGACAATATGTCGAGCGTTTCTTTATTGATTCAGCTGGGGGTTTCATTGAATTTAATCAGCAGGAAGTCTGTTGTCAGTGGACGCTGGGGCTCTCTGTGTGTTCTAGAACAGAATGACTATTCATCACATTGTTCTCCAAACGCTCTCGCTGCGGCTCTCTGTTTGTAAAGGGACCGTAAACTCAAAGGCCTCTGGAGGCCCCATTGACTTCAAACAGGCTGGTGCACTGAACTCATTGGGCCTCTAGAGGGAGCTGTTGTTCCACCAGGGCTTACTTAGCAGCTTATTATAGAGCTATGAGCTGTGTGACAAAAAAATCCAAGAATAGTGTTTGCTTCCACTCTTTTAAAAAAATATAAGTCATAGCATAGCTATCATTCATGTTTTAAGCATTTAGCTAAATGCATTTAAAAAAAAACATTATAATTTATCATTTTAATTTATACTTTTATTGTTTAATATTTGTTTCAAAATAATGTTTAAAATATTATTTTATTTTATTTCACATACACACACACACACACATATATATATATATATATATATATATATATATATATATATATATATATATATATATATATATATATATATATATATATATATATATATATATATATATATATATATATTACATTTAACATTTTATTGTTTAAAAAAGTTTTTACACTGTTTTTTTTTACAAAATAGTATTTATTATTCCACACATTCTCACATTATTTTCCCTCATCTTTTCATATTATTTTTTTATAAAATAAAAAAATATTTATGCAAAAGAAATAACATTTTATTAATAGCTGGTAATCATACCTTTTTTATACCATTATTTAAATTCCATTTTTATACCTTATGTTACATTTAACATTTTATTGTTTTAATACTTTTTATACTGTTTATTTTTTACAAAACAGTATTTGTTATTATTATTCCACACATTCTCACATTATTTTCCCCTATATTTTCATATAATTTCTTTATTAAATAAAATAAATATTTGAAAAATAAATACAATTTTATTAATAGCTGGTAATTATTTAATTTTTATACCATTATTTAAATTCCATATTTATACCATATATTACATTTAACATTTTATTGTTTTAATACTTTTTATACTGTTAATTTTTTATATACATATTTTTTTACAAAATAGTATTTATTATTATTATTCCACACATTCTTACATAATTTTCCCTATCTTTTCATATAATAATTGTTTTATTAAATAAAAAAATATATATATGAAAAATAAATAAATAAAATTGTATTAATAGCTGACAATTATACAATTTTTATACCATTAATTATACAGGAAACTTAAAGACAGACATGCTGTAAATCCGTAACACTTAGTGGGGTAAGTTATGGCATGCATGGCAAAATATTATCGATTAGTCTGTATTTTCAGCCCGTTCCTACTTTATATTCAAATTTTTATTTTTACCTAGCTGACAAGTTATTCCTATTCCTTTAGTGCTTGTATATATAACTAACAACAGTAGATGTGATCAGTCTGATGAAGTTGTATAAGCGCATATCTTGACTGGGAAAGTTTTGGTGCTAGAGATGCTAAGTTTGGTTTATTCTTTTAGACAAGTTAAAATGTCATATTCTCACAACAGTTTTTCTCCACTCACAGGCAGTGTACAGATCTGGCCAACGTCGCATGCAAGTGTCACGGAGTCTCCGGCTCATGCAGTCTGAAAACCTGTTGGCTCCAGCTGGCCGACTTCCGTCGCGTGGGAGAGTTCCTGAAGGAGAAGTACGACAGCGCAGCCGCCATGCGCATCAGCCGACGGGGCAAGCTGGAGCTGGTCAACAACCGCTTCAACCCCCCGACGAGCGAGGACCTGGTCTACACCGACCCCAGCCCGGACTACTGCCTGCGAAACGAGACCACCGGCTCTCTGGGCACCCAGGGCCGCCTGTGCAACAAGACCTCGGAGGGCATGGACGGCTGCGAGCTCATGTGCTGCGGTCGCGGCTACGACCAGTTCAAGACCTACAAACACGAGCGTTGCCACTGCAAGTTCCACTGGTGCTGCTACGTCAAGTGCAAACGCTGCACGTCGCTCGTGGACCAGTTCGTGTGCAAGTAGCAGCCTAGGGAACGGGACAGACGCCCTGGAGAGGCACTGAGCAATTAGCGGGAGAAGAACGGGACCCTTAACGGACCCAGAGGGGGAACTTAGAGATAATGAAATGTAAAATGATATATTAAATAGCAACAAATTAAAGTATATAAGTAAGTGTACGTGTGCCGTTGATAGTAATTTAATGACCTTTTCTGACTCAAGAGTCAAAAGTTGGACGTCATTGATGACAAGGAGGCACCGGTGTGATGCATTCTGACTCGAGCTGTTGTTCTCTCCGTCTTTGAGTTCAGAGAGGCACGTAGTCTTTGCTTGTTCTAAACGGAAGAGCCTACAAACTCTTTAGAGACTCTAGAGGGATCAAGAAAAGATGCAGAAAGAGGACGGAGAACAACAGGGCACATTCGATTCGCCGCTGATTCTTGAGCACGCCTCCAAAAACACACTCCACCCTGCCCATATTAGAGCTCTTAAGAACCTTGAGTCAGAAAAAGGCGGAATAATTGGACATTGTGTTCCATGATGTCATAATAATCTTTGAGATATGACAAGAACAGAACGCTGCCTGTTACCCTTCACACAAGCATTTCCTAATAAGAAACCTGGAGAGACGTGTGAAAGATGAAACCAGGACTGAACACTTTTGCCTGGATCGGAGCAACACATGCACACGCAAAACTCCCCTTTATTCTTACTAAATCGCTGTCGTATCCTTCTTATAGGCTTTCAAAAGCCCGTTTGATGCATTTCAGGGTCTTCATCTGGGAGTTCCCGAGAATATTGTGTTTGTCACTGTCTTTGTCATTGTTGGTTGAAACGGTTCAAAGCATCACAGTAATGAATGTGTGTGTGTGGTAACTGAAATAGGACGAAAAAAAAAATCAAGGCTACATAAGGACTGCAAAAACTATTATTGTAACCAAATACTAGTGGTTCAGATTATATTTTATTAATTGCTTCTCATTTTATACATCATATGTATTGTTCTGATTATTATTTTTTGATAAAGAAGCTTTTTACTGGGGATTTATATGCTAGCAGAGAAGATATTACTGGCCACTGGATGGAACGGGTGATCATAGCCGACTCTCTGTCTGTCAGGCCGTTGGAACATGACAATGAGATCTTTTGTTTTGGAGGAAAACTACACTTGTAAATAACAGTCAGTCATACATGCAAATAACACTTACAATCTCTTTGACACGTCACTCCACAGTTTTTTGCTGCCCTGTGATCATATTCTTGTTGTGTGTATTCCCCCTCATTCAAACCAGTAATATTAAAAATATGAATAGTGATTATTATTACCTACTTAGCTGCTTTATTTCTGTTTTGCTCTCTGTGTTCGTTCTGTTTGCTTTGATGCATACAATTTATAACCAGGGTTGTGTATTGCATAAAGCAGGGGTTTCAAATTCACGCACCTCCCCGCTCTGCGCACACTCTTAGAAGAAAAGCTTCTATATAGAACCTTAAAAGGTTCTATCAGCACTACGTATTTGGAACCCCCTAAAGGTTCTATAGAACCCTTTTTAAAGAGCCCCTATCATAGCATGGTAACACTTTACGGTAAGGGTACATGAATTATCATGAATTCATGTATAAATTAATGCATGAATTATGCATTCATTCATCCATTACTATCTCATGACTCATCAGGAACTAACCCAAGTTCAACGTTTTTCACTCATGACTTCATGAATGAACAACACCTGAATTAAAGCATTAACTAAGATAAGCACATCATCATGAATTATGATTCATTACGCATGATCATGATGTTTTCTTTGTTCACAGTTATGCCACCATTAAAAGCACATTGTTCATCAGTGTTTCAAAGGACCTAGTCACCACTTTAGTTGAGGGGCCACACACATGATGAAGTCAATGATAGATAATGCTTAGTTAATGATGACTTCTGTATTTGATTAAAAGAATTTGTGAGCTGTGGTTGGTCTATTATGGTGTCTGTCCAATACAGTAGTCATTATTATCTAAGCATTATCTAATTATGACTTCATCATGTGTGTTGCCCCTCAACTAAAGTGGTGACTAGGTCACTGACCTAGACAAAGAACAAAGAAAACATGATCATGTGTAATAAATCATTCATGATGATGTGCGTATCTTAGTTAATGTTTTAATTAAGGTGTTGTTCATTCATGAAGTTATGAATGAAAAATATTGAACTCATGTTAGTTCCTGATGATTCATGAGATATGAATGAATGCATAATTCATGTATTAATTTATACATGAATTCCTGATAGGTTGGTGACATTACCTTTTAAGTGCACTTCGTAGCACACTTGGGGTGGAACCCACCTCTGAACTGAGCGTGTCAGATAATAGAGACATCCAAAATGTGCTGAGAAGGGATAAAGTAATAAGTCATAAAAATGATGAGTATATTTATTCGGTAACACTTTACAATAAGGTTCATTAGTTACTACATTAGTTAACATTAACAAAGAATGAACAATACTTCTTCAGCATTTGTTAATCTTTGGTAATGTTGATTTCAACATTTACTAATACTTTATTAAAATCTTGTTAACATTAGTTAATGCACTGTGAACTAACATGAACAAACAATGAACAGCTAGATTTGTATTAACTAATGTTAACAAAGAATAACAAATACAGTAACAAATGGTTAGCTAATGTTAGTTAATGCATTAACTAATGTTTAATAAATGAACCTTATTGTAAAGTGTTACCATTTATTCTACTGATATGGACTACATCAGTCATTTTTGGTACTTTATCTGTGTTGTATAAGCTAAACTAGACCTATATAATGCAACCTTTACACTCACGTCAATATTCTTCATGAGGCAGGAACCACAAAATAACGGATGTCAAAGTTGCTCAACTGTTTTTTTGGAGAATTGCTGGGTGGGGTGGCACTTGCTTTTCTTTAAAACGAACCGAACACAAACATCTCAATTCAGATTTCAGTTCCTTGCCTCACACCCTCTTTTACACTGCGGATTAGTTTCACTGCTGTTGATGAGTGCATGATTAGCAGATCAGTTCTCTTGTTTTGTTATGCAATTCAGTAGACAGATACTGGCACAAACTACATGTGAACCATGTGCAGGTTGGGACAGTTTCCAGTGACTTTGGCCCAATATCAGGAACAATAAGTATTGACAGGTGGGGATCTGTCTGCATGGCATGCACACATCTAACATCTGTTTTGCAATTAGGGGAGTTTTTTTTCTTCTTTTTTTGGATGGCTATCAGTTTCATTTAATTTTGGGCTGGAGCACACAGGCCTATGTTCCACTTGTCTGGTATCTCATTGGGTTTGTATGGTCAAAGGACAAACCATGACCTGAGCTGGAAATTCTCCAGAAAGCTCATGTAGGTCAAAGCACCACAGGAAACTTATAACCACAGCCCGAGACCACTCTTGAAAATAGAGCTTAAAGTTTGCATTTTATATATATATGTATATACACACACCATTCTGAAGATTTCGATCTGTAAGATTTTGAAAAATAATTAAAAGAAGCCTCTTCTGCTTACTGCATTTCTTTGATTCAGCAACATTATACACTACTGTTCAAGGTTTTTTTTTTTAGAAATTAATACTTTTATTCATCAAGGATGCATTAAATTAATCAAAAGTGACAGTAAAGACATTTATAATGCTACAAAATCTTTCTATTTTAGATAAATTCTCTTCTTTTGAAGAATCTTGGTAAAAAATGTACACAGCTGTTTTCAACATTGATAATAATAAATGTTTCTTGAGCAGCAAATCAGCATATCAGAATGATTTCTGAAAGATCATGTGAAACTGACTGTAATGATGCTGAAATGTAGCTTTGATCACAGGAATAAATTGCATTTTAAAATATATTCAAATAGAAAACAGTTATTATTAATTGTGAAAATATTTCACAATTGTTTTTGAGCACACACACGCATATATATATATATATATATATATATATATATATATATATATATATATATATATATATATATATATATATATATACACACACACTGGGAGACTTAAGACTTAAGTCTTGCTTCATGATGATTGCTAAAGCCCAGCTATAATTTCACAATATGGATCATAGTGCATTGAATTTTTAACTTTTGCCATTGATTACATCATTATCAAGTATTGCATTTCACAACTGAAGCTTGCACTGATATCATATCTGAATAACTGATAGGGAGGGATGTCACTGCATATTCCAACTTTCTTTATTGCGAATATTTCAATTTGTGCAATCATTTATATAAAAAAAATGATTGCCTTAATTTCATGGTTGTTTATCCAAATGGTTGTGAATTAATGTATTATTTTAATGAGTATTTAATGAGCATATTTAAACATAAAATAACATTTTATATTTTAAAAAATACTGTGAATGTGAACTTAAAAAAAATAAATAAATAAATAAATAAATAAATAAATAAATAAATAATAAATAAATAAATAAATAAATAAACAAAGCATGAATCCCACAAACAAACAAGTCACCTGCGGACTACAAATCCCTTCAAAACCCGTTATCCTGAAACTAGATCACGAGACTACATGGGCGTATTCTGATTGGCCTCTCTTTCTCACGCGAGGTACGTCACTTTGAAACGCAACGATATACAGAAAATCCAGCCAGCTTGAGTCAGTCAGTCAGTCTTCTGGAACGGCAGCCTCTCTCCGAAAAAAAAAAAACACTATTGAAGGACAACAGTCCGTTGCTTACATAAACAGGTGAGCAAAAATCTGACACCCACATGTAGGTGTTAGAATATATTTGAAGGTGTTCTGACTGTATGTTTGCGCTTATTAAGTTGTTTATGTCAGTATTGCTAGCCGACTAGCGGTCGTTGCTACGTTGCCTGAAACGGATCTTCTATTGTTTTTAAGGTTTTTCTTTAAAGGAATAAAAATTTGAATTATTCAAAAAGACCGGAATATTACCACAGACGCGTCTTAAAGCTTATAAAGAGCGTGACGAACGCGAGGAGATAGAAGTACGTAGCCTAAATCCCGTGCATTAGTCACTTTCAGACTTGTTTGTGTCAGTCTTTGAGAGGTGAGTGTGACCACTGGGTCTTTTGTTTGGAGTTTTTCATCTTCCTGTCTTGTTTTATCCTCATTTTGTACGCTCGTAGACAGTTGTCAAATTTCACGTTCATAATAGAGAGGTGATAACAGAAGATGTTTTTGTTTGGGTTGTAAACAAAAACACTTAAATTTAAAGGGGCCGTTCGCCCAATTTTAATATTCTGTTACGACTCGTCCAGATGTTTTTGCAATAATATGTTATGCAGGATGACAATCTCAATAGCCTTGTTTTTTTTTTACCAACACAAAGGGAATTTTGACTTCTGCTGTCATCCTGCCAAAGATCAACGTTTGTGTTTTTGACGAAGACAGAAAGTCATAGAACTTGTTGGTTTAGCATAAGTTACCTTTTTTAATAACTGGATAAAACTGAGAGAGGTCAAATGATGATGGACATAGTGGGTGTATTTACGGTATACTGGTAGTGGAATAAAATAAGTAAAAAGCACAGCAGATGATGTTTATGGTAGCTAAGCATCAAAGTGTGAAAGTGTTTTGACAGCTCACTGCTTATCTTATTGACTTAATCACCACTGGCGTTTCTGACCTAGTTTTCTCCTGCCTCCCGCCATGAGTACACGTTTCTTCTCATAAAATATATAATATATGTATACACACACATTTTTATGAGGATAAACTCCCTCAGTCCACTTCACTATTTCAGGTCCTCTTCAATGTCATATTGCCATCCAGTCAGATTGTTATTAGTTGGTTTGACCAATATGAGTTTTTGCCCTCAACTGATATTTGTTATTCTCAACTTTAATTGGTTATGTGAAACACCATTTACTTCTATTGTTTGAATAATTTCTCAAATTATTTTGAGAAATTATGGTGATGGCACAGTGGATAAGACACATGCCTTTGGTGTGAGAGACCCGGGTTCAATTGTGAGACACCAATGTGTCTCTGAGCAAGACATTTAACCCTGGTTGCTCCAGACACCTCTGAGTCTGATAGATATAGCAATTGTAAGTTTCTTTGGATAAAAGCATCAGCTAAATGAATAAATGTAAATGTACATTTTTAAATAACTGCATGTTGTTTTCAAGTGATATAGCAGTTGTGTTGCAAATGCAATTTATCAAAAAAGCAGTCTTGTGTTCACGAAATAACTTTCTCATAATAAGTTCTTAATGCATGTTTTTACTGTTGTAATGTAATATTCATATAGTCATTATTGTAACAAAAAACAGTAATACAAATGAATACAAATAAGTTTTGCCTTTACATTTAAAGTCGGCATGAAATCAAATTTGACAAATCTTCTTTTTATATATTCAGTATAAATATGAATATATTTTATATATTCATATATTCAATTTTACTTGGATATACGTCATCGACAAAGAAAAAAATGACAATCTCAACTTCCGTTTCACGCCGGACTTTAATGGATGCTTAAACATAAAAAGTAAAAGTTATCTGTATTGTATTGGTCATAAAAAAATCATTTGATCTCTATTGCAACCTGCATGCACTGTATGGTATTTTTTAATATCCTAGCCTACATCTCCATAACTATCTGTATTTTTTTTGTAGTAAGTTGAGGCCTTGTGTGTCACACTTTGAATATGTTCCAGGACAGATAGTCATCTTAAAATAAATTGGTTGTCATGGGACTGAACTTAGTTCTTGCCCAAGCCAGTTGTACTTTCACATGACTGGCAGATCCTCTCCCGTCCCAAAGCAAAGTTCATGCATGGGATGAATGCAAGAACATGGGATGATCTCTACTACTACAAAGTGCATTTGTTTTTTGTATTTTGGTTGTTGGCAAGGGCACCCAAATAGTGTCACATCAGCTATAAATAGAGCCTGTGCTTGTCAAAGCTCCCTGCCATCAGTTAAGCATCTTAGACCAAACACTTGCCATTTCAAATTGACTTGGCCTGTCTGTGCATCAAGCAAATGTAAAGCACTCTTTACTGTCGTCTCATTGGCAATCACCGCATATTACTATCTGTAACCACTGCATCACAATCCAAGATCCAAACAAAAATGCTACTGATTTAAAATGTGGTTCTGATTTATGGCTGTTTGACTGCTGCATCCCTAAATAATGGTACCATGTAGAGATTGACCTAATTATTTATTATAATTTATATTGCTGTTTTTTTTTTTTAATGACCAGTACAGATGTGCCCAATAACTGATGTACTAGTTGAACTAATTTGGTATTTCTGAATTTTCATATTAATAACAAAATAATCATTATATAAACTATTATTAATAATATTATTACTATGCTATTATTTTTACTCAAAGTTTTTTTGCAGTTTATATGGTGAACTATGCAAACAATGCATAGTTACTTTGGATGCATAGTTTTTTTTTGGTGTTGTTGCATGCCATTTATTTTGCTATGCAATTTATTGCTATACTCCAATAACATATTAACTAATAACCTATTAAGGGGAAAGTGTTCACGTCGGTCAGACCGAATATCTGTCCGTCTCTATTAGTGTCAGCAGGAGTTGTGGGCCTCTGCGATGTGGAAAGACACCTTATCAAAGAGGCTGATTGTGTGGCACTGATCCACAAAGCAAACATCTTTTAAATGGCAGGGGAACTGCTCAACTCCTGAAAATCTTCATTGATTTGATTTGCTGTGTAGTCGGTATGAGGACATAAACTGTTTAAATCCCAAATAATATGTGCTGTGCAGCACATCAGCATGTCATTCCTCACTTCCCATAATCTGAACAAGGTGGGATGACGTTGCCAAGACGACAGTCTCCTTTGGCTCATCTTGTTTGTGTAGATAATATACTGGAAAGCTGCTCAGTAATCCATGTAATTTTGCCTTAGTTTATTCATTGTGACACCAGCAGTTTCTTTAGCCCATTATGGTGAATTGGAGATCTCAGTTTGACCAGTCACACTGGTTTGCACATGAGCTGGGCCTGTGTCAAAGCAAATGAAGCATTTGACAATCTGGTATGACTGCATGGCACATGGTGTGGTGTGAAGGACAGGTTAACCTCTTTCTGCGTCATTGCTTGTTGCTACTATTATCCAGTGTCAGATTGTTATGCACAGAAAATTTGTTTTGCACATATATATTTTGGTCTGATTTTTGCATTGGAGGGCTGATGTAGATTTTGTTTAAACTCGAGAATTAATGTCTATAACATGTTTTTTTTTACGTATGCGATGTGTGTGTTTTGCTATTAAGCTCAATATAAAGCCACGGAAAACAGACAGCCGCCTCAGGGCGCATGCAATCCAGATCTCTTTAGTGGCGTATTGCGCTTGATAATATCTGTCTTGGCATGTATTCACGCAAAAATACACAAAGTGAACACAAACATTTGAGGAAAAAATCTGATGTTTAACATTATTAATAGATCTGTGCATTGTCTTTCTTAATAGTAATAAACCTGCTGCTGTCTGCTCATCAATGTTGATTAAACAACAAAAGAGAGAGGGAATCACTCACTGTTCTTGAACGAGTAACTTTTGAAGCCTTAATAATCTATTTATTTCTATGCTTATTATACACTAAAGACTATGCAGTGATTATTTTTTACATTTGATTATTCAATTTCTGTTTCATGTTTTTTGAATGGACAACTACGTTGTGATTTATTAATATAGTCATTATTAATAAAAGAATTGGAGGAAAAAATGCATCAAAAGTGGTTTATAATCAAATCGCAAGGCACATTTCTATAGCCTATATAATATATTATTAGAAGTTTTGATGATTTTCCTCTTCATTCTCTCACGAAGGGCCTCTTCCTCTCTGACAGAAGTTCAGTGCTGCGCTGGTGTTTAGCCCTGGTCTCATGACCAACAGACGGCACACCCCTAAGCTCTCCGTTCACTCTCTTACACTGTCACATGACACACACCCAACTGCTGGCTCCAACAAATGCTTTTGTTTGGGTTTCTCCATTCTCTCACTTGTTTTGGTTTAGACATTTTTTTCCTTCGGTCTATAATCCTCAGGAAAGTATAATAAGATGTTGCAGCTGTGTATTTATAAATGCGTCCTGTAGATGTACACAAAGTAACGTCACATCTAGAGTCAAGTGGACACTGAAACTGCGACACAACTTGGTAGTCCTACAAGCTCTGTTTAAATTATAATGATTTGTTTGTTCTCTATCTCTCTCTCTCTCTCTCTCACGCTCTCCCCTCCCTAATATTTAACATTTTTAATTAATTATATTTAAGTAATATTCTCATTGAAATGAGAAAATGAATAGCTGTTCAAGTGCGTTCATTTTAAATGTATTCATGCATTGATTAAACGCTAGATTGATTTGGACCCAGATTTTCCAGGTTTTCAGATGAAAGCATGTTCTGTTAATTTTTTTTTATATGAGAATCGATTAACTCTGGTGTGTGTGTGCTCCCCTTAAGGAAAAACACTTAAAAATTAGGTTTAGGGGTTGATTTAGAGTTCGGGGTATAGAATATGCAATTTGTACTGTTTAAAAATCGATATGTCTAGATCAGGGATGGAAATTTACTTTTTTGTCCACCGGCCACTGTGGCTGGTGGTTTTCAAAGTCTACCAGCCACTCAATGTTTTTACCAGCCACTTTTTTGTTTTTAACCGACAATGCGTAACTGCATGTGAAAATTAACACTGCAAGATCTACAATACTAAAAACCAGTTTATTTAATCTAAAATCTCAATGAAATACTGACATTTTCTCTATCTCTCTTATACACACACAAACCATAAACTGATATACATTTCTTTAAATTAGTAGGGCAGATTAAACAAAAAACTGAACAGATGCTAAACCGCACTCCTAAAGGCCAATTTATACTTCTGCGTAGGGTTAGCGCAGTAGGTACGCGTCCCATACCGCGTACCCTTCGCCGTAGCTTGACGTCGTAGCACCTCCTCAAAAATGTAACTACACGTCGCGACGACGCGGACCGCAAGATCGGTGATTGGTCGGCTTTCCTCCTGCGCATTTCCGCACAAACCTTCTCACGCATTTCCACACAAACCATCTCCTCCGACGTCTTCTCTCATTTCTGCCTTTCAGTTTTAGGAATTTCACTAAAATGAACTGTTTTTCCACCTCAATAAGCTCCAACTCCAACATGATCCACTATCTTTCAGTCGCTATTGTTTGTAGTAACCTAGCCGCGAGGAATCTAAACACAGTGAAACATTAAAACCCTGCCGCCAACTAGCGTTTTCAGAGCAGTACTGCAGAGCAACCAAGACCTGAACGCAGAAGTATGAATGCTCACAGACGGCGTCGCCCACGGTGCGTAGCCAACGTCGTACACTACGGTGTACCCTCGACGCAGAAGTATACATTGGCCTTAAGCTGGAGGTTGCTCTCTCTGTGAGAGTAAGTTACTGTAAAGCTTCAAATAATAGGCAAGTACCAAATAGACGCCTGTCTCTACATGCTATGGTGTGGCGACCAGGCCAGCTGACAGTCTTGCCTGGGCCCTGGACTAGAGTAATTTTATGGGACCCCCCACACCCAGATCTCTCATTTCTTCTTGCTCTTCCTCTCCTTTTCCCTCCTTTGCTCTTCCATCTTCCATCAAAAGACTTCCATTTTTTTCTTTTATAAAACACCATATACTTTTACCCACACTGAATAAAAACACGTTTTAAATGGGTAATTTTCTTTTCTGACATAGCCTACTGCAGTAAGCCTTTATTTAGTAATAAAGCTAGGGGCTCGGAAAATGAATTCTTTGCTAATACTTCCTCATCATTGTGGACATCAAGCATCAAGCACGTGCTTTCCGTGGCGCTCTGTCGTGCGCGCGCGCTTTAATGAGCTAATAGTAGATGCGGGAATGACCGCGCGCCGCGCGGGTAGATGTTCACGCGGCAAGCTCTTTACCACACAAGTGAGCTCGACGGAAGCAACGCGCGGGTGTTGAAGGTGTGCCTCCTCTGAAAGTGTCCTCTGTCCGGGTGAAACGGTATGCCTGCTATTTTTATTTACCCGCCACGGTGGCTGGTAGGTGAAAGTGAATTTACCCGCCACAACACAACATCACCCGCATTTGGCTGGTGGCGGGTGGTAATTTTCTATCCCTGGTCTACAGATTAGAATGTCCCCATAAAACATGAAAACCCAATGTCCAATATGTGTGTGTGATATTATAAACGCAAATGTCATTTATGTACTTCTGTTAAACCATTGCAATTCTCAGCAGTCACTACACAGATTATGAGTCGCATGTTATCATCATCATACGTGTTTCACACACACGGTTGGCAAAGCTCTGTGGGTTTCCTGAGGTTCATCTACTCCCAAAACATTAAAGCTATTCTATGCTACTGTTCCATGAATCACCACTTTTACTTTGAATTTCTGTGCGCGCGTGACCTTCTGTAAACCGAGAGGTGGATCCAGTATAGATTTTCACGAGTTAAGCGTAATGCAAGCATTTCTCTGTCCAATTTAGTTAGTCATCGATGTAGCACATGTGATGGTGTAGTGTGCGACATGTCTGGCAGCCAAGTGCTCGTCTATCTGTAGGTGTCCGTCTCTAGTCTCTCTCCTTCCAGTGTAATAGTGGTGACTCATTTCCTTCATGTTCACTCTTGAACAATGGCTGATGCCACAAAGTACATCTACAGTCAAGTGGACATGTGCACTGAAACTTGCGACACATAACTTAATATTGTAGTCCTACAAGCTCTGTTTATTATTCTTCTTTTTGCATCCTATTATAGACCTATGTAGCCTGTTCCTTTTCAGTTCTGCGCTCGTTATATTTTTTATTTTCACAGCAAGAAGGTAAGATCTTACGGATTTATGAACGAACCACTTGTTTTAAACTCTTCCTGGTCCACTGATGTTTATGACAACTGCTCCAAACATTACGACACACATGATAACTTTTCTTCAAGTAGTAAATCCACTTAATCTGCTAATTACGCTTCGACAGCGATGCCATAGAAATATATAGATCTAAAGCAAAAATGTGCTCGTTTCTCTGGCACAGAATGTCGATTGGGCTGTCCCCTTTTCTAAAGACCTTCCCAAGAGTCAGTGAGGACGGACACATGCCTTTTTAGTTTTTGTACAATCTACACTACATCCCTCTCTTTCTTGAAATCTTAGATTCAGTTTAGGTCTGGTGTCATGAAGCAGTGACACTTCTCTGGTGCGTTTTGACACTTCTTGCTGGTCCAAAGCTCAGTGTGAAGACTGCCTCCCTTCGAGAATGAAACTTGTCTTTGCAGATATGTTTCTTGTAATTGCTGACATTCCCGAACTGTGACAATTTAGAGCTGAAAACACAGAAAAGTCAGATGGCAGCTGGTCAGCTGTTTAAATGGCAAACGAAAATCAATTTCAAATGTCATTTCCTTTTTCCCTTTTTCGCTGTATTCTCTGGTAAGCACTTTTGCTGACTGGTGTTTCAATTGATTTATTTCTTTCTCTGTTTTCTTCTGCGGTAAAAGTCTTAGCTACACAATGGAAATTGACTACCTTTCTCTTTGGAGGTGCATTTTGCTCATGAAAAGGCCTATATGTCACCAATTTTCTGTGTAAACTTTGTTTCCTAGGATTACTTTGGTGACTGTGTTGCACAGAAAAAATCCAATCTGCTTTTTTATATCCAGACTTTAGCTGCAATATAATTTTGCAAGTGATTAAAACCGCTTATATGCAGGTCTAAACATCAACTATCATGTTTTTGACATTCAGACTACAAAAAACAAAGTCTGATAGCATTGTACATTGATTTTGTGTTTCAGAGTCTCTGACAGATATAGGTTTGCTTGCGAATATGACACTCATGTGTGAGTTAAATGAGGCCAGAGCCTTTGAACAGGCATTTATTAAGTGAACCTAATGAATGAGCTGATAATTAACTGATAATGACTTGTTGGCTCCTGCCCACACTATGGATGGATGGATGATTGTATAGTAGACATTCAGACTATTTGTATCAGTTTTCACCTCGGGCACAAAACAGTGCACGGGAGCAACAGGGGTCAGTTTCACACTCTCCTACAGTGTCACATGACACCGAAGCAGTTGATGTGACACCAGAGAGTGCTGAACTTGAGAAGAAAAGGGCATCTTCATCTTCATGACCACTGTGCAATTAGAGTTTCTAGCTGAATCTGATTTCCTGGCTTGTGAACATACTGCTGTTGCCACACTTTTCATTTACAAAAGGAGTGAAACTTTAAGCAGACGATCGCTGTCAGTTTCACAGCTGTGACTGTGAAGCCTCTTACTTCTGTGAGCTTGGCAGACTGCTCAAGGCTTGCAGCTGAGATCAACTCAAATTAAACACACTTCAGACTGGCAGAGAGAGGAGAGGGCTGATTTTGGTCTAATGCTGTAGATGTGACGTAATAACCAAGCTAATCTCTATTTCCTCAGAATGTGGATGCAGATTGCTTAGAGATCCTGACTGGCCTTGTTAAAATATTCCCTTTATCATATGATGTTTAAGCTTTGCGATCTAAAGCTCTGTGGCATGACTTCACAGGGCTTGACATTAACCTTTTGAGGCACTTGTCCTACGGACAAGTAAATATATGTTTCACTTGTCCATGCACAAAAGTCGCTTGTCCGAGGTAAAGACTTGTCATATTGCTCAAAATTTAGTCATATTGCGATTATTGAGGTCAATATTGCGGTTGTGATATGCGATGGCAATATAATAAACAAATGATTTCATGAGTCAACTTGTTTGGTTCTAAACCAAATGCACACACAGATTAGTGATAATTCTGAAATTATCAATAATAACTAAATGATTGATAACACCTATAATGATCAATACGCCATTGGTGTCTGGATAAAAATTAACTGTTTAACAGGTAGGAAATATACAGAAATTGAATAAAGTTATATCAAACAGTCTGTGCTGCATAAATTATAAATGACTCCTTATTAAAGCTACACAAGTTCTTTAGTCAAGAGCAGTGAGTAAGTTTCTCTGTTCCCTTTGTTCTTTCATTAACTTTACTGACAGAACGCTTTATTGGTAGCTGGCCCTTTAAGAGCAGCCGCTGTGGACAGAGACGCAGATCTCACACGCGCCTCATTCTCTCACGAGTCACAACTCTTTATGTCCATCATAAGACTGCTCTTATGTTATGAAGATACTCGACAAATTACATTGTGGCTTAATTGTGTGTGTTGTTGATGTTCGTTCAAGCGCGAAAGAGAACTTCTGGCGCTGCGGTCTGTGCACGCGCATTATACTGGTGTGCGTTCTTTCTGTGAGTCACATTCAGGACATTCACAGGCAGCGTGAAAAATGTGTTCGTTTCAAAACGGTAAAATTAAATCTGAAAACAGACGTAACGCGTGGCACATGAACGTGAAGTAACATGGCATTTTATTTTGTTTGAAATTGAACTTGTCCAGTCGGACAACTAATTTTCTCTTCTACTTGTCCTACAAAAAATCCACTTGTCCCGGACAAGCGGACAAGCCTTCATGTCGAGCCCTGACTTTAGATATGTAGTGACGCTGAACCTCAGGTGATGGTTTAAACTCAAGTGCGCTTGCCCGCCGTGGTTTGAGTAGCCTGGCAGGACCGCAGGGGTTGCAACATCCAATTGTGGTAGTCGGATAAAAGTATTGCATTTTTAGCTTGGATTAAAGTTTTATCTGGTTCTTGCAGAGACGGTTTTGACAAACCCCGTTATGTACTTATAAGCAGAATTGTTGATTTCAAAATGTGTTGTGAAACAAGATTTAGAGTTATTGAGATCTTACTCCATCTATAGTAATCCCATTGTGACTTTACTTGTTTGTATAATTAACCAGATGCATAACTTTAGTTCAAATAGTGAGCTCTTTGTGCCAATTACACAAGTATGATGATTAACATGGGCTCATGTACACTATGGTTTAGACGCTTGTGGCCAGAAGAAATAAAAATAAAACTCTTTGAGAGTGCCCGAACTTTTGAATGGTAGTCTAAAACTCCCCCAAGCATCTCACTTAGATATTTATTGTTATTTCTCATGTCTTCACCAGGTCCAGCAGTGAGTCTCGTGTTCTGCTGTGAATCCACAGGAGGACTGTTTTGGAGTCAAGCGTCCTCTTGGTCCAGTAGTATTAAGAAAGACCAGAAGCAACAGGAAGCAAGCTGGACAGGGGGAGGTGAGGGAGGACAAGGCCGCCGCCTTTGTCTTGAGACACAGAGTCTGCACCAGCAGCGATACCGACCCCACCCGCACATCAACTTCAGATGACCAGGACATCATGAGTACTAGTGCAGATCACAGACCACACGACCCCGTGCAGAACAGGGTAAGTGCAGCATACAGAGGCCACTGCTATGTATTAATGATAAACTGATGAATCAGCTTTAATTAAACTTAATCAGACTTGGCCAACCACCCTACTCCTAAATATTGGCATTAATATAAAATCAAATGGCTACCATCCTGTTTGTATTGGTAGTATAACAAAACAAAAAGCTATTAGTGGAAGTCCATTACTGTAATTTCTTTGTCAATTAAGGGGTGTTTACATTTATTCATATGGCAGATGCTTTTATCCAAAGCGACTTACAAATGAGAACAATAGAAGCAGTTAAACTAACAGTAGGACAACAATATGCAAGTATTATGATCCCTCTCAGTTTAATCTAACACAGTCCATGTAATTTTATTTTATTTAAAAAAAATAGATTAGAAGACAATGTGTTGGTATTACTGGGTCAAGTGCTGCCGAAAAAGATGCATCCTCAGCTGTTTCTTGAAAGTGGCTAGACTGGTTACTGACTTGTCAGCTCTGGTTGAGTTAAGCAGATCATTTCACCAGCAGGGAACAGTTCACGGTAAAGGTCCGAGAAAAGATTTTGTGCCTCTTTGAGATGGTACCACAAGACGACATTTGGCTTGCAGAACGCAAGTTTCTGGATGGCACATAAGTCTGCAGTAGTGAGTTTAGGTAAAAGGGAGCAGTGCCAGTGGTTGTTCTGTAGGCAAACTTCAGTGACTTGAATTTAATGCGCACGGCAACCAGTGCATTTTTGTGAGGAGAGGATGACGTGTATGTGTGTGCTCTTTTGGCTCATTAGGCACAATGCAAAGTGAAGTGCATTAAACTCCCTTAGCCTTGGTAAAATCATGAACACACAAATGTTAGTGTTTTCCAGGAGTATGATCAAATACACTAATGTTAGTAAGCAATTCTGCTGACAATTTATTAGCCTAACTAATAATTTTAATGGTTTGTATAGGGTTGCAAAATTCTAGGAATTTTCAAAGATGGGAATGAATGGGGATTTAAGGGAATTAACAGGAATTTATGGGAATAAACAGGAATAAAGTGGGAATTTTCAAAGTTGAGGGTTGGCTCTTCATAGGGAACTTAAATGTAGTTGAGGAAAGTATATTTTAGCATAATCTTGACTAAAACAAACAGATGGCATTCAAATACACTTGAATATCCATGCCATTCTTCAATCACAATCCGATGAGTGAAGTCAGGATGACGACGAGTGACTTCGGCGCTCGTTTAACTGAGAGAGTGAAAGCCCCGGTCGTGCGCACACACTCTCGCGGTCATACAAACTGTCTTGCTCTCTCTTCCTCCCTCGCGGCTCACGCATATCAATGAATTGAGTTGACTGAATATCTTTGAGAATACATGACGGTTAAAGGTCGGTTTGAACCAATTCACTTTAATGAATGGTTAAAACAACTGATCTATCCAACACTGAGTTTGAGACATAAAACGGAAACACTTTACAATAAGGTTCCATTTATTAAAGTCTTGTTAACTACTACATTAGTTAACATTCTATTGATATTAGTTTCTATGCGGAGTTACTTCATGACAAAACCACCCCAGTCATTTCTAGAATGATTTACTTCTTTCCAAATAGAGCTATTCAAGTCATCTGAAGAAATTGTTTTTATATATGGCAATATATATTGATGGAAAAATAAAATATCGCAATGCCATTTTTTTACCAATATCGTGCAGCCCTAATTCATCTAGTAGCAATGCTGATAAGCTATATACTAAATAAGCTAGCAGGGTTTATTTTAGGTTTATCTTCTGTGAACTCATCTGCGCCAAAGGATATGAAACGTGCATTTCAGCCACATTAAAGTTCATGTATTTAAATCACAAGTAGCTTAAACTGGTTGCATATAAATAATTCTCAATCAATAAGATAAGTGCACTCACTTGAGAACTCAATGGACTGTTTATAAAAGCTAATGAACTATTAATGAATGCTTTACAATGGCTGCACACAGTCTAATTTGCATCTGAAGTCTATTATGGCCCCAGAGACCAGCTGATTCATTATTTGAGGTGTAGTGTATAGGAGAACGGCATAGGATTCATGTACCTGTGTGTTATTTGTTTTTGTGAGCTATAATTACTTATCACAGTCCAATATAGACCGAGTCTGTTACTCTCAGAGGAGTGTTTTCAGGTTTAGAAGATTGTCGAGAGAAATGGGCTTGGGGAGAAAAGGACAGTTGCATTAAACTCTGCACGAGTTGTTGTCCTGTTCGTTTATTTTGATGTTGCTTGTTTATATTACTTGCTTGGTTTTGAATAATTCTTATCAACAGCTACAGCTAGCCTACATCTTATCAGCTACATTACACTGATACGCAAATAGCTGTAACAGTGTTTGTGGGTTTAAAGAGGTCTCTTTTTGTATTTGCATGTTGGTGCTATCGCCTCTTGTTATTTGCACGTATTCAACAGAAGCATGCACAATGGTTGTGTATTGTGTTATCTGACTCTGAGAACATTTGTGTCAGTCATTGTGAGCCACGTGGGGGTTGGCTGCCAGGCTGTGGTGTGGTCGGACAGGGCAGGTGTAAAACTATCTCATCCCCAGAAGGGAGCAGACGGCCCACTGGCTTTTTGGGTTAAGGTTGATCCAAGAGATCAAGGCCAAGCTGATGAAATTTTAAACAGGCCTCAGGACACTGTAATGGACACTGTTCTGTGTTTGTTTTGCATCATGTTTCTGGTAGACGGGGTTACATTTTTGTGTCTGCATAGTGCAAACACTATTTAGGACTACCCTTTTTGTGCAACTAAGAGAAATCGATTGTAAAATGTAATGAGGGTTTGATTAAACTAGCTAAACATCAGTATACAGGAGGAGAGAGGACAATACATTGGTTAATGTAAAAATGCACTAAAGGTACATATTTTGCCTTACTGGGCCAATCAGATGAATTTTCGGGCAAGTATTTACAAATGGGATATTGGGTTTAGTTTTAGACTTTTTAAGAAAAACAAGTCTTAGAGAATAGAGCCAAAGAAGCTAGAATGATGTTAAAAACACAACAAACAAACAGCATGTATAGTTCATATTATACACTTTAATGCAACATGTTCAATTCTGCCTTTCTGTTTTAACACTAGAATATGACGCATTACTCTTGTGTGTGGCCAATGCTAACCTAAAGGAATATTTGATGTTCCTTATATGGTTTACATTTTGACTTACTGCTGAAAAACATTGGTAGATCATTGAATGCATTGGACCATATGTTGAGCCTGTCTTTCTGGCCTGTCAAATGCACTGAAGCTCAATACACTTTGCACAATTACACCTGTTACCTTGGTTATAGCCAGGTCAAAGAGCAACTGCCAAACACACCTGCTTTCATGCAAGGCTGAAAGATGCTGGGATGGATGATTTAAGTTTGAAGTAAAGCTACAGTGGATTATGTTAGTTGCATTGAACATTCGATCTTCAGGTTGTATTGTTCTTAACTGAAAGGGGGTTAATGCGATCTGTTTGCGTCATGCTCTTTGGTGTTCCAAAGGTAACAGGTTGTTTTTCCTCCAATCTGGAGCTCTGCCTTGGTGCTATGGCAACAGTGAAGTTAGATGATTGGTTTTCGTATGGTAACAGCAGAAAGACTGGAGATCTATCGGCTCCACAAGGTCAATTTTTAACCAGGAACTTCTTAAATCTGTTGATTTGGAAGACTGTCAGATTTTGTTTTCTATTAATGGAAGTAGGATAAGGTTGAACATCTATCACTGTAATCACTCGTTTTGTGATGATGTCATGTGTGTCCTTATGCCATAGTTTGCACTCGTCCATCTGGTGAACTAAAAACAATGAACTCTTCAGATGACTGACCCTGATTTCTTAGTCAACCCATATTGTCAGATCTTCCCCTGGTGCTTTCCAGGTTGTGGTATTTCTCTGCTACCGCTTGTTCTTCTTTCTAATCAGAGACGCGTAATTAATTTCATCATCAACATGTTGCCTTATTGCAGTTGGTCATTTCTGAGGAAATCAATGTGGTAGAGTACATTAGTAAAATGATCACAAGTAAAGCCTTAATGTCTGGAAATCCCATGGGCTTGGAAATTTGTTGACATTCCCAAACTATTGAGTACATAAATATTTGTATTTGTTACGGATGTTTTGATTACCAAAGTGACCAGTGTTATTGTGATTAGTTTGATCATTCCCATTTCTCCCATTAATTCCAGCTTCATGTCTCTTGAGGATTTGCAAAGGTTGAAAATCTGTTTTTGAGTTCTGTCTCTTTGCATACGAAGTGAAAGTTTGAGTCAGCGTCACATGCGCGCGCAACACGGGTGATGGGGTTAGTCTGTATAAAGGTCAGTTCCTGATTGAGCAAGAACATGTTCTTTCAATGTGCCAAACATGTGATGTATATTGTGGAAGGTATAGTGGGCTGAAGAACAATGGTTGGCTAGGGGTCTGCCGACTGTGGTCTTGAACAGGTTGCTATAAGGGTTCCGATAAGTAGAGCAGGGTGACAGAAAAGCACAGACAGTAGGATTCTGTGAGCGAAGACGAAGGACATGGTCTCCCTGGACAGGCGGCTGAAATTTTCAATCTTCGTACCTAGAGGTGCTGGTTACAGTGACTTGAGGGCATAGATGGCACAAAATTTGTGTGTATGCACACAGTCTGTGAATTGTAAGCTTTGTGAGTATCAAGGCAGTGTATCAAGTCAATCTTACTGTGACAAAGGGTATCTATGTCTGGCATTTAGGAAGGCAATAGAGGAAAATATGTCCTGAAACATTTAAACACAATATTGTTGTTCTAGGTACATCCAGTCATGTCATATATTTTCGTGCCAGCCTGAAAAGATTATTATCAGTCGCAGTTAGTTCTGGCTAAACCTGCTTGGCTGGATTGCATTCTGCCTTCACTGAACCAAGGACAAATGGTTGTTCTGCAGGACAAATCTGTGCAAGTTTGGGGCAATGCGATAGTATACAGAGAAGGAAATGAACTAAACATGTGGCTGCAGACTTCAGGAACTTCTCGGATGCTTGTGCAATCACAAGTCCTGGGGTGCACATGCAATCTTATCAGTAGATTTTGCTTAATGTTCAGTTCTGTTGATCCATGTCTGACCTTCAAACCCTTGATATGTTGTCAATGCTGAGATATGGGACAACTGTCTATCAGATGGAGGACTTTCCTTTAAAAATGACACGTTGGGTTGGGTTTAATAAGACATGAATACTTTTATTAAATAAGGACACGTTAAATTGATTCAAAGTGACAGTAGGGACATTTTTAATGTTACAAAATATTCAAATAAATGCTGTTCTTGTGAACTTTCTATCAATTACATTTTATATACATATAGTCAAATACAAAGGGTTATTATAAGTTGTAAAAAAAATCCATTCTGCCTTGGTGAGCATAAGAGACGTTCCAACATTTTTTTGTACGTGTTCATCATGCATCTGACCATTGCTTAGCTTATCAAATGTATGGACCGTATGTTTACTTTCCAGGAAAGCAAGGGGAAATTAAATACCTCACCCATGTAATAAATGTTCTGGTTCAGAGAAACGTAGATGTTGTTGCTGAACTGTACTGAGTGAGACTTGTGGCCCTCCCACTGAGACTATGCAATTCCAGTGGACAGCAACAGGATGTTCCAGGAGTTGAAATGTACAGGATCATATCCCTACCAAACCATGTGCTACTGTGCCAAACGTTTGCTGCTGTTGTCATCAAACACGTGCCTATGTCTCAAAATATCTCATAAGGCCTTTCAGAGTCACCTTTGAGTGCTGTGCATATGTGCTACATTATTTTTATATTCCCCGTGATGAGGTGCCAGCATGCTTGGCATAAATATTTTGACTTCTCAAACAGCAATAGCCTGTCTGTTGAAGTTTGAACGGCATTTACCATCACGACTGCTTACACTGTTGACTTAATGAGGTCATTTAATGATGGAGCATGCCTTTACATGAACCTTCACAGGATCTGATAAAGCACCAACCAGTTGTACAAGTTTTGTACTTTGCATCTGACCCAGAAAACTTTTTGATAGGCAATTGGTTTCTGTTTCATGTTCATAACATGGTTTATGGCAACATTTTGCATTCAATGTTGACAGAATAATTAATAGATGTTGCAACTGGTTAGAAGAACATAATGTTTTAATTAATCTATAATGTAAGGTTTGATGTTTTAAAAAAGAAAATCAATAGATTTCAGCAAAGCAGTTCTCTCGGCTTTTTGTGTGTGTGTGTGTGTGTGTGTGTGTTTGAGGACTGTTTGAGCTTGGCCTAGCCCTCTTCTGTAGCTCTCACGTGATCTGGCTCTAATTTGACTTCCAGACATGGGCTGGAATAGAACATGACTCACACTAATCTCACACGAGACCCCAGACCGGCTGGCCTGGAGCAGAGACCCTACTGGATGTGCTGAAAATACACTCACAATCTTGAATTCATTCCTGATCAAAATAATTTACTGATGAAGTTTAACATTTTGTCATCTTAAGAGTGAGTCTTTTAATGGAAACACATTTTTTTTTCTTTTTGTTGGACAACTGTTTTCAACATTGATACCCAAATGATGATTAAGCACCAGATTAGCATCTCAGAATGATTTCTGAAGGATCACCATGTCTTAATACTGTCTTAATATAATTTATCAAATAAATGCAATGTAGTATTTAACCATAAGCACGATTGCTCTAATATATGCAGAGGTTAACAAATCATAACCGATTTCATAAATATAGACATCATAAATCTACAGAAGCAAAAACAGCTTGTTTAACTCTAAGGGTCAGAGAGACCTGGAAAATGATGTGAAACTGAATTACAATTATTTTGGTCCTAAAAGCCTTGACTAACATTTATATATGGACACTTTTAGTTTGCTCAATCTTCTGTTTGCTTGCATTCAGCAACAGTAGCCTCTGATGCATCATGACCATACGTGCTGTTTTATTTTCACCATAGGTCTCTTTTCTGATCAGTGAAGGAAAACTTGACCTAAACAAAGCTTTTAAGATGTTGGCCTTGTTCTTAGGTAGCAGGTGGCGTGGATATCACAGCTGAGTCATGCTAAAGCCAGCAAATCAGACAGACTGCAAGTCATTTAAGCTTGGGTGAACATACTGAAGTGTTTAAGTGGACTAGAGTACAATGTTGCATTGAAGTAGCCTATGTTATTTAGATTTTTTTTTATGTTTCCCATCCGGCTCCATACGAAACCTACATGGTTGTTTTATGATGTGTTGAGCCAGTTCTTTTTCTGTATTTACTCCCCCTTTCCTTTACACAGACCTACACAAGTTGTCCCAGCTGTGTTCCCAGCTAACAAGCAAATTGTTCAGGAAAGTGATTATGGTACTTGATGATCTCTAGAGAGAGTCATTACATCCAACCAGTCAGTGCACGCAGTGAGCATAACTCTCAATTACTCTAGGATTAAGGCTGGGTGGGATGACCAAAATCTTATTACAGTACGAGTCATATTATATCACAGTAACAGTATCTCAATATAGATAGTTTTATTGGAAATTCAGTAGAAAAATCATTTAAATATTAAATAACCCTACAGTAATATGCCCTCTCTGGGAAAGTGTCGACGTCATTGAAAGCTGAAAACTGAAATTTGCCATTTCCTTCCTTCTGGAAGATTGAGTGAGAAACTGGTCATATGACTCTGTTCACGCATGCCTTTCTGAGGTGTGCACATCGTGTTTTGCAGGCTTATTTGGTTTTTAGTTTTCTTTCTGGGTGTGTTTGAGTATTCCTTAAGTGACCTATAAGATGAAAACCATAGCTGAAGAGGAGTTGATTTTATTTCACACCCTCCGAACATACTCAAACTGGAGAATCAACTACAGCATGTATTTACAACAGCAGCTCACAAAGACGATAAGATTGTTGAGGAGTCCTCTCACACGCTTTCTTTAGCAGTGTGTATATAAGACTCATTTTTCACGTTTGTTTCTTTTTCTTTCTTGTTAAGCCCAGTGAGAGCTCTATTTTGGGCCCCCTTTTAGGCATAAGTACCCTAAAAGGAACGCTTGATGTCTTTACCTCACATTCACAGGAAGCAAGAGTGGTATTTTTTTTGAGCTATGAATAGCACCCTCGAATATTTTCTGATTTAAAGCATTAAGGTGGAAAAACTGTGGCAGAGATCACGTTTCATATGCACACGCACTCTTGTAAGCGAGAGCAAACCGAACACTGTCACACTTCCAGAACACTGTCATGCTGGCAGGCATCAGAAGTAGGTTATTCATGCATTATAGATCCAGTTCTGGTTCTGGTTGGTTCCTCTTGTTGACAAGAAAGAAGCACAGTTAGCTGGCCGTCCTTATAACCGTGAACTCTCTGCTCACTGGTTTACTTGTCCTTGGTAGTGTCCTAGATTTCCCAGATAGATAGTTTGTCACTTGAAAATAAGACTCTTAAAGTCTGCTTTACTGTATTGTACAGTGTCCTTTGAGCCTTACATATGGCTCTGGTTTCTCCTTTATAGAATTGGCAGTGGATTTTTTTTCTTATTATTATTAATTTTTCGACTGAATAAACTTAATTTAAAACTGATGCCTTTCAGCACATCAGTCTTCATCATGGTTAAATTGAATGAAAGGTAATATTTTATTATAGTCATAATGTAATGCTGACTTTTTTTAAATGAATAAAACAATGTTCTAATTCATAATTGTTCTGATAATAATCAAATATTCTATTAAAGGTTTATTTCAAAATTAAATTAAAAATATACAGTTAATTAAAATATTTATTAAAATATAAAATTAGATTACTATAAAATTTGTATATTAAATTTTCTATAACATTTTATATAAAATGTAAAAAATATATAATTTATAATTGTATAAATTTGTGTTTTATTATTCTTAATTTCTTTGTAAATTATTTTAATTGGTATATCATCAATTCAAAATGTCTTTTTTTTACTTCTAAGGCTTGTGCTGTGTGCTGAGGCTGTGTGTTGCTAAAATGCAATTCATCTTTCTGTTAATCTGGTGATGTTGAATAGCTACTCGAGGCTGAATAAGTTTAGAAACCATTGAAGTGTGTCTATTTATGGACCAGCCTTAAAGCGCTGCTGGGCTAAAGCAAAAAGTGGGTGCAAGAACGCAAAACGTCTGTTTCTGATTTTATTGAGTGACTGCACCTAATTATATAGCGAGAAATGTGGTCCATATGCGTTGACTGTTGAATCTCATCTGCTGTCATCTGTGTGCATTTACACTGTGTCAAAGTGCTGCAGTAAGACCCCTGCTGGCTGTCCACTGGAAGTGACGCTGACGCTCCTGCGTAGGGCCTTCAAGGTCATCTGTGTTTGTGCCTCTGCTCCAGTCATACCCTATTCTGTTGAGGACACCCTCCAGCTGTGTGTGTTTCAGTATCAGCTGAAGGAAAGGGGATGGGGCTATTCACAATGCTGCTTGGGAATTAGTACCAAGCTAATGCCATGTCAGCACTGATTACTGAGATGCTGATTGTCCCACTGCCCTAGTCTGATCTGCTTAAGAGAGGCTTGTTATCCTGTCCTACTGAACAACACCTTACACTTTTACCCTCTGCGACCCTTCTCCTTCTATCTAATCTGTTTGTTCAGCAGTTTGGGACGCATCCTTTTGCCGCAGATTTGCCACAAGGCAAAGCCAACTTACTATTTATTCAAACGCAGGCTGCTCTGGGAACACATGCTTATTTCATTATATTTGTGAGGACATTGCATAGACTTCCATTGATTTTTCTGTCAGGTTAATGATATCACAGAAACATGTGCAAAACACTAGATTTAAATTAAGTGTTGTACAATTTATAAACCTTTTTAACTACTGTGGACCAAATGTTCTCACTAGTCGGTTGTCATATCTATCTCACCATGCAAGTGAGAACCAACATTCGCCCTCACAAGTATAGCCAAACCTGTGTGTGTGTGAACACAGTGGCAGTGTTCACCCTGATATTGTTAATAGTTTGTGTTAGTGATGTTTGCACATGCACCCTAGTGTGTTCAACATTGCATGTTTGATAGACGAGCATAAATGCCTCTTGGGGCTTAAATATGCGCCGATTGTTGGTATAAGCACATGCTGTGCACAGAAAGATAAATTGGAGCGAGTCAGCAGGGCTTTGCTTCTAACACACAATGTGCTGAGAACATGCCATAAGCAAGGTCGTACCAATCAATGCAGTATTAATTAAATTGAGTATGTGCGCGTGCGTTAGAGAGAGTGCTCAAATGACCTTTTATTATGTCTGGGTTGACTGGGTGTTTGGGGGGGTCAGGATAGTTTTTGAAAATCTTTAATATTTAGTGCAATATTTATTTAGTACGGAAGCGTATTGCATTCTACTCAAGAAAAAAAATCGACTTAATTAACGAGTTAAATAGCTCAGAATTACGAGATCATTTTTCATGGAAAAAAGTTTTTGCTCAGTTTTTCTGAACTAACGAGTTATTTTTAATGAGAATTTTTTGCTCTGTTTTTTTGAATTAATGAGTTAATTTTTCATGAGAATTTTTTTTGGCTGTTTTTCTGAATAAATTTTTCATGAGAAAAAAGTTTTTGCTCTGTTTTTCTGAATTAACGAGTGAATTTTTCATGAGAAAATTTTTTTTTTTGCTCTTTTTCTGAATTAACGTCTTAATTTTTCATGGAATTTTTTTAATTCAGAAAAACAGAGCAAAAATGTTTATCTCATGAAAAATTAACTTGATTAATTCAGAAAAACAGAGCAAAAAAATTCTCATGAAAAATTAACCCGTTAATTCAGAAAAACAGAGCAGACATTTTTTCTCATGAAAAATTAACTCAATAATTCAGAAAAACAGAGCAAAAAAAATTTTCTCATGAAAAATTAGCTCGTTAATTCAGAAAAACAGAGCAGAATTTTTTTCTCATGAAAAATTAACTTGTTAATTCAGAAAAAAAGAGCAAAAAAAAAATGTTCTCATGAAAAATTAACTCGTTAATTCAGAAAAACAGAGCAAAAACTTTTTCCATGAAAAATTATCTCGTAATTCTGAGATAATTAATTCGTTAATCCGTAATAATCCGTAATACGGAGATGCATCTTCACCAAGAGGATTTTTGAACATTGAACCTAAATGAAATCTCAGCATTATTAGAGTTGCTTATGAAATTATACTCTGAAACCTGACCTATTTGCTTTTGTGTTTTCAGTGTCTCGTTGCGAGGAGGGTGGTACATGAAAAGGAGAAAACGACAGAAAGAGAGGATGAGAAGGAAGAGGAGAAGAGCTCTGATGAAGGCCTTCTGCTACAGGCACACCACGCCATGGAGAGGATGGAGGAGTTTGTGCACAAGGTCAGAATCTCTTCACACACCAACACACATGCTCATCAATGTCGCAGCTGAGACCCTGCTCACACTCCCTATGGATTTTTATTGAGTTAATATGTCAAGAGGTCACACGGTGAGATTAAACGGATGACATCGACACGCCGGACATGAGCTGAGTGCTCACAGCTGCTTTTGCACGAACATGCCACAGTCCACCAATACGGAAAACATCCCTGCCAAACCATACACCCATCTCTTGGCGCCAGCAGCCTTTATCTCCATCTTGTATTCAGAGCCTGCCATATGCAGAGGAACAGGAACTGAAAGCCGTCCTTTGTAGCGTGCGCTGCAATTATGTGCCCTATAAACCAGCTCAAGTTTAGTTTGCTTTTTGAGCCCCTTCCGCTTTAATGGCTCTTTCCTTCCTCTCTCCTCTGGGGGAAAAGCCAAAGCTCTCTTATGTCAAAGAGCAAACAGTGCAAGATCCAATCAGTGCCATTCACTATCAGCACTGAGGTACAGAGTCTTGAAAGGAACGCAGACTTTGAGAACACATCTTGACATATGACTGAAAGGCTCATCATGAGTGTCAAACATCCTGACCTAGATTCATTTGTTTTTTATTTATTTAAAAGTCTTTATATACATGGAAAACTAAGAACACTTCTCTAGCAGATACACAGCATGTTCAGAATGTAGACATAGGCCTCTTTGCTGTAGTCACTGCATGTGTTAATCCTGCGGTCACGCCTGTAACTGGTATGAATCGGAGTGGTTTTCGTCAGTCTTGTTTGGCAGAGTGATACTTAGAAACTAATGCCGCTTCTCAGCAGTCTCACCACAGCTGGTAAAGAGAACCTAGTTTTATGAAAACCACACAAGAGAAAAAAATCCAGATGTAGTTCAGCATTTAAAGGGATACTCCACTTTTTTTGGAAATAGGCTAATTTTACAACTCCCCAGAGTTAAACAGTTGAGTTTCACAGTTTTCTAATCTATTCAGTCGATTTTTTATATATATATATATATATATTTAGAAGAATATCAGTAACCAAACTGTTTCTGGTCTCATTGACTTCCATAGTAGGAAAAAAAGTACTATGGAAGTCAATGAGACCAGAAACTGTCTTATTACTGATATTCTTCTAAATATTAGAAAATTGGCTGAATAGAAATAGAAAACTGAATAGAAAACGGTAAAACTTTAATGTTTAACTCTGGGGAGTGGTAAAATGAGCCTATTTCCAAAAAAAGTGGAGTATCCCTTTAAAAAAATATTCACTATAGTTCATGAGGACTATAATATAAAACATGTTCCTCTTTTGGACATGAAGTGCAGGTTGTGTGAGGGAGTTAACTAACTTTTTTTTTAACCTAACAGTACTTGGTAGTTGAAGGAGCAATAGACTTAGAATCAAATGTCTTTAAACCATCTGTTTTATTATTCAGAAAGCAAGCTTGCAGTGTATACTTGTATCAAGCTTGTGTGCCTAACATACTTCTGCCTGAGAGTATTTCTGGCCCTCTGTATAATTTTTGCTTGCCCCTTAACTCATAATTACTTTGATGCTTATCGCTTGCTCTCCGTCCTCTCTCACATACGCGGATAGACCGTATAATTACTTTTCTGAAGTTAAATGAGAGGGCTTTTCTCATGCCAACCAGTAATGCTGACCTGAGCTAAGCGTAATGACATGTCAAAGAGTGGCCTGATACATCTATTTATTTATTTTTAACTGCAGGGCTGCTTTTGTGCGCTTACAGTGATGCTTTTAATTTTGTGTCTTAGATGTGGGAGGGCAGATGGCGTGTCATTCCTCATGACGTCCTCCCTGATTGGCTAAAGGATAATGACTTCCTGTTGCATGGGCATCGGCCACCCATGCCCTCCTTCAGAGCTTGTTTCAAGAGCATCTTCAGAATCCACACGGAAACGGGCAACATTTGGACACATCTTCTGGGTACACACAAAACATCAATTTACTTTTTTAAAAGTTGATCAAGACAAGAATGTGTATTGTTCAAAATTCATGTATAATTGATGAAAGGTTTTGATCCACTTCAAATGTTGTCAAGTCAGTGGACATGGATACAATTACATTTTACATAATAAGCCCTCCCTTTTAGCATAGTCCAACTCTGTGCTGCCACCTAGAGGAATGTGAGCATATTTCACACATCATGGGAAATGTAGAGGATGCTCATTCTTAAACATAATAGACTGTTGGCCTAGATAATGAAATCGATCAGGAGGTGATATGGTAATGTTCAGCTATTGATCTTCTACACCTTTGGACTAGTGGTATGTGTGATGGTCTACTAGTAAACGTTTAGCTTTCTGATGTACTTTGAGTTCAGATCGATTTTACTCTTTGTACTTTAATGCATTTATTGATTTACAGAATTGACCTGTAGTGGGGAGGGGCCACTGTATAACTTTACAAATTAGTAAAATTAGCGTAAACACATTTATCTGCACATACATTTTTACACTAACCACTATTTCTCTTGTGTCTTCAGGCTGCCTGTTCTTTCTCTGTCTGGGCATCGTGTACATGTTCAGACCCAATATGTCGTTTGTGGCACCGTTCCAAGAGAAGATCGTCATCGGCATGTTCTTCCTGGGGGCCATTCTCTGCCTCTCCTTCTCCTGGCTCTTTCACACAGTCTACTGCCATTCAGAGGGGGTGTCCCGTGTCTTCTCAAAGTAAGCACACTAATGATAATAACATTCTGTACTTTATTATTAGTTGATGCACCATATTTTATCATTTATTAATCTCAGCTAATGTTAATTTGCAGATGGTTCATTTTTAGTCCAAATGCACCACTAATGTTAATACGATTTCACACACCAACCAAGAATATTTATGTAAATGTATTCGGTTGTTTGGTCATGAAGGTTAATGGAAGTTCAGTATGTTTTCATATATGAATGTATCTCTCAGCCTCTTCTTTCTCGTTCACTCCTATCACAGGTTAGACTATTCGGGCATCGCGTTCCTGATCATGGGCAGTTTTGTACCGTGGCTGTATTACTCCTTCTACTGCTCCCCTCAGCCCTGTTTCATATACCTGATAGTGGTGTGTATCCTGGGGATCGCTGCCATCACAGTCTCGCAGTGTGATTTCTTCGCCACGCCGCAGTACCGCGGAGTCAGGGCCGGTAAGACACTGTCTCACTCTGTTTAAGTAAAAAAAAAGACTGATCGGTCATCTTGTGGTCATCAACTAGTGGGTTTAGCTGCTGTATGTTTTAGATCAGAGTAGGCTACAATTTACTTCAAATCCTGATGTGACACATCATAACCTCTAGGAGTAGTGCAACAGGTAGAGCTCCGAACCGATAAAGGATTTTGAAGGCCGATACGGATACAAATATTTTTGGTTTTAAAATCCGATATGCCGATATATCGGCCGATATTTTTATTTATTTTCGAAACGCGCAACAAAACATTAACAGATTTCCCTAACATTAGTTATGTGTAGTTATTTATGAGTTGTAACTAAAATATTATGATCATGCTTTTTAAAAATAAACTTGTTTCTTTTATCGTCGCAACAGAACAGACTGATGATAGTGGCATGTGTTAGCTTTGTGATTAGCTAGTCTACGATGAGCCATTATTTAGCAGTGGATAATGTCATACTGCGAAGTGTAAAAGATACATTTTCAATATAACAGGCCAAGGAGAGATTATGCATCTCATTGCTATAACTGTCAGGCGCTATTAAAGAAATACTTCAGTCACTATATCAAAAGTTAAAAGGACAGTCAGTCAACTACACTGTAACAAAGTAACGTAATTATTACTAACTAATTCCGCAACTGATGGGGATGTTCTTTTAATTGTTATTCAAGCAATGTATGTCTCGTGACCAACTCAACGAGTGTTGCCAACAGGGACGGTGTAGAGTGCCCTCTGGTAGACAAACTATACAACTCCAACACTCATGACATGATTCAAGCGTGTTTCGTCCGTTTTTATTTTTTTTATTTTTGAAATATTCATTTATCGGCCATTATAACTGCCGATACCGATAATTTGGAAAATGCCTAATATCGGCCGATAACATCGGCATGCCGATATGATTCGGTCTGGCTCTAGTAACAGGAGTGTCTCAGGAAAAAACATCTAGCTTTCTGCCATTTGCCTGTGATGGGTGAATGAAGAAATTATTGGCCATAAAATGATATTTGCATTATTTTTATTGTTTTTCTGCCAAGTTCTGCTTGCACTTGCTGCTTAATGAGTGTTATTTTGGAGGTCTAGAAGTCAAGTCACCTTTATTTGTCATCGTTAAGTTCTCATACAACAGCGCTCAGTATGGTCATATCAATAATATTGTTGAATACAATATTGTTGAGTGTCCCCAACTGAGCAAACAGTGGCAAGGAATCCAAACTCCATCAGGTGACATAATGGAGAAAAAACATTTGAGAGAAACCAGGCTCAGTCAAGGGGGCTAGTTCTCCTTCTGGCCGATGAACAAACATTCAGTGTCATTAGGATTCAGGCTGCATCACAGGTCAGAAATCAGATCGATAGCATTCAAATATTCATCCAGTTCCTTTTGCTTGAAGATCAGATTCATCACGCTGGTATGGAGCCAAAGCTGAGGCCATAGAGTCTATTTGGAGGACCTGTCATGACGGTCTGTCGTGGGCCTTTCAGGTCGTCAGTAGACACAGCCCTCTGCTGACATTCAGGGCTGCGTTTTGGTCGTGTCTAGGTGCAGGTCCACCATCTGATCTGGATACGGACCGGATACGGCTGACTACGGTAACCTTGGGATAAGGATGAGACAGACTGACAATTAGCGTAGATGACCTTCTTCTTACGATGTAACAAGTACATCAGGTGTTATGGGAAGTGTTCCTGGTTCTGGTTAACCTAATTTATGCAGCCTAACAATCATTTAACTGATTTGAATAATGGAAATTGATCATGTTTTATGTATCTGCCAGGTTAAAGAGATGTGTTTTTAGTCTAAATTTAAACTGACAGAGTGTGTCTGCTTTCCCAACAAGGCTAGGAGACTATTTCAGTGTTTAGGTGCTAGATTGGGAAAGGATCTACTGCCTGCAGTTGATTTTGATATTCTAGGTATCAACTGGCCTAAATTTTGAGATCACAATTGATGTAAAGGACTGTAATGCATTAAGAGCTCTCTTAAGTACTGAGGAGCCAAACCATTTAGTGTTTAAGTAATTAGCGTTGTTTAATATGGAGCCAATGCAGTGTTGACAGAAACAGGCTAATATGGTCTTTACTTCCTGGTTTCTAGTAAGAACTCCAGCTGGTCCAAAAACTACTTATATATGTATATACATATATAACTATGTATTTTGTTTATTTTGTGAATTGGTATGTTTCGTCGGCACAAAGAAATATAATAATATTGCATTACTAGAAGTGTCTAGTAATGCAATATAAACAGTTAAATTAATCCCTGCTCTGTCTTGTGTCTCAGGTGTGTTTGTGGGTCTGGGTCTCAGTGGGAGTCGTTCCCACGCTGCACTTTATGATCACAGAGGGCTTCCTGAGAGCCACCACCATGGGCCAAATGGGCTGGCTGTTCCTCATGGCCGTCCTGTACATCACCGGAGCCTGCCTGTACGCCGCGCGCATACCCTGAGAGATTCTTCCCGGGCAAGTGTGACATCTGGGTGAGTTGAATGTCCCTGAAAGTCATACACATGGTTTATAGTCCAAACTGAATGGCTTCTGTTTAAGATGTAACCTGTACCTCGTCATCATTTTGTCTACTGCAGTTCCACTCCCATCAGCTGTTCCATATCCTGGTGGTGGCAGGTGCGTTTGTGCACTTCCACGGTGTGTCCAACCTGCAGGAGTTTCGCTACACAGCTGGCGGAGGCTGTGCGGAAGAGGGCGGGGTTTGAGCCTTGTGTCCTGCGGTGCTTGAAACGCACCACTCAGAGTGAGAGACGTTCCTCTTACCTTTGCCGCCAATAACAGCTCTGTTCCTCCTGCCCATGAAGGGTAAACCAAGAGGTCAGCACTGAATGGCGAATTACCCACCTTTATTATTATTATTTTTCTCTTCCCGTTTTTGTTTCTCGATTTTGCCCCTTAAATAAAATGAGTCATGGGATAAGGTGGACAGGTTGAGGATGGTGATTCCTATGATCATACATTTAGGAAGAGGAGACTTTTTGGCTTGGTCTATTGCTGTTTTTTCTTTGTACAAGAAAAAAAGTTGAACAGGCAAAAAAACAACAAAAAAAAACAAAAAAAAGTGTGAACGTTTCTTGGGATGGGCCGTTAGCCATTTTAAACTTTTTCATGTAAATAAGATTTGTAAAATTTGGGTTATATAGATTTGTACGAAAATAAAGTTATAAAACGTTTTTAAAAAAATATACATCATTATATCATTATATTGTTTAACGGAGGGAAAAGAGAGAACGTGTTATTCCAGATCAGTAAAAAACGCCACAGTTTAAGTGGACAGATGAAGTGTCAGGCAGAAGCGCCCTTCCAAATGCCTCCGTGTGCCGTTATCCGAGCACGGCTGGTAAAAGCTATAATAAAAAAGTGCACCTGTAGGACAGTAGAACAGCAGGATTCAGTGCTCACGTACTCCACAGGCCTTCATACCTTTGTCGTCAGTGCTGTTTCCTTCAACACATAGAAAGTCGCTTTCCCAATCCATTGTTTCCATCTTTAGTTACTTTCTCTCTTTCTCTCTCTGTTCTGTTTGTTCCGTTTATTCATCATTGTGGATGTTGATTCAACCTGGTTTGGAAAAAAAAAAGAATAATAGATGAGACTTGCTGTTGTGAAGTACACAAAATCATACTCAAGCAGTGCAAGGATGCGTTTGTTGTGTAACGTTCTGTTTCATCATCTGTGTATGATATAATTTATTAAGAGTTTTCATGGAAACATTACGAGCTGTAATATTCCAAATTAAACAAGGGCAATGTTTGTTTTCTCAGAGATTTTTACATTGATATTTATTTTAATTTTAAAATAAATGAAAACAATTAAAACTCATAACAGTTGTTGTTCGTTTTTCTTTCTACTGTGATTAATTATTTTGTGCCGCATCAAATTAGTGATTTTAAACTGGTTGCAACATTTAAATCACAATATTTTTTTCATTAATACACATTTTACTAGTGAGCTTTTTTGAGGGCTCTCAAAAGTGTATTTGCTGCCTTTCACATTAGAGTTCAGGACAGTTGCTAGACTTCAGCACTTCTACTAAGTACTATTGACATAATAATTTCCTGTTGCTAAAGTAATCAGTCACAAGACATTTGCAGCTCAGGTGATTGGTTTAAATCAACCTGATGCACCTGGGGCCTCATTTATAACCGTTGCGTACGCACAAAACAGGCCCTGATAGAGGCCTACGCCACTTCCGACGCATAAGTTGTTATTTATAAAAACAAACTTGACGGGAAAATTTACTTCTGATATAAACATTTAGATTCAATATGCCATTCTCAGTAATGGAGTTAAACACTTCAAATACATTAAATAATTACTAAGAAGTTACAACATTTTTATATTCAATAAATATAAATATTTGTAGTGGATGTGATGCTTTTGAACACTTTTCCTCTGGCAAGCTGTGTGTGTTTTAATGTGTTAACTGTATAGATAATTGCTTATCATGATGGCAGATTGTCTGAGAAAATGGTTTCTTTTTAAATGTTTTTATTTTGTTGTCTGAGGTAAACTTATGACGTTCGCTTGGTTTTTACATTCAAAAACATAAAAATATGTAATAAGTTTTGGGCTATTTTCTTCCCTAGTTTTCAGCCTACTTGAAAAATGCTCGGATTTTATGGCCGTATAGCATTGAAGACTCAGGAAGTAAAGGCCCACTGCTGTGAGTGGATAACAGTTTTGCATATTATAATGAGCTTCAACTCTCGTCGCGTTCAACTCTCGTCATCGGTTTTCGGTCGTGTGCACGTGGGGGAATTTGTTTTGAAAACCACTGTTGTAAAATGGCAACCGGAATGATTCGCCCATACATGTTTGACCCAGAGTCCGAATCCCGAATCGCAGGACAATAAACCAACAGCACCTCGAATACAATGGATACTTGTAGACACATACACATAATTATTAGATATCAAACGACCTGTAACAATGCAGTGCTAGCCGAGTAGATTATTATTTCTAAAATAAAAATATTACTCACATAAGTGTGTTGCACCACTCCTGTTGGATCCAATATAGAAGGTAACGTCAGACTAATCATGTTCCGTACAACAACGATGTTCCGTACAGATTAACTTTAACCGCCAATCGCTTCTAGGTCATACACAAAATGCATATCTGTGTCGTCTTCAATTCTCCCTCTCATATTATAATGAGTTTAACTCACCCGTCGGTGCATGCGAGGAAAACGTCCAATGTTGTCAAATGGCTACCGGATTCGCCCATACATGTTCGACCCAGAGTCCGTGTGTTGCACCACTCCTGTTGGATCCAATATAGACGGCACATCACCGTTCTTTTTTCTTAATCGGTCTGCAAATCCAGCCTCGAACTGTGTCTTGTTCACAAAACAATCGTCGGTGAAATGAAGCGAACATACGGATAATGTTTTACACTCATCTGCTGGAACGTCATTAAAAACAAATTTGAACCAGACATTCCTAATGTTGGAATCCAGAGGAAGCTTATGCTGCGAACTGTCTTCTTCCACAGCCAGGCACGGCACAACATTTTGTCAACGGAATGTTTATTGCTCGGTAGCTCGCTCTGGTTTGTCATCACGAGGTATGCTTTTGTTTACCTATGCGCGAGTCGGATGGGCAGGGCTTAAACCGGCCGTGTTGAAGTAGGCGTTGATGAGCGGGTGGGGTTTTAGCGTCATTGACGTCATACTTCCACTAGGCGTTGTAATCTCCATATATGGTTATTTCGGGGAGGAGACGCATGTGCAGCACAATCTTCCGCTGACTGGGATTTATGCAGGTTCTGGCGTACGGACGCTTTTATAAGTCTGAATATGTTTTTGCGTACGACATTTTAGCTTTCAGGCATACGATTACACTTTTAGTGAGAATTCTACGCACAGTTTTATAAATGAGGCCCCTGGAAAAGCCCAACTCAAGAAAATGCTCAAGTAGTCTAACCCAGTGGTTCCCAATCCCTGGTCCTGGGGAACCACAGCTCTGCATACTTTTCAGTGTGTAGCTAAAAAGAAGGCAAGCTTTGGGACATACTATCACGTCATCTTTAGAACAAAGTTTCACGTTTTATAAGCTCAAATGCTCGCCTTGCTCTGTACTGTGATGCACGTTTGAGACTCTCCTGTTCGAACTCGTTTATCAAAATGAATTAACCTTTTTCAGAGTCAAATCATTCGTTTGGTTCGATGAATGAACCAAATGACTCGGAAGAAGATTAGTTCATTTTGATGAACCAAGTTCAAACAGGAGAGTCACGACGTGCATCACAGTACAGAGCAAGCGCGAAGCATTTGAGCTTATAAACGTAAACTTTGTGATTTATTAATTGAGCGATTGTTTCGCTTGATAAGACCCTTATTCATTGTCTGGAATCATTTAAAGCCCTTTGAACTGTTTGCACTGAAACTGTCTTTTGGACCTTGAACCGTGTGGTTCCCACTGGAGTCCATTATATGGAGAAAACGCTGGAATGTTTTCATCAAACACCTTAATTTCTTTTCGACTGAAGAAAGAATGACATGGATATCTTGGATGACATGGGGGTGAGTAAATTATCAGCAAAAAAATTTTTCAAAAGTGAACTACTCCTTTAATGAGAACTCTTTCAAGGATTATTTTACATAGATGTTATTTCTACCAAACACCAGTGCATAAAACATTGGTATCTAGTCAATCGTTCTCTGAGATTTGTTTTCATGATAATCGAATGTAAAGAGTTTGATCTCTAAAAACTGTTTCAGCGTATTATGCTAGCACTGGGGGCATTGACTAAGTAAAAAGAAATCGCTAGTTTATACCACTAACAAGGCTCAAAATAGCCCCCCACTAACACAGTAACATGAGTGTCCATACATGCAAAACAAAGCATTGAGAACTTTGTAAGAGTACAGACCGTTTAATAAGAAGATACGTTATAAAGACAGTTCACTTCATGTATACAGACAGGAGCCATCTTAAAAAATAGTCTCGAATAAGTCGATCCCCGAACGCCGTTCATACAGTTCAGCTCACTCAGCACGACATTCGTGGTTTGACATATCGAGACTATATTCTAAGATGGCTTCTGTCTGCATACATGAAGTGAACTGTCTTTATAACGTATCTTCTTATTAAACGGTCTGTACACTAGTGATGTATGTCTCGAGAACCGGTTTCGAGACCACTTTTGTGTGGTCTCTGTCTTGTCACGGTCTTGACAGTCTTTGGTCTTGGACCTCTCGGTCTTGTCGAGGTCTCGCTGTCTCGGACCAACATAGTGGTCGGGGGATTTAGCAATACAATATTACAATATCCACGCCGATATCCGCAACACATTGAAGCGCGCGTCCGCGTGAAGACACGGTGTGCGCGAGCCACGCAAGAAAACACTGATCGAAGCGGCAACGAGCACTTTGATCACTTGATTTAAAAAACACATATCATGTGCAGTTATTGATGTATTCATATTTAGTAAAACACATATCAGTGACATGATAGGTTATAACTTCATTCAGGAGATTTTGGGTAACTGCACAACTGACAGATGACTTAGAGCGCACAGCCAACGGTGTGTGTGTGTTTGTGTGTAACCATAGTGACAAAACAACCTACTTTAGGTTCCTGCACTTAACCATATAATTTCGTTTTTAAAATATTTATGTATCTAAAAGTTGCAGAATGGATTCATGTGGAGACTTAGAAATGGCAGAGATAGACAGGCAATGCAAAACAAGTAAGTTACTGCTTAGCTTCAACAACATTAGTCTGTTTTTTGGTCTCGAGTCTTGGTCTCGACTTGGTCTGTCTTGGTCTCGAATACCCTCTGGTCTTGGTAGTGTCTTGGTCTCTGTTTAGGTGGTCTTGACTACAAGTCTACTGTACACTTCCAAATTTGTCAATGCTTTGTTTTGCATGTTACTGCGTTAGTGTGGGGCTATTTTGAGCCTTGTTAGTGGTATAAACTAGTGATTTCTGTTTACTTAGTCAATGCCCCCAGTGCTAGCATTATACACTAAACAGTTTTTAGAGATAAAACTCTTTACGTTCGATTATCATGAAAACAAAACTCAGAGAACGATTGACTAGGTAACGATGTTTTATTAGACCAAAGGTTCATTGTTCGCCGGAGTTCTCCTTTAAGTTAAAGTTCAACTGTGCACTCATAAAGACAGTCACTTACAGTGGACATTAAGTGGCGACAGTCACAGTAAGTGGCGACAGTCACAGTCGCCACCTACTAGCTTAATAATTTAAGCTGAAACAGCTATAATTTAAGAGAAACAGATCCGTGGTCTGCTGGTGCTGGTCTGCTGGCGCAGATGCTCACAAATCAGTGGTTAGTAACATTAACTCTTTGACTCAGGTTCCCGAGATCGTGAGCGGTGACAAGCGCATCGGAGCTGTTGTGCTGCACGCGGGAGCGAATGACATAAGGCTACGGCAGACGGAGGTTCTGAAGAAGGACTACATGAGCCTGATCGAGACGGTATGCACCACAGCGCCTAAAGCAACGATCATCGTGTCTGGACCGCTTCCTACGTACAGACAAGGACAGGAAAGGTTCAGTAGACCATTTGCACTTAATGAATGGTTAATGTTATCGTGTAATGAACAGAAACTGCTCTTTGTAAATAATTGGCATCTGTTTTGGGAGAGACCCGGACTGTATCGGGCAGGCAGACTTCCACCCAGCAGAATCGGAGCGGCTGTTCTGTCAGACAACATCTCCAAGGCGTTACGCACCAGATGACTGGTAAGTCAAAGTCCAAATCACAGCCCCTGTTGCCCAAACTTAACTAATATGCAGTGTGGAGCGTTATATAGAAACTGTGTCTATTCCTCATTTAGTGAAGCCAAACAATAAATCTAGTGCAGGATATAGCAAAAATCTTATTGTAATTAAACCAGAAAATCTAAATATCAGTGAACCAAAACAATTTTTAAAGCTAGGTCTTCTAAACATTAGATCGCTCACACCTAAGGCGGTTATTGTAAATGAAATGGTCACAGATAATAATTTTGATGTTCTGTGCCTTACTGAAACCTGGCTTAAACCAAATGAGTGTTTTGGTCTAAATGAGTCTAGTCCACCAGGATCCTGTTATAAGCATGAGCCTCGTCTGATCGGCCATGGCGGCGGTGTTGCAACAATCTATAAAGATATTTTTAATGTTACTCAGAAAACAGGTCACAGGTTTAATTCATTTGAAGTACTTGTGCTAAATGTTACGCTCTTAGATGTAAGAAAGAAATCCATATTATCTCTAGCCTTGGTTACTGTAGACTTCCAGGGCCATATGCTGAATTCCTAAAAGAGTTTGCAGACTTTCTCTTGGATATATTGATGAATGTCGATAAAGCAATAATTGTTGGAGATTTTAACATACATGTAGATAATACAAATGATGCATTAGGGGCTGCATTTACAGACTTATTGAACTCCTTTGGGGTCAAACAAAACGTCAGTGGTCCCACTCATCGTCTAAATCACACTAGATTTAATTATATCATATGGAACCAATCCAACTGATATAGATATTATACCGCAAAGCGATGATGTCACTGATCATTACATGGTGACTTGCATAATACGTACTGCTGAAATATGTCATGCTGCCCCACGCTATAGACCAGGCAGAACAATCCTTCCAACTACTATAGATAGATTCTCAAATAGCTTACCTGATCTATCTAAGCTGCTAAATGAACCCAAACAAACAGATGAGTTAGAGGAAATGACTAGCAGTTTGAGTACCATTTTCTCTAGTACTTTAGATATTGTTGCACCAATTAGATTAAAAAAGGTTAGAGAGAAAACTAAAGCACCCTGGTACAACAGTGCTACGCATGCTATCAAGTGAGAAACTCGTATCTTAGAGCGTAAATGGAAACAAACTAATTTAGAGGTCTTTAGAATAGCGTGGAAAAACAGGTCACGTTATAAAAAGGCTCTAAAAACAGCCAGGGCTGAGCATCTCTGCAAACTAATAAGAAGATATCCAAGGGTTTTATTTAACACCGTGGCTAGACTAACAAATAAACAGACATCACCAGAGCAAAATATACCCTTACAGTTTAGTAGTAATGATTTCATGAATTACTTCAATGAGAAAATAGAAAGCATCCAAAACACAATTATAAATGTACAATCCTCTATGGTGTCTTATGATTCAACCTCAATTATGGCCCCTCTAGAAACTACACCGCTTTACAAACGATAGGACAGGAAGAGCTAAATAAACTTATCATTGCATCTAAACCAACAACATGTTTATTAGATCCAATACCCACTAAACTACTGAAAGGAGTGTTACCTGTAGTGGAAGAGCCTCTCCTCAATATTATTAACTCGTCTTTATCTTTAGGTCATGTTCCAAAAATATTCAAGCTGGCAGTTATAAAAACTCTCGTTAAGAAACCGCAATTAGATCCAAATAACTTCGTAAATTACAGACCCATTTCAAATCTTCCATTTATGTCCAAAATACTAGAAAAAGTTGTGTCCGCTCAATTGTGCTCTTTTTTACAAGAAAATGATATCTATGAAAAATTCCAGTCAGGATTCAGACCGCATCATAGTACAGAAACTGCGCTAGTTAAAATTACAAATGATTTACTTTTAGCTTCTGGCCAAGGCTGTATCTCAATACTAGTCCTACTTGATCTTAGCGCTGCGTTCGACACTATAGATCATAAAATACTCTTGGATCGACTACAAAACTACACTGGTGTTCAGGGACAGGCATTAAGCTGGTTTAGATCGTACTTATCGGACCATTATCATTTTGTTTGTTTAAATGGGGAAAAATCAAAGATAACGCCAGTAGACTATGAAGTACCGCAAGGATCGGTTTTAGGCCCTCTGCTATTCTCAATATATATGCTGCCACTTGGTAATATTATAAGAAAACATGGAATTAATTTCCACTGTTATGCTGACGACACTCAACTATATATTTCATCACGACCAGACGAAAACACTAACTCATCTAAATTGACAGAGTGCCTCAAAGATATAAAATGCTGGATGACGCGTAATTTCCTGCTATTAAATTCAGATAAGACGGAAGTATTACTTATTGGTCCAAAAAACTACTCACAAAACCTCTTACAATACAACTTTAATATAGACGGATGTCCCGTTACTTTATCCACTACAGTAAAAGACCTGGGTGTTATACTAGACCGCAACTTGTCATTTCGAAAATCATATTTCATATGTTTCAAGAACAGGCTTTTTCCACCTTAGAAACATTGCTAAGCTACATAACATGCTATCTGTTTCTGATGCAGAAAAGTTAGTTCATGCATTTATGACCTCAAGACTAGATTACTGTAATGATTTATTAGCTGGTTGTCCTGCATCCTCAATAAACAAGCTACAGTTAGTCCAAAATGCAGCTGCTAGAGTTCTTACTAGGTCAAGAAAATACGATCATATAACACCGATTTTATCATCTCTACACTGGTTACCTATTAAGTTCCGTATCAACTACAAAATACTACTACTAACCTATAAAGCCCTAAATGGTTTAGCTCCTATGTACTTAACGGACCTTCTTTCGCCCTACAATCCACCGCGTTCCTTAAGATCACTAAATTCAAGGCTTCTGGTCATTCCTAGGATATCTAAGTCCACTAAAGGAGGCAGGGCGTTCTCGCATTTAGCTCCAAAACTCTGGAATAGCCTTCCCGATACGGTCCGAGGCTCTGACTCGCTGACACAGTTTAAAACTAGACTAAAAACACATCTCTTTAGTCAAGCATTCACATAATGCTTACCTTTTAGTCCTCTGTTATGCCATACGGAACCGTTTGCCACTGAAACTGCTTAACGCACCAGTGGGGCTCGACAGCCCTTTAGACAAACGGTTCGGCACGTATGGTTGGGTTGCGGAGAGTTTGCGAGATAGTGATCTTTCTAACACCGACTCCCGTATAATGGAAATCATTATGAACATCAGCTATGCTAATTATTTCCCATCTGCCTTTCTGCTGTTATCTCGGGACGTTGTCCCGAGAAAATGGCGTTCGTCAGGTCCAGTTTGTATCCAGCCTCTCACGGGGAATTCAGATGCCCCAATGCCTGTGAAGAGATGACGACTCAACGCTGGCGATATGTTATGGCGCCGTGTTACATATAAACCATATTTATATTTAATATTTATATATAAACAATATGAATGTGAGCCAGAGGAGAACTGGCCCCCGACTGAGCCTGGGTTCTCCCAAGGTTTTTTTTCCATCCAATCTGATGGAGTTTTGGTTCCTTGCCACTGTTGCCTTGCTTTGCCTTGCTTTTGGCTTGCTTAGTTGGGTTTATTTAACATTTAACAATATTATTGATCTGTGTTGTACTACTTTCATGTTATCACTGTGAAGCTGCTTTGATACAATCTGTATTGTGAAAAGCGCTATATAAATAAATGTGACTTGACTTGACTTAATAATGCAAGTTGGGCAAACACAGACAAGCGAGAGTGAAAAGGCTGATAATGGTGAAATATTCGAACACATTCGAGGACCATAAAAAAAAAGCTCAGCTCTGGAAGGGTCTTGTGTGAAAAAACGCAGTAAAGTAAGAATGCTTTCAAAAACAGACATGTTAATAGATTATATTTATCAATTAACCCCCCCCCCCCCCCACAAAAAAAAAAGTGACAGGGGTACCGAATATTCTGATAGAGGGCCATGGGACTTAGACCTGAGTGCAAAAATTGAGTCTCTAGACCCTTCCAGAGCTGAGATATTGAGATCCCACGTAGCCTGCCTGCAGTCTATTGAATGGGGATTTGGGTAGTGTAATTTTTGGACATTTTATTATGGATATGGAGATATTTGTAATGGCATAAATGTGGTGTTTCTCTGATCTTCTTGAAACTCTGGATTCTGATAGTAGTACTCTTTGTTCTTTGTGTTGGCGTGTACATTTACAGTACGTTTCATTATCATTTAGTTGTAAGTTTGTGTATTTAAATAATTAGAAATTAATTTGTATCAGTTTTATATATTTTTTGGTGTGTATTGTATCTAGCTAACAACAGTTTGTCCACCAAGTTAATGAATTCAGACTATTTTGTGTGGATGGTCAATCACTTATCCAAAAAGTGACACATGAGAGTGACAGTGTCCCTGGATTCACAGCTGTGAGAAGTGCAACTGTGAATGCCAAAGAAATGTTTAATATGTAAAAAGAAATCGTAGAATTGTGAGTATTGAAAACGACCAGGATAGAGTGTTTTAGCATCTATTTTGTCCCTCTATCTCCGCTGGGGTCTGCCCACTTTTTCAGTATTTTCAAATATTGACAGAGGGTGGAGTCAGGTTTGACCAGGGGTTTAGTACCCTTTAAGTCAGCTTTGGCCTTCCATACCCGCAAACACACGCAATTATTATCGACTTTATGGCATTGGTGAGAACATGGTCATTGTGAACATTGTGATCACCTCAGAAAATCTGTAGCTTCGAGAGGTTATATGTATGCATATTTAATGAGATATTAATTTGCATATTTTATTTTTAAGATAAAGTGTAATACAAAAAGTATTTCTCTTAATATGAAGATGAAACTGGTAGAAATGTATGAGAATTTCTATGAAGATTTAAAAAAAAAGTCCCATTCACTTGTATTGTGATATAGACTCACCGGCCACTTTATTAGGTACACCTGTCCAACTGCTCGTTAACACTTAATTTCTAAGCAGCCAATGACATGGCGGCGACTCTCCTGCAGGTCAAGGCATGGTCAAGACAATCTCCTGCAGTTCAAACCGAGCATCAGTATGGGGAAGAAAGGTGATTTGAGTGACTTTGAACGTGGCATGATTGTTGGTGCCAGAAGGGCTGGTCTGAGTATTTCAGAAACTGCTAATCTACTGGGATTTTCACGCACAACCATCTCTAGGGTTTACAGAGAATGGTCCGAAAAGAAAAAACATCCAGTGAGCGGCAGTTCTGTGGGTGGAAATGCCTTGTTGATGCCAGAGGTCAGAGGAGAATGGCCAGACTGGTTCGAGCTGATAGAAGGACAACAGTGACTCAAATAACCACCCGTTACAACCAAGGTGGGCAGAAGAGCATCTCTGAACGCACAGTACGTCGAACTTTGAGGCAGATGGGCTACAGCAGCAGAAGACCACACCGGGTGCCACTCCTTTCAGCTAAGAACAGGAAACTGAGGCTACAATTTGCAAAAGCTGATCGAAATTGGACAATAGAAGATTGGAAAAACGTTGCCTGGTCTGATGAGTCTCGATTTCTGCTGCGACATTCGGATGGTAGGGTTAGAATTTGGTGTCTACAACATGAAAGCATGGATCCATCCTGCCTTGTATCAACGGTTCAGGCTGGTGGTGGTGGTGGTGTCATGGTGTGGGGAATATTTTCTTGGCACTCTTTGGGCCCCTTGGTACCAATTGAGCATCGTTGCAACGCCACAGCCTACCTGAGTATTGTTGCTGACCCTTTATGACCACAATGTACCCAACTTCTGATGGCTACTTTCAGCAGGATAATGCGCCATGTCATAAAGCTGGAATCATCTCAGACTGGTTTCTTGAACATGACAATGAGTTCGCTGTACTCAAATGGCCTCCACAGTCACCAGATCTCAATCCAATAGAGCATCTTTGGGATGTGGTGGAACGGGAGATTCGCATCATGGATGTGCAGCCGACAAATCTGCGGCAACTGTGTGATGCCATCATGTCAATATGGACCAAACTTCCTGAGGAATGCTTCCAGCACCTTGTTGAATCTATGCCACGAAGAATTGAGGAAGTTCTGAAGGCAAAAGGGGTCCAACCCGTTACTAGCATGGGGTACCTAATAAAGTGGCCGGTGAGTGTAAGTGTCACCTATTGTGGTCATTTTGAGGACTTTCGTCCCGGTTAGAGATTTTGGCACATATCACATGTTGTTTAATGGGGTCATATTAGTCTAACAGTAGAAATATTCTCTGCTAAATGAAGTGCATACAAATCTTACCCAGGACCTAGACTATTGAAATTTTGAGTTTCTCTGATCTTCTTGAAACTCTTGATTCTGATAGAGGGCCATAAGACTTATAGTCCAGTCATTTTAAGAAAAAGGTTGAACAAATTGCAACAGAAGCAAACTCAACTGATTTTGTATCCTTAATATGTCCTGAGTAAGGAAAAAGAGCCCGAAGAATCCCAGTATGGGAAAGTTTAGAAAAAGACCCAAATATATCCCATTCATTCGCCTATTCATTCTTTTTCTCACGTGAATAGGGTAAAAATTTTAACCTTTTGATATCATCATGAAAATCACTGAGTTGATTACTTACATCAAGACAAACAAAAATGTATTACAAGTATTTCGAAATTGTTTGTTAACGTGGACAAACGGTGCATAATGTAATTACGTATTAGCTAATTTGCATAATTACCCAAACTGATCTAAACATTTGGTATAGCAGGTGAAAATTTGTTTTTTTTCTCTTGTTGACATATAACAGTAAAAGACTTAATGTTAAAGTCTGAATGGAACCCATTTGGGCTACCCATGAACATTAATACAGGAAGAAGTACTTTAGAAACCAGCCTTTATTAATTATAATTGCAGAGATGGGGTTTGGGCATTGAGTGCATTGTGTACGTAATTATATTTTTTGATCCAGACACTTTTTATTTCACCTACCTTTGTCTTCTGCATTCTCCTTACCCATGTCTCCTGTTCTTCCCTCAGACTCAACCCCCAGAAACAGTCCCACTGACCCAGCCCCAAACCCCATCTCTGCAATAATAAATAATAAAGGCTGGTTTCTAAAGTACTTCTTCCTGAATTAATGTTCAAGGGTAGCCTAAATGGGTTCCATTCAGACCTTAATATTAGGTCTTTTACTGTTATATGTCAACAAGATAAAAAAAAATTCACCTGCTATACCCAATGTTTCAGATCTGTTTTGGAAAATTATGCAAATTAGCACATGTAATTAGATGATGCACCATTTGTCCATGTTAACAAACAATTGCAAAAAACTTGTAATACAGTTTATTGTTTGTCCTGATGTAAGTAATGAACTCAGTGATTTTCATGATGATATCAAAAGGTTACATTTTTTACCCTATTCACAATAAAGAAAGAATGAATAGGCGAACAAATGGGATATATTTGGGTCTTTTCTAAAGTTTCCCCTAATGGGATTCTTCAGGGCTTTTTTTTCCTTACTCAGGACATATTAAGGATACAAAATCAGTTGAGTTTGCTTTCTGTTGCAATTTGTTCAAGGTTGAGGCCCATTTTGGCTTAAAATGACTGGACTATTAGACCTGAGTGCAAAAATTGAGGCTCTAGGCCCTTTCAGAGGTGAGAAATTGGGGTATTTATAACCCTCTACAGCATAGCGTTGCCCTCAGGCAACAGACATTTTTCTTTAAATGATTGCAACCATTTAGCAAGTTTGAAAAAGTATCAAAGAACAGTCCAACAAGGTTTGGGAGTCACCATCAAGCACCATTTGAAGGTGGGACGTCCTTTTCTGGCACATGGTCACAGGAGCACATGTTGTGAGTTGAAAGCAAGATTATGTGCTTTAGTGATCTTTAAAATTACATTAACAAAATATGTGTGTGTATGAAGGTGTAGCGAAGGCTTCTGGCATGTTTTATTAGGTTTATTTTTTATTTTGTATGTTCATAAATTCCGTTTTTATTTTGTAGCCTCAAGGCAACGGTGTGCGATAAGGGGTACTTTTCAAGGAGGTTTTGAATGGCAAATAGTGTGTTACAAGAAGGAAAGATGCAGAGTTCCTGGGTACAAAGGAACACCCAAAGTCACCAAAGTGTAAATTTTTCAATAAGTCAATGAAATGTTCTTAAATGAGGCCAGAAATGATGTAGAAATTTGTTCTTTTCATGTGCCATCAAAATGCATGCAGTAGTTGGCATGAATGTTGCATGGGATGTCAATATCTGAGTGCTGGAAGGGTCTAGAGACTCAATTTTTGCACTCAGGTCTAAGTGTTATGGCCCTCTAGACCCTTCCAGAGTTGAGATATGGGCATCCCACGTAGCATTTATGCCATTATAAAAATAGTGGCATAAATGCTACATGGAATCTCAATATCTCAGTTGTGGAAGGGTCAGGAAAATCCCTGTGTTTGTGCAAGTGTACCTAGAAGAATTGATGCTGTTTTGAAGGCAAAGGGCTGTCACACCAAATATATATTTGATTTAGATTTGTCTTCTGTTCACTGACTTTAGCATTTAGTTAATTGATAAATATAATCTATGAACATGTCTATTTTTGAAAGTATTCTTACTTAACAGCATTTTTCACACCTGCCTAAAACTTTTGCACAGTACTGTATATACTTATAGATGTTCTAAATATATATGTATAGTTATGAATTGAGCTTATAGCTTAAGTAATTTGCAAATGACATCTGTGTTTAATAGTAATATATTGTAATAATGTTAAAAGGCGTAAAGGTAGCGCATGTCTCACATTTAAAATACATAGGTACAATCATTGATAAGAAACTTTCCTTCCAAGACAATGTGGATTTTATACATAAGAAAACTAGACAGCGTTTAAGTGATTACCTGATTGGCCACCTGATTGGTGGTTCAATGTCTGATTGGATCTTGGAACTCCTACTTCGTCAGTGGCTGCAGCTGGCAGGGCTCTTTAAAAAGCCTAGTTTTGGATCTGTTCATTCTCTGTTCTGTGGTTTGTGTCCCTTTGTCAGGAACTTTCCCTGAGAGCAAATTGACATTGAGTCAATGTTGATCTGGCTTTGTTTTGCTCATCGAATTAACGTTGAACCAACGTGAGATGTGCCATTCTTCTGATCTGGATCTGAAAACAAGAAGACTCCACTTTCACCGCTGCTTTTGTTTCCAGGTATGTCATACTTATTAGATGCGTGTGGCTCCTTTTGTCTTGGTTTCTTGTATGTTAACTGAAGTTCTTTACAGGCTTCTAGGATAGATGGAGATTTAGTGCAGAAGCTAAAGGTTGAAGTTCAAGGGAAGAGAGCTAAGCCGTTAACCGTTCATCCAAACAGACAAACCGATTTACAATCCAGGACAAACAGGTGAGCTGTGAATGACCCTTGGTTGAAGCTATCATTTTCAAATGCATTATGCAATATATGTGAGTTTGTTGGTGTCTTGGCAGTTAATTTCAGAGTTGTCTTCATGAATCCCAAATTTGTGCCTTTTGATGAAATGGTAAGATCAGATGTTTCATTATTTTGAGTGTTCTGAGCATAATTGAAAAGCAAATTAAATGCAGGTTTTTTTAAGATGCAGAAATGTCAACTTGAATGACTGCTTTTAAATGTTTATTATTTCTGTCTTTCTTGCAGTTCAATTTGGTCGTGGTGGAGCTGAGTTTGCTTCAGTGTAAGACTTTGAATGGAGCCAATGCTGCTTTTTGGTCGGTGGACATGTTTCCTCAACGTGGCTGATATTGCAGCTTTCAGATCAGAATCAGGTGAGTTAAATAAGAGAGACGCGCATAACATGCAGAGCAGTGGGTCGCGAGGACTGGAGTTGAGAACCCCTGCACTAAAGGCTTTTATAGCTGACTGAGAAGTCTCCCAAGTTTGTGAGGTGAAAAAATACAGTAAGTTGTTGTGTGTGCAGTTCAATGACCGATCTGAGGGCTTAGCCTAAAGAGCTTTGTTTCCAGTTTAGTTTTGGCCAAGTTTGATGCGACTGAAAGTTGAGTCTTGTGCCAAGTGAATGATTCTTTCTTTTGTTGTGTTGTGGTTGATCAGTTGTTTATCTTATTCTGATGTTTCCCAGATATACACATGGCCAACCTGTACCTGGTGGAGCCTTAGTGGAAGTATGCCGTGATCCATTTCCATACATTGTGCCTCATAATTTGACCAGACAGTGCCTGACTCAAACCGCAAAGGTGTGTGACTCCTGCCTTACTGCTGAGTGTTTTCCTTATGCCTGTGCTTGACTTGTCTATCTTTGTTCTCCTACCAGATGAATGCCATGGGCTGTGCCTGTCTTACTCTTGATACATCAGTATTTTTAGCTTTTGTTTCTCATTAGATGCTCATTAGATAAAGAACTGATATTGGTTGATCAGTTCTTCATCTTATTCTGATGTTTCCCAGATATACACATGACCAACCTGTACCTGGTGAAGCTTTAGTGGAAGTATGCCGTGATCCATTTCCATACGCTTGTGCCTCATACATTTGACCAGACAGTGCCTGACTGAAACCGCAAAGGTGTGTGACTCCTGCCTTACTGCTGAGTGTTTTCCTTATGCCTGTGCTTGACTTGTCTATCTTTGTTCTCCTACCAGATGAATGCCATGGGCTGTGCCTCTCTACTCTGTAGATGCGTCAGTATTTTTAGCTTTTGTTTCTCATTAGATGCTCATTAAAATAAGAACTGATATTGGTTGATCAGTTCTTCATCTTATTCTGATGTTTCCCAGATATACACATGACCAACCTGTACCTGGTGAAGCCTTAGTGGAAGTATGCCGTGATCCATTTCCATACGTTGTGCCTCATAATGTGACCAGACAGTGCCTGACTCAAACCGCAAAGGTGTGTGACTCCTGCCTTACTGCTGAGTGTTTTCCTTATGCCTGTGCTTGACTTGTCTATCTTTGTTCTCCTACCAGATGAATGCCATGGGCTGTGCCTCTCTTACTGTTGATACGTGAGTATTTTTAGCTTTTGTTTCCAGGTGTCATACTCATTAGATGCTCATTAGATAAAGCACTGATATTGTTGATCAGTTCTTCATCTTATTCTGATGTTTCCCAGATATACACATGGCCAACCTGTACCTGGTGAAGGCTTAGTGGAAGTATGCCGTGATCCATTTCCATGACGTTGTGCCTCATAATTTTACCAGACAGTGCCTGACTCAAACCGTAAAGGTGTGTGACTCCTGCCTTACTGCTGAGTGTTTTCCTTATGCCTGTGCTTGACTTGTCTATCTTTGTTCTCGTACCAGATGAATGCCATGGGCTGTGCCTCTCTTACTGTTGATACGTGAGTATTTTTAGCTTTTGTTTCCAGGTGTCATACTCATTAGATGCTCATTAGATAAAGCACTGATATTGGTTGATCAGTTGTTTATCTTATTCTGATGTTTCCAGATATACACATGGCCAACCTGTACCTGGTGAAGCCTTAGTGGAAGTATGCCGTGATCCATTTCCATACGTTGTGCCTCATACATTTTACCAGACAGTGCCTGACTCAAACCGTAAAGGTGTGTGACTCCTGCCTTACTGCTGAGTGTTTTCCTTATGCCTGTGCTTGACTTGTCTATCTTTGTTCTCCTACCAGATGAATGCCATGGGCTGTGCCTCTCTTACTGTTGATACGTCAGTATTTTTCAACGACAAAATTGAAGACTAAACGCAGATGCATTTCTTGTGAATGTGAATGTTACTGAGGGGAACCGGTGAGCTATTGTCTGATCTGAAGCATATACTCTTTCTGATCTTTACAAGACATCCACTTTAAGTCACATGTTGATAGTCTCCAGTGTTTGTTTGTTTGAATTTTCTCTCGCAGATGTAATGGTGTTAATCAGCAATGGTGTCCATTATGTTTGTAGTCTGCAAGGTGTCATTTGTGGACCTCCTGGTTCCTTATTTTGAACGTGGATCAATGCTTAATGGAAAGGTAAGCAAAATGTAATCCCTTATTGCAGAAGACTTGAATTTGGTTCTGTTTCCTGAACCTTGATCATTCCTGAACAGATGTATGTGACTCGACAAAGCCGTATATCTCTTAGCGGGGAGCAACTGGGCCAACAAACTGCTTTGGAATGTAACCACAAACAAGAATGGATGGCTGCCATTCTCCCTGAACACTGTTAATCTTAAGGCTGATCTGAATGTGAGGTAGACTTGCTATTTGTAAAATGAAGACTTTCTCTAGCATGAAACTTATTTAAGTTTGAGCTTCTCCAGGCGGGTGCTAATCCAGAGGTTTTTTATTGTTCTAAATTGCCGTACTTAACTACAGATACAAGAGTTGTTCAGGTTGTCCTACCTGTTTTCTCTTGACAAGCCATTGTTTGGTGAAGTGACTGTAGTGAAACTCCTTCAGCTGCTGAAATGTGGTGCTTTATTTCCAGGGACTGGAGTATTCATTTGTTGGAGAGGCTGGTAGCTACAGCTGCTGACAATCTATATGGTGAGTGGACATTAGTTTTGTAGTTAAGTTTGCTGTTGTGTTTGTGTTGTCTTCTCCAAAGGAGTGATTGTCCTCCATGGATTTTGGATGGTTAAAGCAAAGGCTGGTGATGCAGTCACAAGTGGCTCTGTTATGTTCCAGTTGTCTGTACGAGTGTTAATATGTTGGCTCTAGCAGTGCAGATTGCGTGTACAGTGTTGTCCCCAGTGATAATGTAGTTGTTGCCATTGTGCTGTTTGATGTGGCTATCTTTCTATTTTTCAGGTGTCTCTGCAGTTTTCTCCAGCTATGGCTGTTCCTGTGAATGGAAGTGTTGTAATGGTTTCTGCTTAAGGAGGATCTCTGTAGCCTCAGTGCGTCTGGATCATAGGAAGACACCTGAGTGCTGAAAGGATGTCTTTGTCCAAATAAAGTTGAAAAATGGAAAAATAAAGTAGTGTTTGAAATGTCAGTCGTTGTTTGAGTGGTCCTGTTTTGTGGTCCTTTTTTGTTTGGTGTTTTTTGCTCTGCTCTTTGTTGCTCCTTTTTTGTGTGGTATTTATTGCTCCTTGTTTTCTTTGTTTCCTTTTTTGTTTGCTCTGTCCTTTTGCTTGGTATTTGTAGATCCTTTTTGTTGGCTCCAATTTTGTTAGCTGTTTTGTTTCTCCTTTTTGTTAGCTCTTTTTTGCTCCTTTTGGTTTGCTCCTTTTTTGCTTGCTCTTTACATGCTCCTTTTTTTGTTAGCTCTTTGTTTCTCCTTTTTTTTTTAGCTTTTTTTTATTCCTTATTTGCGTGCTTCATTTTTGCTTGTCTTAGTTTGCTCCTTTTTGTTTTGCTCTTTTTTTGCTCCATTTTTGTTTGCTCTTTTTTTAGCTTGCTCCTTTTAGCTTGCTCTTTTTTTGCTCTTTTTTGTTTGCTCTTTTTTTGCTTGCTCTTGTTTGGCTCCTGTTTTGGTTGCTCTTTTTTTGCTCCTTTTTGTTTGCTCTTTTTTTTGCTCCTTTTTGTTTGATCTTGTTTTGCTCCTTTTTGTTTGCTGTTATTTGTGCTCCTTTTTGGTTGCTCCTTTTAGTTTGCTCTTTTGTTGCTCCTTTTTGGTTGCTCTTCTTTTTGCTCCTTTTTGGTTGCTCCTTTTTGCTTGTTTTTTTTTGCTCCTTTTTGTTAGCTCTTTTTTGCTCCTTTTTGGTTGCTCCTTTTTGCTTGCTCTTTTTGCTCCTTTTTGTTTGCTCTTCTTTTGCTCCTTCTTGGTTGCTCCTTTTTGCTTGCTCTTTTGTTGCTCCTTTTTGTTTGCTCTTCTTTTGCTCCTTTTTGGTTGCTCCTTTTTGCTTGCTTTTTTTGCTCCTTTTTGTTTGCTCTTTTTTGCTCCTTTTTGGTTGTTCCTTTTTGCTGTTTGCTTCTTTTTTGCTCTTTTTGCTCCTTTTTGGTTGCTCCTTTTGCTTGCTCTTTTTGCTCCTTTTTGTTTGCTCTTATTTTGCTCCTTCTTGGTTGCTCCTTTTTGCTTGCTCTTTTGTTGCTCCTTTTTGTTTGCTCTTGTTTTGCTCCTTTTTGGTTGCTCCTTTTTGCTTCCTCTTGTTTTGCTCCTTTTGTTTGCTCTTATTTTGCTCCTTTTTGGTTGCTCCTTTTTGCTTGCTCTTTTTTGCTCCTTTTTGTTTGCTCTTATTTAGCTCCTTTTTGGTTGTTCCTTTTGCTTGCTTTTTTTGCTCCTTTTTGTTAGCTCTTTTTTGCTCCCTTTTGGTTGCTCCTTTTTGCTTGCTCTTTTTGCTCCTTTTGTTTGCTCTTCTTTTGCTCCTTCTTTGGTTGCTCCTTTTTGCTTTGCTCTTTTGTTGCTCCTTTTTGTTTGCTCTTTTTTTGCTCCCTTTTGGTTGCTCCTTTATTGCTTCCTCTTGTTTTGTCTCCTTTTTGTTTGTTCTTATTTTGCTCCTTTTTGGTTGCTCCTTTTTGCTTGCTCTTTTTTTGCTCTTTCTTTTTGCCTAATCTTTTTAGCTTTATTTTGTTTTTTGTTTAATCTTGTTTATTTATTATACTTTCTGTTTTTTTGCTTTTTATTTCTTTCTGTTTTTTGCTTTTTATTTCTTTCTGTTTTTTGCTTTTTATTTCTTTCTGTTTTTTGCTTTTTATTTTTTTAATTTTTTTTTAATTTTTTTTAATTTGATTTTAGGTGACTTAGATTTAAGACTTAAGAACTTAAAGACTTAAGACTTAAGACTTAAGACTTAAGACTTAAGACTTAAGACTTAGACTTAAGACTTAAGATTAGACTTAAGACTTAAGACTTAAGACTTAAGACTTAAGACTTAAGACTTAAGACTTAAGACTTAAGACTTGAAGACTTAAGATTAGACTTAAACTAATACTTAATGAAACTTAAGACTTAAGACTTAATACTTAAGACTTAAGACTTAAGATTAAGACTTAAGACTTAAGCTTAAGACTTAAGACTTAAGATTTAAGATTTAAGCACTTAAGACTTAAGTTAGATTTAAGATTAAGATTTAAGATTTAACTTAACTTAAGACTTAGAGTTAACTTAAGATTTAACTTAAACTTAAGACTTAAGACTTAGACTTAAGATTTAAGACTTAAGATCTTAAGACTTAAGACTTAAGACTTAAGACTTAAGACTTAAGACTTAAGACTTAAGACTTAAGACTTAAGACTTAAGATTTAAGACTTAAGACTTAAGACTTAAGACTTAAGACTTAAGACTTAAGACTTAACTTAGACTTAAGACTTAAGACTTAAGACTTAAGACTTAGACTTAAGACTTAAGACTTAAGACTTAAGACTTAAGACTTAAGACTTAAGACTTAAGACTTAAGCTTAAGACTTATTCTTTATATTATTAGAGGGAAGAATCAAGACCCTAGCAAGATGCCCCGCACTTCGGACTTAATTTTTTAGCTAAAAATTGACACATGTACTTATATTTTTTAGCTAAACAACCCACTCTATATACATTGCACAACCCATATCACATTTCTCATGACAAGAAAAGTATGTAAAAAAATTATATGTTTATTCTGCTTTTGATATGAGCAAGGTGAGAGCCCACCTTGAGCAATACAGAAAAACTATTCCATTCTCAAGCATATCAAACTTTACATTCCACTGCTTCTCTCTTGCTGACAATCACATAGTACAATAAACTGGACAGAAAAACATTATATTGCCAATCTCATCTTCTAATTGATAGATGTACCTATCACCCTTCGACTGGCTGCTGGCCACTTCTTCAATGTAGCATCTACAGAAGAAACATATAACACTATAATAATATAGTGCTCCATCAGGAACCCTAAGTGCTTACAGTACAGCTGTGATCAGACACATATTTTGGGATAAAAGACTGACTGTAATAAAAAATACATCATGTAAACATGTCCATTGAACAATTCTCATAAATCACACATGTGGCTTAAGGACAGTTCAGATCCAAAACTAAGCAAGCAATGATTTACTATTATAAGTTCCAAAAACATATAGTAACTATTACACCTTATACAGTTTATTCAAGTCGTCAGTGGTCATTATTGATGGTCAAGGAACAAAACACACAACATTCTTTGGTTCCAAAATGGTGGAGCGCCTTGAAAGACTACTCAGAAAACAGAGAGCTATGCACAGTTCCACAACACTTTTGCAAGAAATACAAACAGAGGTTAACAAGGAAGATCCAATCATTCACAGATTATATGAGCTGTTAGCCATGTTATCTGCAAAAGAGGATATGCTGCTGGAGTTACATCACCAAATAGAGGAGCATACAGATATGGAACATCTTCAAAATGAAGTTGTCAGTTGTGGAGGAGTATGGACAACGAGTCATCAGCGCCAAGGCCCACGTGCGGCGCGTCATGCACAACCAGCACAGCGCAGACAAACAGTTAAGTTAATCATCAGCTACTTCAGCTGTGACGTTACCTTGTGGCAGGACTTTTTAAATCAGTTTGAAACAACTATTCACAGAAATGACGCGCTAAGCTAAACACCAGCACTGATTAAGTCAATCACCTCATTAATGCGCATATCACAACTTAAGGATGAATGTGAAGTACAGATTCGTCGCTTAGAATCACTGGGTGAAAGAACAATGACAATGATTAAGTCAGCTCCTTCCAAACACAGCCAGATCGATCACAAACCATTTAAAAGACCAAAGACATTACTTGAAATTAAGCACAAAATACATAACATGCCATCAGCCGCAGTCCTGCGAACCTCTACTCTAAAAATACCACATAGTGCTGCGCACAAAACACAACTGTGTACAGTAACTGAAATTGCTGCAAAAAAAGCACAATCAATGAAACTAGGACGATGCTTTGATTGTCTTGGACAGAAGCATACAGCAAGATTCTGCAAAGCCAAAGTGTGCTGCACTGTGTGTAAGAAAGGAGAAACAACCACTTCAGACATCGACAATAAAGATGATGTCGTATCTTCTTTCTGTTCCAATGCAGTCCGAATAAGCAGAACACGGTGCTCTTTCAGACTGTAAGAGCGTTGGCAGAAGGACCTGGTGGACGTAAAACCATTCGCTCCTTACTGGACGGTAGCACCCAGTGAAGATTCATCAGCAAGAACACAGTTCAAACGCTTCCAGATTACCTGCGATGAACCAAGAAACATTCACTCTTCATACCTTCAGATCCACAGCAAGAACACAATGACAGCTTCAGAACTACCTGTGATGAACCAACAAACGTTCACTCTTCATACCTTCAGATCCACAGCACCAGTAACATTCAGGTGCCACAGTGAAGGTAACTCAGCAAAGCATCTGGAACAAGGATCAGAAAGTGGAAGCTCTCAAAACTCCACAAGTGTCCACTGCTGTAATGAAGATTCCAGGTGAGCACATCCAAGCAGAAATGAAACGAAAAGCCTTTCAGCTGTCATACTTCCAAGACCCAGGCACTTGGGATACAGAGTTGTCTCTACTGATTGGTGCAGATTATAATTGGCATCTGGTGTCAGGCCAAGTGGAAAGAATCACAGATGCACTGGTGGCCGTTGACAGTATTTTTGGATGGTCAGTGCGGACACCAGTCACAATGCTGGTTTCAGAACGCTTGAAGGCTTCCTGGGAAACCAAATCCCTTGGCATTACCATGCAGCAGTCCAACAGCCCAACAGAAGACGCTCTTCACATGTTTGAAAAAAAACAACTCAATATAACAACGGGAGATATGAAGTTGAGCTGCCATGACAACCTGACAAACCAGAGCTCCCAGATAACTACAGAATCGCAAAGAAAAGATTTGAAAGACTGAAATTGAGGTTGCGGTCAGACGTGGCAATGTATCACCGATATTATGAAATGGTGAATGATTCACTTCAGAAGTGCATTCTGAAAGATGTTGTGGAGAATGTATCATCTTCCAATGCTGTAAAGTATTACATGCCTCAACTTGATGCTTCATCACGACGTTGGGGTTCCATCATTAAATGACTGTCTACTTACTGGTCCTAACCTGAATCCAGATCTGCTTGGCATACTGATTACATTCACACTGAATGAGATTGCTTTTACTGCACAAATTGAAAAGGCTTTCTTGCAGATTTCTCTTCCTGACACAGATGCGATTCCTATGGTACACTGCACCACCTCATGAAGACGCAGGTGAAAGGCTACGTGTGCTGCGGATGACGAGAGTGGTGTTTGGAGTGTCCCCAAGCCCATTCCTCCTAGCGGCTACGGTAAGAAGGCATCTGAAGGAATATGAACACCAATTTCCTGAGGTAGTAAGGATCATCAGACAATCACTTTATGTTGATGACTTCATCTCGAGTGCAAGTGATGTTGAGAATGCTTTCCACATAACTACTGGTCCAAAAGAGATTATGTCTGCAGCTGCCATGAACCTTTGCAAGTGGACCACCAACTGTGCAGCATTGAAGGAGTAATGGAAGAAGACAATGAGTGAACCTGCAGAGGACACAGAAACGCATGGATCACTGCTGAAGGTACTAGGTTTGGTATGGACACCTAAAACAGATGAATTTCTTTTTGAGCTGACTGCACTGTTGGATGCTGTGGCACAGAGACACAATACTAAAAGAAGTGTTCTAAAGCTATCTGCTCGTATATTCCACCCAATAGGGTTTCTGACTCCATTTACTGTGCGAGTAAAATGTCTTTTCCAAGAGATGTGGATACGAGGACTTGCCTGGGATGAGGAGCTGCCCACAGATCTTGCACAAGAATGGCAGGGATGGTGTGCAGAGCTTCCACAGATCCATCACATACACATTCCTCGTTGGTATGGATCAAAATGCACGCACAGACACAACGCACATCAACTCCATGATGGCCTGTGACGCAAGCAAGAAAGCTTATAGCACTGTTTCGAGTAGCTGTTCATGGAACAAAAACAACATGCCTTTTTGCTTCAAAGTCCAGGGTAACCCCATTGAAGAAGATCTCACTGCCACCTCTTGAGCTGATGGGAGCAGTAATTGGAGCAAGACTCAGAAACAGTCTGTTAAAGCCTCTAAATACGGAGCTTCATCAAGTTCATATGTGGATATATTCCATGATTGTGTTGCTGTGGATTTGCAGTCCAGCTCACAAATGGAAACAGTTTGTGGCAATCCGACTGTCAGAAATTCTGTTTAACCAATCCTGAAATATGGTCTCACTGTAGGAGCAACTTCAATCCTGCAGACCTTCCCACTAGAGGTCTGACTGTGACATTTGGTGGAGCGGACCTTCATTTCTGACTGCGCTGAATCCATTGGAAGGAAGCGAAGAAAACACAAGTGATGCAATTGTGGTTAGTGAGTTAAAGCAAGATTAGCAGTTTGTGGTGCAACGCAGTAGCTGCAGTGAAAAACGTGAAAAGGACACGGCTCCATTGCCGAGTGACTGGCATAGACTTTGCTGGACCACTGTATGTGAAGGGTGATAGTGCATTACGCAAGGCTTATGTCACTCTGTTCACATGTGCCATCACGAGAGCGGTGCATTTAGAACTGGTTTCAAGTCAGTCCACAGACACTTTCTTGTTAGCAATCAAGCCATTCGTTTCCAGAAGAGGGTTGTGTAAAGTCATCTACTCGGACAACACCAAAACCTTTAAGAGAGCAAACCAAGACCTTAGTGAGCTGTGGAAAGCCATCAAAGATCCACAAATCCTGGAATACTTCTCAGGGAAAGGAATAACTTGCCGTTTCATTGTAGAATGAGGTGGATTTTAGGAAACACTTGTAAGTTCTGTGAAAATGACCATGAGGAAGGTGCTAGGAAAGGCATCGCTCACATTTGAAGAAATGTCTACACTTCTTGCAGAAGTAAAAGCCATACTGAATTCCAGAACTCTCACTTTTGTTCACAATGAGCTCGATGAGCCGCAGCCACTAACACCAGCACATTTCTTAGTTGGTGAACAACTCACTTCACTACCTCCAAAACCATTTCCAGCCAACTATGATCATGCCACTGTGAGTGAGGGTGACATGACAAGAAGTTGAAAATACAGAAAACCGACTCATGACCAACCTGTGGCTGGAGGAGGGATTATCTAATCAATCTGAAATCTGCACATTTCTGCAACACGCAGAAACCTACTCAGTTTATATTTGGTGACGTTGTGCTCATGGGAGAGGTCAATATGCCGAGACAAACCTGGAAATTGGGAAGAATTGAAGAGCTGTTTCCAGGCAGATATGGCAAAGTTACATCCTGTGCTTTGCGTACATCCACAGGGACTGTGTTGAATAAACCTGTTCAATTGCTTTATGCAGGGCCGGCGATTGCTATAGGCGAACTAGGCGGTTGCCTAGGGCGCCAAATGTGTTGGGGCGCCACGGGCGCGCACTCTAACGTCGCCCTTGACCGACTTCACATTCTCTGCTACTTCCCATTAATCGAGAAATCACAGAGTTAGAATGAAAAAAAAGAAAAATGTTTCTTCAACATGGTCATCCTAAGGCACCCCTCAGCCACACGTTTAATTACTTAATTACTGATTATTACATTGAATTGATGATTATTGTCGATCTTTTGCGTTACGTTGGGCAAGTGCTCAGCTGCGAGTCGCGTTAATCGGAAATTAAGCGGTATAAATAAACCCTCTGGTCCACAGGGACGAACACAGAGAAAGAAACAAAATAAAAAGAAAGTCCAGTATAAAGGTGTTATGTAATAAAACAAAGACACATACGAGCCGAGCTTTAGCAGTACCCTACTTGTTTACTTTCTTAGCCACACAGAACACGGCAGCACACACATGCGCACGAGCATGACATTTCAACAGTATTGCGAAAACAGCCAACAATAAAAAACTGGTTAACAACCACAACATTTTCCCCCTCCCACCAAGCTTAAGTATGAAATGTAGCCTCAAAGTCCTGGAAGTGTGCATGACGTGTCCTCGCCCTCACCGGACGAGTTGTCAGTAGATTGTGAGCTTTGACAGTGATCAGTTCCTCCTTCCTGCCTGATTATTTCATTTGGATCCGGATTCGGTGGGGCCAGAATGGAGTCCATGACCCCAGATCGGTGCAGGCTTTCATCCCTAACGAAAGGTGTGGGCACTCTTCGAAGACAACTGGCATGCCAGCGGGATCCATTAGCAAGCTCAAAAGTGACTGGCCCTAACTGCCGTTTGACCTGGAGGGGCTCGGACAGAAAAGAGCCCAGTTTATTGCTACGGTGTGGCCTACGGGCTCTTACCCAATCCTGTGCTCGTATCTTGGTTGGCCGAGCACGATGCTTGCGGTCATATCTGGCTCTCATGTTGCACTGACATTGATGAACCTGTGCCTGGGCCGAGGTGTTCCCTGGGAGTTGATGAGGCGGGCGGAGCCTAGTCAAAGGTAATTCTAGTTCCCTGCCAAGCATGAGACTGGCAGGGAAACTCCCGTAGTGGCATGCTAAGTGGCACGATAATGCAAAAGTGTCTGGGAGAGAGAAGCTTTAAATGAAAAACCTTGGGCAAGGTGTGCACATATGCCATTCTTCAGAGTTTGGTTAAATCTTTCCACGACACCATTAGCTTGGGGATGGTAGTAGGCAGTACGTATGTGAACTATTCCCTTGGCCACCAGGTATGATGAAAACTCACTGGAGATGAACTGTGGCCCATTGTCTGTGGTAATGGCCCGCGGGATGCCCCAACGGGAAAAGAGCTGCTCCAGGGACTCGATCATTGCTGAGGCTGTAACTGAGCCCATAGGCACAACCTCAGGCCACTTTGAGTGGAGGTCATACACCACAACTAGGAACCTTTGATGGTGGGGAACAGAGGCGAGTTCCCACAGATGTCCATCTGTAGATGCTCCCATGGCTTCACAGGCCAGTCGACAGGCTGCAAGGGGAGTGGGGCTGGAGTTCCGGTTTTGCCACTAAGCAGACAAGGTGTGCAGTCACGTACCAGAGCTTCTAGCTCCCTATCAATCCCTGGCCACCAAACCAGGTCTCTACATCTCTGTTTCAGTTTAACTATCCCCACATGACCCTCGTGTGCCATTGATAGAATCCGCCCCTAAGGGGCGGAGGAATGACTGCTCGGTGCCCCCTTGCAATACATGACTCACCCCAGCATGTCAGTTCTGTCTTAACTCGTGAGTAGGGAATCAGGTCAGAGCTCACCTGAGCTGGCCATCCTGACCGAATGTAAGTGCTGAGGGTAATGAAGAGTGAGTCTACTGCAGACTCGCGCTGAAGCTCCTCAAGAGACACTAAGGTCTGTAAAGGCTCATACACCAACTGCACAAGGTCACTCTCTATGTCTGACTCCAGCTGCCAGGATGTGGCGGTTGACTACACAGCTGAACGTGACAGTAAATCTGCAACCACGTTATCTTTTCCAGGGGTGACCTGCAGCTGGTAATTGTACTGACTCAACCTGTCAGCCCATCGGTGGAGTCTGAGTGGCTTGTGGCCCGTTCCCGCAGAGGACATGAGGCCAGTAAGCGCCTGGTGGTCTGTTCTGAGAGTAAAGGATCGTCCATATAAGTACATGTGCCAGCGCTCACATGCCCAAATGCACGCCAGTGCCTCCCTCTCTCCCACTGAGTACTTCTGCTCCGCAGTACTCAGAGCTCGCTAAGCAAAAGCGATAGGCCTTTCAATTCAGTCATGCATCCGTGACAGGACTGCTCCGACTGCCACCGCTGATGCGTCACATGTCACTAGAGTAGGACTGGAGAGATCAAAATGAGCTAGTGTCGGTGGTGACGTGAGGAGGTGCTTGAGTTGTTGAATAGCACGTTCACATTCTGCTGTCCATGCCCAGGGAGTATCATGTTTGAGCAGCTGACGCAAGGGTGTAGTGATTGCTGAATACTGAGGTAAGAATCGGAGATAATAAGCAGTCATGCCAAGGAAGGATGCAAGCTCTCCAGCCGAGGCTGGCACAGGAATGTTGAGAATGGCCTCTACATTGGACTGCAGTGGTGTGATGCCAGAGCTGGACACCCGAAGGCCAACGAAGTCTATTGCTGGGGCTGCAAACACGCATTTTTCTGTGTTCAACGTCAGATTGTGTTTAGACAGAGCTGTGAACACCTGTCTCAAGCATTCATCGTGAGCGGCCACATCCTTTCCATGTACAACGATATCATCCAAGTACAGTCAGGTTTCTACTGTCTTTGTGCAGGGGTATCTGCATGTAACCTTGCTTAAGATCCAGCTTTGTGAACACTGAGGAGCCATGGAAAAGCGTTGTGAGTTCCTCAATTGTCGGCAGTGGGTATTTGTCTGGCACCACTGCCTTATTAGGGCCCCGAAGATCAATGCAGAGACATATGCCCCCTGACCGTTTTTTCACGATCACAAAGATTTAGACCCACGGAGAAGCATCGATGGGCTCAATGAGGTCTGCTGCTAGCATGCCCTGCAGTTCAGTGGTGACCTGGTCACGCATGGCGAGAGGCACTCTTCGGAGAGGCTGGATGACAGGCGGTACATCTGGGTTGAGCAAGGGTTTGTGAGCGAAAGCAGAAAGACAGCCTAAACCACTGAATAGATTGGGAAACTGTGTATGCCATGGAGAGTCCACCTGAAGGATTGTCACGCCGCTGTTGTCATGCAGTGAGAAACCAAGACTGACAAACAGGTCCAGACCCAGAAAATTAGCACCATGCTGTGTGATGTAGAATGGGAACTCCACCAGACGCTTTTCCCGTATTGTACTGGCAGCTTAATTAATCCAGTCACAGCAATGCTGGCTTGACCATATCCACAAAGCTTTAGCGGTGGTGGTTGTAACTCCAAATCAGAGAAAAATTTCTTGTAGGTGGCCATATTAAGCAATGACACTTTAGCTCCTGTGTCAAGAAGCAGTGGAATGCAACAGTCTTTCAGCTGTACACCACATGTAGAGAAAGTGACTGAGTGAGGACCGACCGTGTGAATTACTGCTGGCGAGGACTGAGATGAGGTAAGTGAGCTTGAGCTGGACTTTGATCTGCACCACCTTGCAAAATGGTTGAGCTTACCGCAATGCCTGACACTTTTGGCCAACAGCTGGACAGTCTGGGGACCTGTTGGCATGATGAATGGAGCCACAGTTGCCACACTTCCGTCTTTGCTGGCTTGATCGAGGCTGCATTTGCTGGATGATTTCACCTGCAGACTGGAGCCTCTCATCAGTGACTGCATTTGCGGGTACCGTGGTGACATCAGTTTTAACTGCATTATTCTCCACTTTTTTAGCTGCACACTGAGTAGCTTCCTCAATTTGGAGTGCCAGGGTGAGAGCCTTATCAAGCGTAAGTTCATCATCCTCCATTAACAGTCTCTCTCTGACTCGTGCACTGCTTGTTTCTCAATAAGTTGATCTCTGAATTAATTCATCACGGAGAGCGTCGAATTTTGCATGGCTCAGCGAGACTTCTTAAATCAGCAACAAACTGGCTGGATGACTCACCCGACTTCTTTAAGTTTAAGCGTTTTAACAGCACGCTATGAGTCTTTTGAAAATGTCCCTTTAATTGCACGAAGCGTCAGAGTATGTCTGTGCAGTGCCGAGTGATTGAAAGATCCGTAATCCCTCTGCACCGAGGCAATGGGAGGAGAAGCGTGCGCTTTCTCTCCGTCGAGACATCATCCAAACCCACGGCAACAAGGTACGTCTGAAATGACACATACCAGCGCTCCCACGGCACAACCAGGTTCGCCAGCGTGGGGCAGAAATGGCTCAGGTGGAGGCAAAGATAAAGCCATTCTCGTCGCCAAATGTTATATAATAAAATAAAGACACATACGAGCCGAGCTTTAGCAGTACGCTACTTGTTTACTTTCTTAGCCACACAGAACACGGCAGCACACGCATGCGCATGAGCACTGACATTTCAACAGTATTGCGACAACAGCCAACAATAAAGAACTGGTTAACAACCACAACAAAAGGTAAGCCTTTCTCATCTCAGCCATTAAAGTGTCAAACGCAATAAATCAGGCGTAGCAGCCTACTTGAGATTCCCGGTGACCGACGTGCTTTTTGGGCCGAGACATCTCATAGCCTACTTTTTTTTTTTCTTAACGGACCATAAAACTCGTACATCGGCAGCCCATTCGTTTTGTTTTGCTTAATTGCTGATGTTGAGTTGCTTCCAAGTCTAGCTTACTTATAGAAATTTGTACTAAACTAATTATGAAAGTTTCTTTTATTTTTCATTGCATTTGTTTTACAATATAGCCTATTATGTTAAAGTATAGCCTAATGTAGACAGACACTGTAACTAAAAGAGGTTTGAATTTTTCTTTGTTCAATTTGCACACTGAATTGCACCAGATTGATGATTTTAACATTTAAATTGGATTTAAAGATTAATTAAACATTAAAATGCACAACAGTTGAACTTACCTTTCCAGTAATAATGGCAAGGTAACTTTTCATTTGAGGTAATTCTAGAAAGAGGTTATAAAAGAACAAAAAATATTACAATCACTCTATCAAAATAGCAACTCAATGCCCTAACGTTAACATTTAACTTACTATTTGAAAGACATTTCCTGCAGCTGTGAACACAAGCTACAACCCCTCCAAAGCCCATTGATAAGGCTCTGAAGAGGAAACCGGGTTGTGAATACAATTTTCTTTCACCCAACGGTGACGTAGACGCTAAGCGTTGAGTTTTACATTGTAGGTTAGAGAAATCAAAAACTGAAACGACAGCAGAAATGGAAAACGAGACACGGGATGCAATTCGCTGTGTAATGAGAGAACATTCCGGGGGTTTTCAAACTGAAGCTAAAGTAGTTTATGGCCATGTTCACTCCGGGTATTTCCGGTAAAAGCACTTACAGCCAGGACCACTGGCTGTAACTTCTGCCGCTCTCAGGCGAAAAACCATTTTGCCTCCCCTCTATTTGCAACATATACCAGCAACAACAAACAAATACCAACATGCAATATTACGCAAAAAAAAAATAGTCTAAAGTCAGTGGCGCTTTGCACAGATTGTTCAAAATGCTATTTTAAGGTGCATGCTTGGCCATTATGTAGCTTGTGCAGAACGCGCATACACTTTGATTCTCTCATCAACACAGATGCAGCCATTTTTATTTTTGCAAATCATACATTATAACAAGGAAATATATTTAACACTTCAAGCTTACACATTTAGGTTACACTACCGAGAGAGAAACACTTCTCTATTATGCCATTCCAGACTCTGTCTACGAAGCAAAGTAAAGTAGCAGAGTCTGGTATTACCAGGCTAGCCAATCGGCAGTGCAGCAGCAGAAATGATTGTCTTCAAATATATTAACCACTGTGAATTGCTCAGATAGATGTGGGATGACAACGATGATTTTGAATGTACGTTCCATTTTTGATACATTTAGCAATTATTAATTATAATTTATTATAATTATTATATAATTAAAATAATTACATCTAGAAACTGCATTAAGATAATACAAAAACATTGCAATTTGCATTGCATTTGGTGGATGTAACGGTGAATGTCTGGATGTGTATGGGAAAGTGACTTGCAATTGGAAAAATGGCTTGGCAAAACCCTAAAAAACTAACCCTTTTGTTAAACATTTCCTTCTTTTCCACTAATTCATACAATAAAGAATTGACCTTGTAATCATACATCATATAGCTTTCCATCTCCTCTCACTTAATTGCCATAGTTAAATTCCATAACATGCCAATTACACACACAACTTCTTTCATAATTACATTTTTTAGTAGTTCTTAGTTATTGCCTTGATAATAGAAAATATGAGCTTGGCATTAGAAATGACAGTTGCCAAAGTGAGATCACTTCTTTAGCAACCGTCACAAAGAAAAAACTGCATAACACTACAGTTGTTGACATTATACACTCACCGGCCACTTTATTAGGTACCCCATGCTCAGTAACGGGTTGGAACTGTTGGACCCCATGCTAGTAACGGGTTGATTCCAGCTTTATGACATGGCGCATTATCCTGCTGAAAGTAGCCATCAGAAGTTGGGTACATTGTGGTCATAAAGGGATGGACATGGTCAGCAACAATACTCAGGTAGGCTGTGGCGTTGCAACGATGCTCAATTGGTACCAAGGGGCCCAAAGAGTGCCAAGAAATATTCCCCACACCATGACACCACCACCACACCAGCCTGAATCGTTGATACAAGGCAGGATGGATCCATGCTTTCATGTTGTAGACGCCAAATTCTGACCCTACCATCCGAATGTCGCAGCAGAAATCTGAGAACTCATCAGACCAGGCAGCGTTTTTCCAATCTTCTATTGTCCAATTTCGATGAGCTTGTGCAAATTGTAGCCTCAGTTTCCTGTTCTTAGCTGAAAGGAGTGGCACCCGGTGTGGTCTTCTGCTGCTGTAGCCCATCTGCCTCAAAGTTCGATGTACTGTGCGTTCAGAGATGCTCTTCTGCCCACCTTGGTTGTAACGGGTGGTTATTTGAATCACTGTTGCCCTTCTATCAGCTCGAACTCAGTCTGGCCATTCTCCTCTGACCTCTGGCATCAACAAGGCATTTCCGCCCACAGAACTGCCGCTCACTGGATGTTTTTTCTTTTCGGACCATTCTCTGTAAACCCTAGAGATGGTTGTGCGTGAAAATCCCAGTAGATTAGCAGTTTCTGAAATACTCAGACCAGCCCTTCTGGCACCAACAATCATGCCACGTTCAAAGTCACTCAAATCACCTTTCTTCCCCATACTGATGCTCGGTTTGAACTGCAGGAGATTGTCTTGACCATGTCTACATGCCTAAATGCATTGAGCTGCCGCCATGTGATTGGCTGCTTAGAAATTAAGTGTTAATGAGCAGTTGGACAGGTGTACCTAATAGCAACACAACCCACTCTAAATACACTGCACAACCCATATCACATTTCTCATGACAGGAAAAGTCTGTAAAAAACATATATGTTTATTCTGCTTTTGGTATGAGCAAGGTGAAGCCCAACTTGAGCACTACAGAAAAGCTATTCCATTCTCAAGCATATCAAACTTTACATTCCACTGCTTCTCTCTTGCTGACAATCACATAGTACAAAAAACTGGACAGAAAAAAATTATATTGCCAATCTCATCTTCTAATTGATAGATGTACCTATCACCCTTCGACTGGCTGCTGGCCACTTCTTCAATGTAGCATCTACAGAAGAAACATATAACACTATAATAATATAGTGCTCCATCAGGAACCCTAAGTGCTTACAGTACAGCTGTGATCAGACACATATTTTGGGATAAAAGACTGACTGTAATAAAAAATACATCATGTAAACATGTCCATTGAACAATTCTTCAAAATCACAAATGTGGCTTAAGGACAGTTCAGATCAAAAACTAAGCAAGCAATGATTTACTATTATAAGTTCCAAAAACATATAGTAACAATTACACCTTAGACAGTTTATTCAAGTCGTCAGTGGTCATTATTGCTGGTCAAGGAACAAAACACACAACATTCTTTGGTTCCAAAATGGCGGAGCTACTTGAAAGACTACTCAGAAAACAGAGAGCTATGCGCAGTTCTACAACAACACTTTTGCAAGAAATACAAACAGAGGTTAACAAGGAAGATCCAATCATTCACAGATTATATGAGCTGTTAGCCATGTTATCTGCAAAAGAGGATATGCTGCTGGAGTTACATCACCAAATAGAGGAGCATACAGATATGGAAGATCTTCAAAATGAAGTTGTCAGTTGTGGAGGAGTATGGACAACGAGTCATCAGCGCCAAGGCCCACGTGCGGCGTGTCATGCACAACCAGCACAGCGCAGACAAACAGTTAAGTTAATCATCAGCTACTTCAGCTGTGACGTTACCTTGTGGCAGGACTTTTAAAATCAGTTTGAAACAACTATTCACAGAAATGACGCGCTAAGCTAAACACCAGCACTGATTAAGTCAATCACCTCATTAATGCGCATATCACAACTTAAGGATGAATGTGAAGTACAGATTCATAGCTTAGAATCACTGGGTGAAAGAACAATGACACTGATTAAGTCAGCTCCTTCCAAACACAGCCAGATCTATCACAAACCATTTAAAAGACCAAAGACATTACTTGAAATTAAGCAGAAAATACATAACATGCCATCAGCCGCAGTCCTGCGAACCTCTACTCAAAAAATACCAAATAGTGCTGCGCACAAAACACAACTGTGTACAGTAACTGAAATTGCTGCACAAAAAGCACAATCGATGAAACTAGGACGATGCTTTGATTGTCTTGGACAGAAGCATACAGCAAGATTCTGCAAAGCCAAAGTGTGCTGCACTGTGTGTGAGAAAGGAGAAACAACCACTTCAGACATCGACAATAAAGATGATGTCGTTCCTTCATTGCTTCCCATTCTGTTCAAATGCAGTCCGATAAGCAGAACACGGTGCTCCTTCAGACTGTAAGAGCGTTGGCAGAAGGACCTGGTGGACGTAAAACCATTCGCTGCTTACTGGACGGTGGCAGCCAGTGAAGATTCATCAGCAAGAACACAGTTCAAAAGCTTCAAAATTACCTGCGATGAACCAAGAAACATTCACTCTTCATACCTTCAGATCCACAGCAAGAACACAATGACAGCTTCAGAACTACCTGCGATGAACCAACAAACGTTCACTCTTCATACCTTCAGATCCACAGCACCAGTAACATTCAGGTGCCACAGTGAAGGTAACTCAGCAAAGCATCTGGAACAAGGATCAGAAAGTGGAAGCTCTCAAAACTCCACAAGTGTCCACTTCTGTGATGAAGATTCCAGGTGAGCACATCCAAGCAGAAACGAAACGAAAAGCCTTTCAGCTGTCATACTTCCAAGACCCAGGCACTTGGGATACAGAGTTGTCTCTACTGATTGGTGCAGATTATTATTGGCATGTGGTGTCAGGCCAAGTGGAAAGAATCACAGATGCACTGGTGGCCGTTGACAGTATTTTTGGATGGTCAGTGCGGGCACCAGTCACAATGCTGATTTCAGAACGCTTGAAGGCTTCCTGGGAAACCAAATCCCTTGGCATTACCATGCAGCAGTCCAACAGCCCTAAAAGAAGACGCTCTTCACATGTTTGAAAAAAAAATACTCAGTATAACTACGGGCGATATGAAGTTGAGCTGCCATGGCAACCTGACAAACCAGAGCTCCCAGATAACTACAGAATCGCAAACAAAATATTTGAAAGACTGAAAATGAGGTTGCGGTCAGATGTGGTAATGTATCACAGACAGAGGTGAGACCAAGTCATTGTTTTGCAAGTCACAAGTAAGTCTCAAGTCTTTGCATTCAAGTCCCAAGTCAAGTCCCAAGTCAAGACAGACAAGTCCCAAGTCAAGTCCCGAGTCAGAGACAGACAAGTCCAAGTCAAGTTGCAAGTCCTCAAGTTTAAGCTTCAAAGTCTTAAACAAGTCATTAGTGCTTTTTGCACAAATTACTGTCTCAGTGTTAATTACTATAGTAAATGAGATGTATATTCATTTATATCAGGAAGGCTTTTAAAATAAGATATAATATAATAATATATAATATTCTCATATTTATTCAAACTTAGTGGATGTTGATTGGTTGGTTATCTGATTGGTTGAATGTGAAGAGTGGCAATGCAGACTTAAAAATACAAAAATAATAAAAGTAATAATAAAAGTAAAAAAGTAAACTTTTCCTTGGGAAATTTATCATGATTTGCTACACATTAAGTTTAAAATATTGAGTCCCTGGTTAAATTATTTTGTTAACGCGACAGTAATTATACTAGGACATCTATTTCCATGGTGACGTATCAAGAGTCACGTGACACTTTTTGGGGCTATGCACCTGTCATTTACAAAACGTAAAGTAAATCCATCTATTTCTCCCGAAAGACATGAAAGTGAGTGTCTGCTGAACAGGGAGAAGACTTTATAGTTACCTATAGGCTAAAATGTGCATTTGTTGTGGGGGAAAAATTACATGTCTCAACTTGATGCTTCATCACATGACGTTGGGGTTCCATCATTAAATGACTGTCTACTTACTGGTCCTAACCTGAATCCAGATCTGCTTTGCATACTGATTACATTCACACTGAATGAGATTGCTTTTACTGCACAAATTGAAAAGGCTTTCTTGCAGATTTCTCTTGCTGAGACAGATGCGATTCCTATGGTACACTGCACCACCTCATGAAGACGCAGGTGAAAGACTACGTGTGCTGCGGATGACGAGAGTGGTGTTTGGAGTGTCCCCAAGCCCATTCCTCCTAGCGGCTACGGTAAGAAGGCATCTGAAGGAATATGAACACCAATTTCCTGAGGTAGTAAGGATCATCAGAGAATCACTTTATGTTGATGACTTCATCTCGAGTGCAAGTGATGTTGAGAATGCTTTCCACATAACTACTGGTGCAAAAGAGATTATGTATGCAGCTGCCATGAACCTTTGCAAGTGGACCACCAACTGTGCAGCATTGAAGGAGAAATGGAAGGAGACAATGAGTGAACCTGCAGAGGAGAAAGAAACGCATGGATCACTGCTGAAGGTACTAGGTTTGGTATGGACAACTAAAACAGATGAATTTCTTTTTGAGCTGAAAGAAGTGTTCTAAAGCTATCTGCTCGTATATTCCACCCAATAGGGTTTCTGACTCCACTTACTGTGCGAGTAAAATGTCTTTTCCAAGAGATGTGGATACAAGGACTTGGCTGGGATGAGGAGCTGCCCACGGATCTTGCACAAGAATGGCAGGGATGGTGTGCAGAGCTTCCACAGATCCATCACATACACATTCCTCGTTGGTATGGATCAAAATGCACACACAGACATAAAGCACATCAACTCCATGATGGCCTGTGACGCAAGCGAGAAAGCTTATAGCACTGTTTCGAGTAGCTGTTGATGGAACAAAAACAACATGCCTCGTTGCTTCAAAGTCCAGGGTAACCCCATTGAAGATCTCACTGCCCCATCTTGAGCTGATGGGAGCAGTAATTGGAGCAACACTCAGAAACAGTCTGTTAAAGCCTCTGAATATGGAGCTTCATCAAGTTCATATGTGGATATATTCCTTGATTGTGTTGCAGTGGATTCGCAGTCCAGCTCACAAATGGACAGTTTGTGGCAATCCGAACTGTCAGAAATTCTGTTTAACCAATCCTGAAATGTGGTCTCACTGTAGGAGCAAGTTCAATCCTGCAGACCTTCCCACTAGAGGTCTGACTGTGAGATTTGGTGGAGCGGACCTTCATTTCTGACTGCGCTGAATCCATTGGAAGAAAGCGAAGAAGATACAAGTGATGCAATTGTGGTCCGTAAGTTAAAGCAAGATTAGCAGATTGTGGTGCAACGCAGTAGATCACCCAACTGTCACAAAGAAAAAAACTGCATAACACTACAGTTGAAATTATACATCACTCTGATATATATAAATATTTATTTATTTATTTTAGCAATATAGTGACATATACACTTTAAAAAAATGCTTTGGGTCAAACATGGACAAACCCAAATATTGGGTTAAAAATGCAATTAAAAAATGTACAGTTGAAAGTCAAAGTTGAATTCGGGTTAAAATTACATTTCTAACCCAACATCTGGGTTTGCCCATTTTAACCCAAATTTGGGTTCAAACAGCCCAGCATTGTTTAGAGTGTATGAGCTACAAATGACCAGATCCTGCCATCAGCTATAGGACACTCTTGCATGCACATATAACACTTAGGCCTATATGTGGATATAAATAAGCAATACAGGAGACCTACATGGCCTGTGTATATGTACATATATGCACCTCAAATTGCCTATATGTGCCATATATACACACATATGCAGCATATACATATTATCATGTGACCTGATCCAGCAAAATGAGTCACAGTGACCCAAATTTAAAAATTGAGATTTTGGTATTAATAGAAAGAACACACCATAAGCTTTCAAATGATATCTTAGTCAAAGTCATATCTTGAATGGTTGTAAAGATATACACATTTGAATTCTGGTCATCTGCCCTTTTTTCAAATTGAAAACCTGAAAAATCACCTTTAAAGTTTTGTTTGCCCTTTTTTGTTGTTGTTGTTGATTTCTCTTAAAATCCATTGCATTTTAAGGGATCAACGATTTATTTTTTAGCTTAATTTGACCAAATACATTACATATAATGCAATTTAACCAGCCTGAAGCTCAAATTATTTTAAGTTTTTTGGATTAAATAATTTAAAAGGCACTTTTACAAAAATGTTCTACAATCAGAAAGATTGAACAGAGGTGCCAGAGAGAAATTCACTTTTCATACAGATTAGCCCACATAAGCAGAGAGCAGTCTGTATTCTTTCGTTTTGAATGGTTCTGTTTAAAAGTAGACATTTCACTATTTCTCAGGTCTGTTTGGCAAGTGGAATAACTTATTCACCGACTTTCGTTTCATGAGACGAGCTTCAGTTCACTGTGTCGCCGCCTCCATGTTGTGATTAGGTCTATTGTCTGCAATATTTCTTTCTTATTATTAAATCCTGGTAATTGGTTGATGAAACATTGATTTAAATTAAGATGAAATTATTTCAAAACGAAATTCACTTTGAAGAAAGGCTTTGTTCTTGCTTTCTGATTAGGCTCTTTGAAAGTTTTAGTGCTGCCTCCAGAGAACTGTCACGTTCGAATCATAGTTTTTTCCTCATAAATGCAAACACGGAAAATAAAATAAAATGAACATTTTATGTTCTGGGGAAAGTTAACCCTTCTTCATCCGGTGGGTAGGATTACTACTTTTGGTTTGTGCAGTGTAGCTAATTCAAATAGGCCTATTTATAATTATCTGGGAATTATGGATCTCCTCCATAACGCTGAAATTGCCCAATTTTAAACAATTTAGTAATAATTTAACTACTTTTGTGGTGTAGGTCTACGTATTTTATAATGTTAACTCTTCAAATAATAATAGGCTAATAGTAAATTATTAAAGATGTGGTAGCATTGGGTCTGGACTTGCGGACTCCGGGAGATGAAGGGACGTGTCGTGATTCTGTCTACTCACACCGCAACAGGTTCGTGGATCTGAGTATCGCGATCGTTACAGCCTTAGATGTATTCTTCTTGCAGATAAATATACTCACACAGCTTAGGTAAGCCTCCAGTGAGTTCAACGCTTTGAGTTCAACGTTTCAGCGGATACCCGGGAAATGCGCAGAGGTGAGGGGAGTTGAGAAGAGCAATGTTTATTTCAGCGAATTTAAAGCTTTGACAACTTTAATCGTCATTTAAATACCTTTACTCAATTATTTGGACTACGAAACTTTGGGAGATTATTTTTGAATGTCTGTTCTTTGAAATTAGCAAAAAAATTTTTTTTGGTTATTTCATTGTTTTTCCACATAATCGGGCCATATCTTAAAATGGAACGTTGCGACTTCTGACTCATTTCGCCAGAGCGGGTCACATATGCTGTATATATGCAGCATGTATGTCCATATAAACTGCATATAGGTTTCATATATGCGCATATATCCTCATATAGGTTCTTTCCATGTGGGGCATTACCACCTCAGAGTCAGTTTGATGATCAACCTTCCTCCAGCTTCGGAATCGCTGGCGATAGGCTTCAGGAAAGATTCGTAGGCCTTCAAAATTACCTTGTCATAATCTTTACGGTCCTTCATTGTGAGCGATGCATATGCCTCCTGGGCCTTGCCTGTGATCACCGTTTGAAGCATGACAATTCGGATAGACCTCTGCCAGTTCCTTCTTCCGGACATAGTTTCAAACAAGGGGGAAAAAAAACATCAGGGTCATATTCATTAAATGGAAAAAACTGAGAGTTGGTGTTTTGGCCACTTTCTTTTATATAATCACAACAATTTAATGCAAACAAGAATGGGATTTGAACGCAGGACCCAACGTTTTATCAACTGAGCCACTGATTCTGAGTTGAATTGGATTTACTGAAACCTTATCGTCCACGGATCCAGTAATGAGCCACATACTTTGTGAAATTTAAAGGGGTCAAGACATGTTGTTATTTATGTAGTTATTTAAAAATGTAGTTATTTAAGACATTTTCCCACCCTGTTTCTCACCTCTGATACGCACAACCGGCACATCCGGGAACTTAACTGTCAATTTTGTCCCCGCCCCCTTTTGGGGGAAAGAAACTAGAAAATAACGGCAAAAACCAACGTCCGTACACAGCTCGACAGGTGTAAATAACTTAAGAAATCACTATATATAAAACATGTCAAGTAATTATAAATTCACCCTGCCTGCCATAGAGCAGGAAAGATACATTTTTTATGCCCGTAATCAACTAGCCCAGGCTACCTGCCATCATCATCATAAATTCATAATATAGACATTAAGGTTTTTTACTTTAAAAAACGAAATAAAATCATTCAGGGGCTTACCTAGTGACTCGATGAGGTCCAAGTAAATGTCCGGGTAAGACACCTCTGGCCACTGGGTGGAGTTGTTACACCAATTTGACGCTGGGAGAATAAAGGGACATGTTTTTAAATTGGCCAAATTAAGTTTGTGTATGCATCTTTCATGCTCTTATGGCAGGCAGGGTGGACATATAATTACTTGACATGTTTTATATAAGTGATTTCTTAAGTTATTTACACCTGTCGGCTGTGTACGGACGTTGGTTTTTGCTGTTATTTTGTAATGAAGTCTATGGGGACTCTAGTTTGTTTCCCCCAAAAGTGGGCGTGAACCTACTCAGAGGCATTCTAAGACGCAGCGCCGGTTGTGCGTATTCAAACAGCTCTGTTTTGGGGTGTTTCCCCTTTAAGACTTCAGTGTTAACGCCTATAATGTTATGATTGGCTAACGTCAGTGCTGCTTATGCATAAATTAATAATGTTAATCATTTTGCATCACATGTAGACTACACAATGCTCCACCACGTGAAACTTCGGTCTTCCAATCTTTTACCATCGTGTCAATTCTCAATTGATTTTGATTCATATGCGCAAGGGAGGGAGGAAGAGAGGGAGGGAGGGAGGGAGGGAGGGAGGGAGGGGAGAGAGAGGGAGGGAGGGAGGGAGGGAGGAGGGAGGGAGGGAGGGAGGAGGAGGGAGGGAGGAGGAGGGAGGGAGGGAGGGAGGGAGGGAGGAGGGAGGGAGGGAGGGAGGAGGGAGGGAGGAGGAGGGAGGGAGAGAGAGAGAGAGAGATAGAGCACGCGCAAGCAAGACAGTTTGGCGTGTGCACGGCTGGGGCTCGCTCGCTCTCTGCCCTGTCACACTCATCACCTCACTCACCGTTATGACATCACAAATCAACCAATGAAAATTCATTAGGCATAGTATTATTTACATTCCCAAGATTAAGCAGATATGTGAACCGCTATTACAATTGGCAATGTCCAAAATAATTTTACTTAAAATTAAAGTCAATTTAATTTCATAAACCAAACTCCATGAGTGGAGTTTTTAACATAAATGAGTTAACAGTTATTTGGTTGAAAGGTAATTCTTGCTGACATTCAACTGCTCAAATGAAGTTGTTACTGTCTGCCACTGTCTGTCTCTGTAGATCAGTGGATAGTATACATACTTGGATCTGCAGCTTATGGTCCAGGTGGCGCCACTTTCAGTTCAGAACAAGGGATTCATCCATCCATTCATTCCCTTTCACTTATATCTCCTGTTGTTTCATGGAAGAAGACGACGCACAGGTTTGGAATGACATGATGTCGAATTTTCATTTTGGGTGAACTATGTCTGCTCAGTTGTGTTCATGTCTGAGGGTTATACTGATGTAATTTAGAAATAAACAGTACCAGGATCAGGATTGTGAGAAAAATACAATAAAGGATACATGGAGAGGACGGGGCCCACACAGATAAATGAGGAGAGAATTCCACACATAGATCCCAAGGTCAGGGCATAGTGGAAGAGAGACGTCTGCGGGGGATGTGCTGCCCTTCAAATAAAGATACACAGAGCCAAAGGGTCCCCTAGATGAAAATAAAACAAGGCATTTCAAAAGACTGGCATTCATTGCAGATTATAAGGTATAGAGCATCCTGATACCCTGGGAGAGAGACTGACTGAGAAGAGATAGAGATTTCCCAGAGATGGAATCTGTAAAACTTTCACACAAAGAGATAAAGGGAATGGAATGGGGAACGTATTTCCATGGCAGGGTCTATGTGGCTTAAATCCAGAGCATAAAAGGTGCCAGCTGTGTGTGTGTGTGTAAAATGGAAATGAAATGGCTATGGAAAAGCTAATGGTACTATATAAATAGCTGCTTGCCTCAATCACTCCAACAATTACTCTGTCATCCCTCCATCGCTCACCCTTCCTCTCCATAACTTGGTCCCAAGGGGAACCAGGAAGCCACTCCTGTCTACCTTTTCCATATTTCTGAAATACGTTTGACAAACTTTTCTAATTATTAATTACCGTTTATGGACGCATTTCACCAAAAAAAAAATTAATATTGTGAAATAATTTTAAGTGTTTATATATATATATATATACACTCACCGGCCACTTTATTAGGTACCCCATGCTAGTAACGGGTTGGACCCCTTTTGCATTCAGAACTGCCTCAATTCTTCGTGGCATAGATTCAACAAGGTGCTGGAAGCATTCCTCAGGGAGTTTGATCCATATTGACATGATGGCATCACACAGTTGCCGCAGATTTGTCGGCTGCACTTCCATGATGCGATCTTCCGTTCCACCACATCCCAAAGATGCTCTATTGGATTGAGATCTGGTGACTGTGGAGGCCATTTGAGTACAGCGAACTCATTGTCATGTTCAAGAAACCAGTCTGAGATGATTCCAGCTTTATGACATGGCGCATTATCCTGCTGAAAGCCCATCAGAAGTTGGGTACATTGTGGTCATAAAGGGATGGACATGGTCAGCAACAATACTCAGGTAGGCTGTGGCGTTGCAACGATGCTCAGTTGGTACCAAGGGGCCCAAAGAGTGCCAAGAAAATATTCCCCACACCATGACACCACCACCAGCCTGAACCGTTGATACAAGGCAGGATGGATCCATGCTTTCATGTTGTAGACACCAAATTCTGACCCTACCATCCGAATGTCGCATCAGAAATCGAGACTCATCAGACCAGGCAACGTTTTTCCAATCTTCTATTGTCCAATTTCGATGAGCTTGTGCAAATTGTAGCCTCAGTTTCCTGTTCTTAGCTGAAAGGAGTGGCACCCGGTGTGGTCTTCTGCTGCTGTAGCCCATCTGCCTCAAAGTTCGACGTACTGTGCGTTCAGAGATGCTCTTCTGCCCACCTTGGTTGTAACGGGTGGTTATTTGAGTCACTGTTGCCCTTCTATCAGCTCGAACCAGTCTGGCCATTCTCCTCTGACCTCTGGCATCAACAAGGCTTTTCTGCCCACAGAACTGCCGCTCACTGGATGTTTGTTCTTTTTCGGACCATTCTCTGTGAACCCTAGAGATGGTTGTGCGTGAAAATCCCAGTAGATTACAGTTTTTCTTATAGTTGAGGAATTAAAGTGCAATGAACACATCTATCCAATAGGGGCCCATAGAGACTCATTCATTTTCACTTCATTTTTCTTGATGCTTCAAATTCTCCTCACAACTTGATATATATGATATATATATATATTTTGTGAATTGCACAAAATATATTTGTCAAAATTAGAGTTTGTTGTTGTTGTCTGATATATTTTGAATTATTTGTTTATGCAAATTATTATACATACATTTGCATAAATATTACAAATCAGCACTATGACATGACTGTATTCACACACTTCATTTTAGAAAATTATTTATCAACAATAACTATTTTTTTAGAACAAAATAAATTTAATAAACCAAGTAAATAAACCAATATAATACAAAACAACAGCACTAATAAACTGTAATGTAGTATTGCACCATGCACCGATACTTCAAAAGTATCGCGATACTCGGAAATTAAAAACCTCACGATACCTATATTTAATAGTATCAATACTTGTATGAATGACCGTGTTCCAGATTTGTAAGAGACGTATTTCATGTTGGTGTGTGCCACGCACGCTTCCAGTCTCTCCCTATGAACGTCTGTGTTTCTCCCCACGCACGCAGCAAAGAAGCTGTGCTGTCATGAGACAAACACTACCGCGAGACGGCTGCATGCGCGAGCACACGTGATACAGTGGCCGCCTGTCAGTAGCGGAGTAGCAATCCGGAGAGTCGAATCTTTCCGGTGGGCCGGTAGTGTTTCGAGGCGGCGAGGGCCGGTCTGATAGTTATGCATTGCAAGTTATTAGCAACACAACCCAGCGGCCTGTACACAACAGTCTCTGCAACGGCGATAGTTTGAAGCGCGCGTCCGTGTGAAGACGGTGCGCGACTGCGCGAGCCGCAATACACTGTATTCATGCAACTGATGATAGCAGCGAAAAAGAGCGCTCTGCTTGATTTAAAAAAACCCAACAGATTTTAGAGCTAGATCTCTTATTTAATAGCGAACTAAATGAATTAGTTCACTGCTAGTTGGAGATGTTTCATTTATTTTTGTATTAGGTGTACAACTTTCCCCCAACTTACAGCGTAAAATAATTTGCAAGCTGCTAAAATAAAGGATACAAAACATCAGCAAAATGATCTATCGGCTATATGATTATAATCAGAGCATGTGCATGTCAGTGATTTATTTATATTACAGCATTAAAGAGCACAGACCTATGCAAAGGAGGTGCATGTGAAACGCCTTGTAAGAAACACTTTCCTTTTCAGGAAAAGTATCGAAAAAGTATCGAAATCGCAATACTTGACTTGGTATCGGTATCGAAACAATAATTTTGGTATCGTGACAACACTACTGTAATGAAAAGGATGCATACATGTGTGTGTTTGTGTGTGTGTGGCTGTGTGAGAGATAAAAAGCTCATTCCACTTTGTGTTTATGCTCTAGGACCAGATCTTGATTTAAATGCATTTTTTTTAGATTTATGCCAGTTTTGTTTGTTTTATTTGCCATTTTCTGTAAAAATGCACTCTGTTGCAGTCATGACATGTGTGTGTTTGTGTGTGTGTTTGTGTGTAGATAGAAAGATTGTTCTACTTTCTATTTATGCTCTAGGACCAGACCTTGGTTTATATGTGGAACATTTCAGATTTATAATGGATTTACTTTTATTTTTTTAACAAACAAAATAAAAAAGTAATTTTTTTCATTTTCCCATTCTTTCTCAATTGGGGTCATTTTGACCCCAAAGACCTTAAATGGTAATTTTTTTTTACACACCTTTAGAACAACCGAATCGAACCCAGTTTTTTTGTGCATGTTTAGATAGATTATTAAGCAAAAGTCACTAAGTTTCATGGCCCTGAGATGAAGGGAACATTTTTAAAAAATCAAGGAAAAGTCCAGTGGGGTCATATTTACCCCAAAGAGTGATTAAGGGTTAAACATACCTGCAGTTTATTGAAAGAGGACAGAAAATCAACACACACGCCTTCAGGGTTTACTCTCTCTAAGCTGAAGATGAGAAATAGAGAAAAGACACATTAAACACTGTCCCCTCTAACTGCAATTCATATAATACACTGGTAACACATAAGGCTATAAACATAAATTTTAACATCCAGGAGAAAGCTACACACATGTAACATACTAAACAACATATCTACAAACTCAATCCACCGAAATTAATTGTGAAGAAAATGATCATTAACCGTGGAAAACCTGCACTCTAATATGGCGTGCAGGCGGCAACATTAAACAAACACGTGCGTTTGTAAAACTATAAAAATACATTAAACCGTAGACAGAAAAACCCAGATATAAACTTGTTTCTGTTTTTTGACACTTCTAGAATAGATATCAAGGTAAAACTTCACTTAATACAGCTTATTTTCGCTCTTATATAAAGAGCATTGCAGAGACATACCTCACTCTCTCTAGTCACAGGTTGTTCTAGGCGCGCCGCGCGACCAGTCCGTTACTAATGACGTCACTCACTGGCCAAACTCAAAATATTAATTTTAAAACAAAAATACAGAGTTTTCTTGTCTTGTAGAACAAAATAAAGATTATACTTATAGTGCAAGTAATTGTTTTAAATTGAATGTAACAATTTAATAATTAAACAAGTTTGCTGGAACAGTTACCATGGAAACACAAAACACTACATATATATATAATTTTTTTTTTTTAAATCTAGAATTTTTCTAAAATCCTGGTTTGGTGCATGAGAAACATTTATTCTTATTATCAATGATGAAAACAGCTGGGGTCAACAGCTGGGGTTTGCAACATTATACGCGTTTTTACTGTTACTTTTAATCAATTTAATGCATCCTTGCTGAATGAAAGTGTTAAATGACAATTTAGACAACTTTACAGCTCAAAATAGATATTTTTCAAAATGTAAGGAGTCTAAGGACTTTAAAAATCCTTCTGCCATCGTGTGATGTTCGTTGACTTAAAGTAATTGAAAGGAATTTTCTGTGGGGTCATCGATGTTGTGCCACAAATGGTGCTGATTTGTATCATACTGAGGAACAATCTTTAACGCCTGTGGAATGTGAATGATCGATCTTTCTTCTGTCTTATACGAGTTCCTCTTTGACTGTGTGCATTACCTCAAAGCAGCAGACTGGAAGTGGCCTCGGGCAGGCCCACGCCCACACTTCCCATTTCCTCCTATAGAAACGCAGGGATCACCCAACAACTGTTTCTGGGAAGCTCCCGTTTGGCAGCTTCCTGTGCCACACCCAATCTGTGAATAAACAGAACATTTCTGAGTCTGACTAATGGGCGTCTGAAGACCCCCCAACCCTACAACAAATCCTTTTCCGCTTCATCCTGCTCTTTCCTTCCTCCTGCGACCTTCTTTACATATTATGCACTTGAAGTCTTGAATGTGTGCTAAACACTCCTTTTGGGTCACAATGATCTCTTAAATTCAGGGACTGGCTAATAATAACACAGACCAACTGCATCCTTCTTTTCAGACATACCCAGGACAGGGACCCATCAAAAGTGACCCAACCCAATGAGGGAGCCACACTGTCATGAAGACGGCTGGTGTAAATCTCCTGTCCTGGCTCCATCACCTCAGCATGAGGCTCTACAGTAGCATTCTGGGATAATCTTTAGGCTTTGGGGTATCAGTCCAGAGGCAAATAGATGATCCTTCTACAGGTCAAAGGTCATATCTAAACACCTACACACTGATTGTTTACTTGGAAAAGTTAGGAGTCTGTTCCACCACTGCTCTTGGGTGTAGTCACCTCATCTCATGATGCATCACAATAATATATTACACAATAATGGCACTTTCTGCCAACACCATTAGTGAAATGGTCAAATCCCTTCAATAATCTTTTGTTAGTCGCATAATGCAAGATACATTTACATAAAAATGTACTCAAGGACATTTGTGTTAAATTGTCAGGGTTTTAGTCTAGACACAAAGTTGTGGAGGACATGGAGTGCTGCTTTAAAAATAAAATTAAGAATTATTTTAATTTAAAAAAAGTATTCATGTTAGTCAAAAGTACATTTTACACTCAAACAGATAAAAAGTAATCTGTGAATGCTTTATAAAAATGTGATATAAAACTATTATGTGCTATTTTTTGATAGCACTCCTAGTCTTCCATACAAAGGGCCTCATTCATAATCAGTGGCATGTATCATTAATAATGCTCATATTAAGGATTTCAACTAATCAAGGACTTTTGCTGGGCAGATGATAAAGGTGAAAAACCCTATAGACTTGAATTGACGGAGGACTAGAATATCCCAGACACTTGCAGGCGGTCTCTTTTTAATTGGACCAATTGGAAAACACCCAGCCAACACCACCCTAGCAGCGACTTTTAAAGAGCAAACATATTTTTTCAGAACATCTAAAAATATAGTTTCACTAGATAAGCTGTCTAATGCTCCTCTAAACTATGTATAAACCAGATATGTCTCCACAATAATCAAAAGGTTACATACAGGATCTATTAGACCTGGTGTATCTGATCTGACTGCCTGTCTGTTTTAAACACGTCGAACAAAAACAAGTGCTTTGGAGTGGAAAAAGAGTTATAAATAAACAAAGGATTTGTGAAGAGTGGTACTGTCAGCAGGAGACGAGAAAAATAAACTAAATCACACCACTGGAGGAGTTACTCGTTCAAAAGCATTCTCACACATACAAGCTGCTTTTTTTCTCTCGCGGGGATTGACTCCGGTTGGTACCAGGCTTCCGACTAGGAGGTGCAGAGTGTTCTGTGTCATGTCAACTCTTAAATCACACACTTTCAAGGATATTCTCTCACACACACACACATGCATCTATCTCATCGTAAAAGAGAGTTCAAGCAACAGGCAAGATTATACAAATATCATCCAGAGACACCATGCAGAATGTCAACTCTGTTTTGAATTTGCTGCATTCTTGTGTCATGCTGCCTGTACTCCTCTAGCCTTTTAAACTTTGATTTTTAATGCACACACAGATACACGTTGACCACCTGTGCCTCTGAAAGTGTGTTCAGTCTGTCTATTTATCAGTGTTCCATACACTTTAAAAATGAATATGCTTTATCTAATCAAAAAAAGTGTGGCAACAGATTACAAGCAATATTATTAATTCAATTTAACAAATTAGTATTGAGTAATAATTAATTAAATTAATTCCTTAAAAGTTTACCATTTAAAATGAGTAACAACTTACAACAACCAAAAAAAAAACGAAATTTAAGTCACCATTATGGTGATCAGTGTTTAGAATTACTGTTTTCTCCTTCAGTGATTCTGCTTGTTAACATCAGGTGTCTTCAATGTTGGCAATATAAAATAAAGAGTTTTTTGTTACATTTTTGTTACATTTATTTATTTTCATATATTTTTATTACATTTTTTTGGGTGTAAACTTTACTCATTTTAAATGGTTAACATTTAAGGAATACTTTGATTATTACTCAATTCTAATTTGTTCAATTTAATTAATAATACTTCTTGTAATCTGTTGCCATAATCTATTGATTAGCATAAAGCATATTCATTTTTACAGTGTATCTGTACTTACTGACAAACCACAAATCAAAAACTCAACGTGGGAATGAAGTCTTTATTCCTGATTTAATTTAGTAATACATAACTGAAATATTAATTTCTCCCTGATCTTGCTCCTGGCAGGTTTTATTTTACAAAAGTAAATGGGTACCTGTTAAACTCAAAAACAACTCTTGTTTTTTTTCTTCTAATTTGTCTAAAACATAACATCTACAGTGCACAGAACACACTTTCCGCATATCTGAACAACACGTACTATAAATCTTAAGATAAATTCCATAAAAAAGCTTTAGAAATCGTATTCATCATGGGGGAGGCTTTCCCTGCCTTGTCAGTGCTTGGCACGCAGTCTCATCGCCTCTAAAGAGGGAGAGTGAATGAGCGCCCACATTCTTGGAATGCTCTTAGCATTGTGGCTCTTTAATGAGGCAGGGTGAGCGCGCGCTCTCCCTGTGACAAACCTCTCGCTAACGATGGATAGGAGGCGTGAAGCCAGACGTGAGAGCACCAACCTCCAGCCTTGTGACCCCCGAGCTGTTTAGCATGCGGCCCGTCACTCGCTGCTCTGCGGAGTGTGTCAGAAGGGCTCCCTCCAAAATCTAGCTCAACAAAGTTCTCTAGTTCTACAAAATGCTTTACATTACAAGACAGAGCTGGATGTGTGTGAGTGGAGTTTTAATATTCTATTGTCATGTTAGGTTAACTTTTTCAACCAAAATGATCTGAAATTGAACTGATCCATTAAAGGAGTAGTTCACTTTTTTTTTTTTACTTTTGCTGATAATTTACTCACCCCATGTCATCCAAGATGTCCACGTGCCTTCTCTTTCTTCAGTTGAAAAGAAATTAAGTTTTTTGATGAAAACATTCCAGTATTTTCTTCATATAATGGACTTCAATGGGAACCAAAAGTTTCAAATGAGAGTTTCAGTGCAAACTGTTCAAAGGGCTTTAAAACGAACACCAGACGACCCTTCGAGTCATGACTCGATAAAAGATTTGTTCATTTTGATGAACGAGTTTGAACAGGAGAGTCACAAACACTCATCACAGAACAGAGCAAGGTGAGCATTTGTGCTTATAAAACTTATTTATTTTTGAAATGACCGATCATGTCGCTAGATAAGACCCTTATTCATCGTCTGGTGTCATTTAAAGTCCTTTGAAGCTGCACTGCAACTCTCATTTGGACCTTGAACCGTTTGGTTCCCATTGAAGTCCATTATATGGAGAAAATCCTGGAATGTTTTAATCAAAAACCTTAATTTCTTTTCAACTGAAGAAAGAAAGACATGGACATCTTGGATGACATGGGGGTGAGTAAATTTTAAGCAAAAAATTTTTTAAAAGTGAACTACTTCACTTTAATTCACACAGCAATTACCCGTCAAATTTCGTTGCAATGCAAAGTCTATGCAAAGATAAAAAAACAAAAAAAACGTCTGGACTTCCAAAGCAATACCAATGTAAACACCTCATTCCTTTGCTCAGCTGCCGGCATTACGACATGGTGGTGAGAGTCATGGAGCATTTACGCTCGATTACACACCCACGGCTCACATCTCAACTAAACCGTAAGATAAAGAACAGAAGTGTCTTATCAATTTAAAACAATTTGCTTCTCCAAATAACAATGGATTCAGTCTCTAAAAGTTTTGTGCTAAAAGTGTTAAGAGCAAACAGCCTATCTTGGCATCTATTTCAGGACAGAAAGAGACGCCCAGGAAGTATGACCAACACCCATATGTTTATCTCCCTTTGTACAGCACCCAAAACATTTCCCCTCTACCATTCATAACAATCACACATGGCATGACGGGAGCTTTGTCACCGCTCTGATCTAACGTTTCCTATTGACCGCTTGTAACAGAGGGGCTTCTCTGGGCCCACACTGAGTTAATGCTATATTTAATGGAGCATAAGTAGATGCCCATGAGTGGGGGTCACAAAAGGTCACAGTTCATGAAACTAAAATTGAATGGAGGTATTGTCTTTTATGGCACTTAAAAGTAAACATGAATTTCCCGGACTAAAACAGGAGCTTTTGAAGTCTGGTTGTCATGGTTTTTGGCTTGGTGACTGTGGTGTGTGCTGGCAGCGTCAGATCTGGCCTTCACAGCAAACGCCACAGCAGCTGCGCTTACACATAGCTTTCTCAGACAAATTAACCCATTCGTTCTAACCCATGATTACAATAACCTGTGATTCGTTGACATTGATGAACTCCGCCAAATACAAGGCAATTCTCAAAGTAATATTCTGGAAAAAATACAAATGTCTGTAAGTGAAAGCAACACATTAAAATAATGCAAATTGTGACTCCCTGGTTATTGTCTTAAATTATTCAAATAAATTCAATTAAATAAAAAAATTACATTAAAAAATAAACAACACAAATTATTTTATATCAAATAATGATAATTAGATATTAATAATAAATTAGTAATATATTATGCAATATACAATTAATTGAAATATATATTACTATATTGTCATTTCATAATCTAATTATAATAATCCATTATTATTCTTGTGTCTCCATGCACAAAATATTGTATTAATAAAATAAAAATATAAAAATATTGTATTTAATGTACAATTAATATATACACTATATATAGAGAGATGATAAATATAACTTCAATGAGCTCACTCATTTCTGCCTTAAAGGAGTAGTTCTCTTTTAAAAAAAACTTTTGCTGATAATTTCAAAATCTCTAAAAATCCGAACATCTCACCCCCATGTCATTCTTTCTTCAGTTGAAAGAAATTAAGGTTTTTGATGAAAACATTCCAGGATTTTTCTCCATTTAATGCACTTTACTGTAACCAAACGGTTCAAGGTCCATAAGACAGTTTCAGTGCAAACTATTCAAAGGGCTTTAAACGATTTCAGACGATGAATAAGGGTCTTATCAAGGGAAACGATCGCTCATTAAAAGAAGTTTAAGTTTTATTAGCTCAAATGGTCGCCTTGCTCTGTTCTGTGATGCGCGTTCGTGACTCTCCTGTTCAAACTTGTTTATCAAAATGAACGAATCTTTTTTGTGTCATTTGGTTAATTCAACGAACAATAGACGAAACGAGTTCGAACAGGAGAGTCACGAACGCACATCACAGAACAGAGCAAGGCGACCATTTGAGCTTATAAAACGTAAACTTTGTTATTTATTTATTAATTGAGCAATCGTTTCGCTTGATAAGACCCTTATTCATCGTCTGGTGTCACTTAAAGCCCTTTGAACCGTTTGCAGTTTGCACTGAAACTGTCTTTTGGACCTTGAACCATTTGGTTACCAGTAAAGTGCATTATATGCAGAAAAATCCTGGAATGATTTCATCAAAAACCTTAATTTCTTTTCGACTGAAGAAAGAAAGACATGGACATCTTGGATGACATGGGTGTGAGTAAATTATCAGCAAAAGTTTTTTTAAAAAGTGAACTAGCCTACTGCTTTAATTTAATAATTTTTTTGCTAATTGTGTGATTTGTATGTGTAATTCTGAAAAACTGATACATTATTTCTGATAAAAGATCACTATATATATATATATAGCTAGCCTATATATTATTGTGCCACACCCTTAAATGTTTAAAAACAATATTTTTAAAAACGCAGAAAAGATAAAAGAAATTTAAAGATACATTAGCACTTAAAAGAGTGTCAAATCTGATCTCAGACATTACTATGTACAGTGTTATTCATGGGCTAGTCTTATGCCTGAGACCAACCCAGCCCTCTCTATTGAGTCCCCCCGCATGAGCTGATGCATCTCATACAGATCCTCTGTGCACGCGTGACAGCAACAGCAGCAGCAGCGCGAGCACAGCACAGCACGTCACTCCAGACGACTTTAATACATCACAATCCGCGCAGCCAAGGAAACCCACCAAAACTTTACCCCCCAAATCCCCGGACCCTCAGGGTGGGGTAGAGCCGCAGAGAAGCAGCAGCGCAAACAAAAGCACTCCTCTTGGCTTTAAGATACCAGCTGCAAAAAAAGTTCAGATACAAACTCAAGACGACAAGCGGAACCGATCGGGTCTCTCCACATTTCCATGCAAAACTTTTCCTGAAGTCAGTGAACGCGGAGCGACGAGCATCAGACTGACGGACTGAAAATGGCAATCACTTGGACAATCATTGTATTAGGTGAGTCTACGTTCATTAACGTTAAGGATGGTGTAGGAGTATTAATAAAGTTAAACATATAAATAATAATTAGACAAATTAATAGAACGCGATAGCCTATCTAGGCTCAATAACGGTTGATTATTCAAACACCTCGTTTGAATATAAACTGTTCGTTCTTTTAGAACGTATTTACAATTGTTTTAAATTCATTCAATGTTCTAATTCCCAATAACGTCATAGTGGCTGAAACGTATTTAGTTAGTTCCATTAGCAGCAACAGAGAAGACTTCGAGTCCGATTTAAATAGTTCACACTAATTCTGTTAAAAATAAATAAATAAAAAAAAATTCTTAAGAGATTAGGGCAAATGTTTTTCAAATCGTAAAAAAAATAATAACATAATTTACACTTTCTTACTTAGGCCTACTCATCTAAATTACCAATGGAGAAAAAATACTGTTATATTGGAATTCTCATAAATATTTATATTTGAATGTGCATTCGGCTGCTAATCTGATAAACTGTATGTTTATGACCTAAAGATGATGATGATGATCAAAAAACAACATTTTGCTGAGAGGATGGCTGCTAATCTAAGGGACCTGACCACATGTGTAGGGGGAGATTTGTTATAGTGGCAAAATATTCTGCAAAGAGCTCTGGGAAGTGCAGCATCTGTGCCACTCAACATTTCTGTCAGCTGCTATGCTGAAACGACTAACAGCGACACAATTACAGATGAAGTGCGTCTCTGACTCAAGAGGGATGTATAGGAGGAGACTGTTATTCTTTAATTATCAGTGTGGTGCACCTGCCCGTCCACATCAGGCTGACGGTCTATGAAAGAAGGTCATGTTTTCTTTAGCTGACCTAAAAGCATCATAAGCATTTCTGACTATACTCTGTCAGCCTTTTCTGAGAGGTTTAATTAATTGTTTGAAATTGTATTCTTGCGAGGCTTGGAGTTGTGCAAGAAGTGAGGATGTTGTAATCTCCGCCATTGATGTTTTTCCCCATGCAGAATATTTATAACAGGTTTCCTATGATTAACCTGAGTTTTGAGGGCTTCCTTGTGTTTGCACAAGGTTTCCTCTATCCTCTACTGTCAAAAAAAAAAAAAAAAAAAAAAAAAAAAAAACTTCCAACATTTTAATCAACCAAACTGAAACTGATTACTTTGGCAATGCTTTGGTGTGGATGGGACCTGACCGGAAGTCTTACACAAGGCTTGGGAAAGTGCAGAACAATGGGTAGGAAAATGTTCTGTCAACATACCCATTCCCAGGGAAGGTGTGGCATTTATTTCCTCTCTCCTCTGTTCACTTCTTTCATGATCTCTCCCTCTCTCTACAGCAACTCTAAGCTGAACTTTTTCTGATAAACAACGATGTCTGAGATTATTCAAAGACTGATAAAGCATGAGTAGATCAGGAGGGTAAAGTTTTACTATGCTTTTTAAAGACCCCATGAAAAGCCTTGCATGGTTTTCATGTGTTGATGCATTTCCTTCTGAAACAGGAAGTTTGGGTGGGGCATAGTGAAGGGCGTGTCCCTTTTTAAATAGCCAATAACCGTTTGCATTACAACCATGAACACAGTTCAATAAAAAAAAAAACACAGTTGAATAAAACTGATTTTTTTTTTTATTAATATAATACACTATCGTTCAAAGGTTTGGGGTCAGTAAGATTTCTTTGTTTTTGTCTCTTATGCTAACTGTGTAACAAATATTAATATTATAATATTAGGATTAAAAGTTTTGATTAGTATTGAGCAAATCACCTTTAGAAAAAAACATGGCGCTTCAAATTACGACTGCTTCGATTACATGTATATACATTACTGAAATACATAACTTAGACACTTACCTTTGATAACAGATCATTGTAATGTGGACTCATTTAATGTAAAGCGACTTTGGAACGATATGTATTGTGAAACGTGCTATCCAAATAGAATAAATGCGAATTGAATTGAAAAGAAATGAGTAAAAAAAAGAAAAAAAAACACTGATTCAACCAGTAAAGAAACAAGTGAAGTCTGTATGAGTGAGTTATTGACTCATTCGTTTATAAAAAATAAATAATAATAATTCAGATTATTTAAACATTTTAAATAGACTGCAGCAATTAACATTTTGTCAGAACCTTGAGTAAATTAAATGTTATTTTTAGGGCTGTCAAACGATTAATCGCATACAAAATAAAAGTTTGTGTTTACAAAACATGTGGGTGTATTATAATTATTATATATATATAAATACACACACATGCTTATATATATTTAAGAAATATATTCATGTATATACTGTATATAGATTTATATATATAATTTATATTATATATAAATATAAATATTTTATATATAAATAATAGTTTTTTCGTAAATATACATATAAAACGCGATTAATCGCATCCAAAAACACGTTTGTATATATTTAAGAAATCTTTTCATGTAAATAGGCCTACTGTATATAGATTTATATATAATTTATATTGGATATAAATATAAATATTTTATATATAAATTATATATTTTTCTTAAATATACATGCATGTGTGTGTATTTATATATATATCTGAAGAGTTCAGATGCAAATGCCTTTTAGACAAACAAATTTATCCAGAATCATGCAGCTCTACCATGAGTGCAAGATGAGTCACAAGTTTACCCAAAATACATAGTATAGTGTATATGTATCAGCTAAATCTTTATTTTGACGGACTATCATTGATGGGCCCGAAGATCACCAAACTTTCAGCATCTATTCATTGACTAAAAGCCACAAAACTCCAATTTTGATTTCATGGGTTCTTAGTGTGGCACCAAGAAGTAGTGTAATTCCCTGCTTAACGTGGGAGTGTCGGAATGCTTAATAAGAGAAGTGAGAGAGTGAGAGATACGCTTGTGTGTATCTTGAGATTGCAAAGATGGCCCCCCTCTGTCATTCTCCCCTCCTTTTCTGATCTCCTTATAACGTCTGCAACTGGCACCGCCACGGTCTTCAACTCCCTTCTCTAATCCAACCTCTCACCCGGCCTCCCCTCTCCACCCACAAATCCTTCATTTCATCACATGGATACTTTGCGCCTTACAACAGCTAGTATTTCTTAGCAACAAAAAAAGACACTCTCCAACAGATGAGCTCATATTTCACCTCATCATTATTGAGTGTTAGCAATTATTCAAAATCCCTTTCTCCTTATATGGAGGGGCACTTCAGCTTTGATACCTCACACTTTGAGTATGCAGTCCTCAAAAACCTTGATACAGTTCTCATCATGACGTCTGATAGTGTGTGTCACGAGGAATGCGTTTGAGTCAGGCACACAAATGTCCGCTAAACTTGTTCGGCCTCTGTCCAGCCCTCTCAGACTTCTTCTCTTTTTCTTCTGTCTGTCTTTCATTCATTGTGCACATTTTTATATTCACAGTCCCTCTCCTGACTTCAATAGAGGGGGTTAGTTGCCCACCAACCCCATCTTGCCCCTCCCCTCCTACTGGGCCTTAATTACCCCTGAATAGGACACCATCATCGGGAGAGGGGGCTTGGGGCCCAAGAAGGTCTTGCACAGCTTTTTTTGTCCGGGGGGTGTAGTATTCAGATCAATTAGTACAATTATACAATAAAATACAATATAATATAATTACAACTTTATTAATACCCTTAAAATATAAATTGGCCATTCAAATGATAATATTTTTTAGAAATCTGGATAAACTGAAGTCAATACAAATGTATTGGATTGGTTTTCACTAACTTTTATCTAAGAAGCTGACTATTAAACTACACTAGCAGTCAAGAGAATATACAAAAAAAATTATGTTTTTGAAAAGACATGCATGCTGCATTTATTTGATAAAAAAATTCTGTCAAAGTAGTATTATTGTGAAATATTATTACAATTTAACATATCTGTCTATATAATGTTCTGTTTAAATTTTTCAGCAGTCACATGATCCTTCAGAAATCATTCTTAATTTGCTGATCAATGTTGAAACAGTTTTTGCTGCTTAATATTTTTGTGGAAAAGTAATGCATTACCATTTAAATCATTTTATTTTTATTTTATTTTTTTAAAAGAAATGTGTACTTTTGTTCAGCAAGGATGCTTTAAAATGCTGTTCTTTTGAGCTTTCTATTCAATATATATATATATATATATATATATATATATATATATATATATATATATATATATATATATATATATATATATATAACATATTTTAGTATAAGAAACGATTAGGAACCACCATTATAGTTATGGAGCACTAATAATAATTCATAATAGATAAGCACCAAATCAGCATATTAGAATGATTTCAGAAGGATCATGTGACTCTAAAGACTGTAATATCCTCACAGGAATAAATTAAAGTATATTAAAAAAGAGAAAACAGTTATTTCAAAATGTAATAATATTTCAGAATATTTTTTGTTTTACTGTATTTTTCAATCAATTTGATCAGCCACGATAAGCAATAGATCCCAGTCTTTAAGATGAGTGTGTGTGCTCCGGTTATCTGCTACCTCCAGAATCCCAGTGAGAGTGTGGGAGTCTGTAGGACCGATATGCCTCAGTTAGAGTCAGCCATGAAATGTCTGCATCTTGTCTAAACAGTCTCTACATTGATAGTGTTAGGACCAGCAGCCCTGTCAGAGGGTAATATACAGACCGTAACTGACAGCAGGGTCAACGAGGGTCAACCCTGAACGATGGAAACCCCAGGGTGATGAAGGATGATAAGAGTAAAAACACCAACCTCAAACTTTCCATTACTCAAATAAATGCATTCAAGGAGGATCATGGTAATTAATTGGGTTCTTAAAAACAAGAACCAATGGAAAGCAGAGAAAGGGCTTAGCTCAACAGTTAGGTCTGGAGCTGTGATAGGCAGCCATGCTGATTAGCAGTGGCCATATTTTTGGATATGCAAGGCTGGATGATAAGATGGTGATTAGACAGAGGGCTAAATGAAAGACAACACTGGTTCACAAACCAAAATAATCAGCCTCTCATCCCTACCCCCCATCCTATCAGCAACCCCGTTTCTACAGCAACCACTACTTATTGTTCCGACATCCCATTAGGTCAAGATTTACAAGATCTTCATCCTGGGTGGCCACTGAGTTCTGATAAAAAGCATTAGGAACTACACCAACACGGGAAATTAATAGTGTTAAATGTAGGAGTTTAAGTCACTCATTACAATAGTAAATAGTGCCATGATGTCTGGAATCAGCCAACGATGTTTTGACAGAGATCTCTGCATACTCATATATATATATGTTTAAGACAGTTTTAGCTTAAAGGTAGGGTATGGGAGTTTCAAAACGGCCGTCAGATTTTTTTTAAAATACAACGCTTTTTAAACCTCCAACGCTGGCTCTGACTCCACCCATTCGAAGAATATGGACGTGCAATCATGCGCTTACTCTCTCTCTCTGTACCGGGGCTATATGCACTTACTGTGACTGGGTCACAAGCTCTGAGTATGCGCACGAAGGGGACACGTGCGCGAGGGGGATGGGCGGGTAAGGTACGACCGTTTGATTGACGCATTTTCTGTCCAATGATTTCTAGGTGGTCTTGGAAATGATTGGCTGGAGTTTATCGAGTCCTGCCCGTTCCACAGAGGATTAAATTGCTTAATTGTCATTTCAGTGCTTCTAAGGCCCCGTTTACACGGAGGGAAAACGCAGATATTTCCCTGCGGATTGGCCTCTCGTTTAGACGAAAACCCCGTTTTTATCACAGAAAACGATTATTCCCAGAAACTCCGGCCAAAGTGGAGATTTCTGAAAACGCCGGTTATGTGTTGTCATGTGAACTGGGAGAAACAGGGTTTTAGGGTTCTTGTCGATTTTGAGGATTCTGATTGGCTTGTATGTCTTTATTATCCTTCTCCCTACACTGCCGCCATTAGGTTTGCCATAGTTATGATGGCGCTTCGACGGCGTATTTATGCGGGTGTGTGCACGATGTTATTTTTGAAAACGGAGAGAGGGAAAATATTCGTTTTGTGTAAACGTGGCCTAAGTCAGTGGCTGTAAGTGGGTTTGATTAGGAATAGGATTTAAAGTGATTTTGAAAAAATGGTCAAAAAAAGATAATCACATACCCCACCTTTAAATAATAAGCTTAATTACTATAATAATGTGTTATGTGTGTGTGTGTGGTAATAAACACTGGATCAAGTAAGGTAGAAGTCTGTTGAATAGCAAATAATGAACCTGAGAGCTGCAAGTTAAGGAAAAACTATTGTATTAAGTCTCAAGAGACTATGAAACAAATTTGGACACCATTGTTTTGGCATGTGTGGTTCCGCCCATAAGAGTAGGTGTGTTACTTCCTAAGTTATTGTATGGAGTGTCCTGTCAAGCTCGGTACAACAAAGATAAAGTCCCATAACAATGTGACATCAAGACGTAATATTAACAATATGAGGTGCATAGATACTTAAAAAAAAAATGTAGGTGCACAAAAAAAGAACTTAAAATCAGAGCTTGACAGAATTCATTTAAACTTAGAAATGAAACGTACTGATTTTCAATGGCTGTCTGATACCTAAGGAAGGAAGGAAATTGCGTGCAATCAGAATACAAGACAGTCTGTTTAAATGATATGTTGTGTGTGTATAATTAAATTATAATCAATGCCATTTTAAGCATACAATTAAATCACTGCCAATACAATTTCACTGATGATTATGTGAATTAGGACATTTCTATGGAAGTAAAATAATGTCAAATGTTTTCGAAACAAAAAGCATGTTGAATTGCACTAAGTGAAAAAGAAATGCATTGCGTTAACCATGCTTGCATTTTAATCCAGTGTATTTTTAAGGCTTGTATTTTTATGGGCTGAAATTCTACATGGTTGAATATTTAAGCTGTGAATATTTCAATTAAATTCATTTCAAACACATTTTCATCATTAAAAATTCAATAATCCATATGCAATTCAACATGCTTTTGTTTCAAAAACATTTGACATTGTTTTACGTCCATACATTTCACTGTGAAGAACAAAATTTTAAAGGTAAAAACTACATCCACAAACAAAAAGCATCCAAACTGTTTAAATAACTAATCTCTGATTCCTGATTTATAGTGTGTATTTACAAACAGCAAAAATACTCTATAAAAAGTAACACAATTCAGTTGTTACTTTTGTGTCAATTGATAGAACACTAATAGTTCCGTTTAAATCACAGTATGCCTTTACTCATCATCAGTATTGAAGCTACTTGTTAGCATGCAAAAAAAGCAGCTTTCACTCTGTTCTATTTTAATATGCAAAAACGTTTAGAGTTTACAGCACTGATGCTGTGTGCCTACTGTTTACTTTTAGAGCCAGAACCGATATATCGGCAGGCCGATATTATCGGCCGATATTAGGCATTTTCTAAAATATCGGTATCGGCAGTTATAATGGCCGATAAATTAATATTTCAAAAATAAAATAAAAACGGACGAATCACGCTTCAACCATGTCATGAGTGTTGGAAAAAAGTGCAGGTAAAGGGATAAGCAAGCTGACATTGTAATTATAAGGTAGCTTATAACTATAAGGCAATGTAGGGACTAATTATTATTTTATTTATCAGAACTTTAATATATTTTGATGTTCCTCTGTTCTGTTGTGACCATAGAAACAAGTTTCTTTTTAAAATGCATTATCATTATTTTAGTTAACTCTACAACTAACTACAAATAACTAATGTTAGGGAAATCTGTTTATATTATGTTGCGCGTTTCTGAAATAATAAAAAAAAAAATAATAATATCGGCCGATATATCGGAATATCAGATTTTTTAACCAACAAATATTTGTATCGGTATCGGCCTTCAAAATCCTATATCGGTCTGGCTCTATTTAATTTCTCATTATAGCAATCGCACAGAACCAATAAGCAATGCTGAGTTTGCAGAGCAGTATATATTCCTATACTTCTAACAGGTTTTTTTTGTTCCTCATAGGTGTTCTCCTGCATGACATCCAATATGCCTCAACGGATTCCACTCCGACCCCATTAATTCCATTCCATCCACCACTTCAAACCCCAGTTTAACCAGTTCACCGAATCCTCCTCCAACCTCCTCAATCTCCACTGAATCCACTCTACATCTGAGCCACTCTACATCTGCCACGTCGGACCTTGCTACATCCACCACACCGATGCTCACTCCAATCCCAACAAACCCTACTACACCAGTGTCCAACAGTCAGATCACCTCATCAAACCCTACTGCAACACTCTTACTGAGCACCACCTCACCGAACCCTACTATACCCAATGCACAGGATTCCACCCCACCCATTCCAACAGGTCACGCTGACACATCTATAACATCTTTGGGTATTTCAGAGCCGACCCAGCAACCAAAAACGCCTGATCCACCCCAACAAGACACAACCCAAATCACAACAATTCAACCCAGCACAACCTACTCAAAAGCTACTTCTAAAGAATCCAGTACTCAAAGCATACCATCATCCAGCGAAGATACCACCAGCTCAAATAAACCTGCAACCACCATCCATAAAGACAGTGGAACTACCCCTGTCAACCAGAGAGACTCATCAGCTGTCGCCACAAATCGTGAGTCACATTAATCACAATAGCACAGCATTTTTGACTGCACAACTTGAACAGCGCTTAAATATTTAGAAATATTAATTCTGTCGTTTACTTACCCTCTTGTCCTTTTATAGTCGTACGGCTTTCTTCCATGGAACACAAAAGCATCACTTTTGAAGAATGTTCTTGCTGTTCTTGGTCTCTTTATGCTCCTGTTGGATTGGAAAGAGCATTAAGTCATCTGTAATTAAGTCATTAAATGTCAAATATGTGCTAGAAATACAGGGATGGGGAGTAACAGAATACACAGTAATGGCGTTATGTAATTAGGATACAAAAATCCAGTAACTGTAATTCGTTACAGTTACATCAAAAAAACGAAGTAATCAGATTATAGTTACTTTTTGAAAAAGGTGGGGATACTTTCAGGATTACAATGGTTTCATTTAAAACGAAGTAAATCTGTATTTTGGCATAATACGACAAAATACACGGCACGAGTCACGTGTGCCACCTGCGTAAAATACTGCGTAATAAAAAGCTGTTCTTTTGAACTTTCTATTCATCAAAGAATCCTGAAATAAAAATGCAAAAAAACTGTTTTCAACATGGATAATAATCATACATGTTTTTGGAGCATAAAATCATCATATTAGAGTGATTTGTGAAGGATCATGTGACACTGAAGACTGGAGTAATGATGCTGAAAATTCAGCTTTTTTCAGAGGAATAAATTACATTTTAATATATATTAACATAAAAAAGTCATTTTAAATTGTCATAATATTTCACAATATTACTGTTTTTTTTTTATCAAAAAAATTGCAGCCTTGGTGAGCAGAAGAAACTTATTTTAAAAACATAAAAAATCTTACAGATCTTAAACTTTTGACCGGTAGTGTACATTGAATGTCAATGCACAAACTATAAATTTTGCCAATAAAATTGGGGTGAATAATTTCATTACAACTGTAGTTGTTCTGAATAATTTTCAGAAGCAGTGTGTTACAAAGTTACAAAACATACAAGATTTTCAATCGTGATGTGGTAATTTATGGAAGGTTTTTTAGCTTGACAGTTCTTGGTCATCATATGCTTCTGTTGTATGGGAAAGAGCATTGAAACTTCAAAATATAATCTGCAGTGTTCCACAAAAACAATTTGACATGAGGGCTAGTAAATGATGAGAATGTATAGTTTTAGTGTGGACTAATAAAACTCATTTACTTTTCATGTCCACAGCAGCACCAGAGCTTTACATCGGCTGTTTCTGAAAGTGTTCAGACGACGAAAACACAAGCAACTTCCGCTCCAACGACATCAGTTGCTCCTGCGATTAGCACCTCAGCTCCCAAAAATATCCCTCATGTAAAATACTAACATTTATGGTTTTGTTTTCTTTTTGTTTACATTCTTGACCCTGATTGCACATGATCGTGTTTCTATTTTTTTCTCAGCAGCATGTCTTTACTCTGAGCAGCATCAGCAGCAGCATTGTGGTGAGGGCACATTTCCATACTAAAATTCACTAACAATTCCTTTATGGAAAAATACCACAAGGGACATGTTTGACATGTAAACTCTAAAGACATTGTTAAATAATGGTAAAATCAATTATCAGTCAAGAGCAGTATGCAAATTGACTGACTACCCTTCAAAAAAATCAAGCTAGATTCTCCTTTAAAATGCTCAAAACATGCATTTGTTTTGTTTGCACAGGGGGACTTCATTCTTGAAAACTGTAAGATACAGGGTGAGAAGATGACAGGAGATTGCTCAGTCACCTTTAAAGTGGAAGGCAATCAGTTAATTGCAACAGTAAACATAAACGGTGAGGGAAATGTTATGGTTTCCAAACATATTAGAGCCTCATCTGGAGGAATCACTGGATTATGATCACTTATCTTTAATAACATAAGTATACAAGTTCATTATAGTAATTCCCTTCCTTTTCCATTTACAGCTGACCAAATGATACCGACAGAAAGCAACAAACCAGAACAGGTCAGGCGATTAACATACAACAATACTGTGACTCTCTCAGGAAGTTTGTTAATTCTCAAACACACCTTTTCTTGGCAGAAAGCAGACGCTAGCAAGGAGACGATACCAGACACGTTGATTGCCATCTTGGCTTCGAGTGGCGCTTTGGTGCTCATTTTGTGCTGCTTTGCTGCGTACTGCACATATCATCGCAGATCCTACAGGAAGAACCAGGTAATACTCAGTTCCAAACACAACAATGAGTCAGACATACTTGTATTGTTTGGGTCAGCCTCTAGTTTCAATAAATACAGCTAATAGCCTTGACTTGAATCCTTTGAATGTCAAAGTTTAAAGGGATACTTCAGTTTGAAATTAATTTTTGGTATGTTTTAGTTTAACTCAAGGGCATCCAAGATGTAGGTGTCTTTATTTTCGCAGTATTTTCAATTTTGATTGAAAAAACATTCTTGTCTGTCAGTCATATAATGCAGGTCTATGGTCACCACCTCAAAGAGCATGCACAGAGAAGTCCAAATTAAACATGATTTAATGACTCGTAAATGTAAGTACACATTGATGGCCTAAGACACTAAACGAGCGGTTTGTGTGAGAAAACAAACAGTATTTAAATCGTTTTTACCTCTTGTAACCAACAATGTCTAAATGTAAAAATGATATAAGTACTGTTCGTTCGTGTATCTTAGGCCATCAATGTGTACTCTCTGCATGCTCTTTGAGGTGGTGACCATAGACATCCATTATATGACTGACAGACAAGAACGGTTTAACCTAAAAATATAAAAACTGAAAATACTGTGGAAACAAAAGACGCCTACATCTTCCCCTTGAGGTCAGCTAAAACATATCAAAAATGTATTTCAAAGTGAACTATCCCTTTTAAGTTACGCCCTGAATCCCAAAGTGTTACGCTGTTTAACATCCCAACATATAATTTTACCTGGATAGCAACACCTGACGGAAGAGATGCAAACAGTGGAGAATGGTTATCATGACAATCCCACACTGGAGGTGATGGAAGTACAGCCGGAGATGCAAGAGAAGAAACTGGCATTAAACGGCAAGTTCAACGACAGCTGGATCGTCCCCATAGACAACCTGCTGAAAGAGGACATGCCTGATGAAGAAGACACACACTTGTAATGACACCGGACGAAACCTGCTGCTCTCATAATGGTAGATTGTGAACAGACAGAATGTAGGAAAAGCCGAGATTGATGTAAAGACTATCAAACAATGGTTCCAGGATGGACATGCTGTAATGAAGTAGTTAGATGTCAAGTACGTGCTAGAAATAGCAGAAAACTTTTTGTGTGTCACTGTGTATGGGAAAGGGAAATGTCCTGTCAATGTGCCTTACCTTTTCTTTATCACTCTTATTTTTAAAACCAATAGTTTTATGTTAGTATGTTGCTTTGCTAAGTATTCGTATATCAAATTTAAAACGGATTTGGTTCATTTTAATTTTTTTCCCAGTGCATTCTGGGACTGCCTTAGAATATGTTCAAAATGTCGCATCAGAGGCATGGCTCATGATGCCTTAAAATGCCACCAAGCACCGTCTAGTTTATTTTCACGTGCAATTTGCTCTGTTTTTTTTGTTTGTTTGTTGTTTGTTTTTTGTCTAGTGAATTATTCAGGATTCACTGAGTTTTCCATGAATTTTCCAATAATGTGATTTAAAAAATCAGCACCCTCAAAGTATCTTTAAACTGTAAAAAATATATATTTTCAAGATTTGTTATCACATTTTTTCTTTTGTCAAATCAACTTTTTTTTAGTTCAGATAACTTATTATTTTGAGTATCTGATGATTAAATCAATTTCCTTCATTGTATTGACTCACTTTTTCCAGTTCACTCAACTTAAAATTAAGGCAACCAGGTTACTTAATTTTTTAAGTTAAACCAACAATATTTTTGGAAATCACAATAATTAATTACCGTGGAAACCCTGTATTTATTCTTGGAGTGGAATGTAATTGTTACGCTTGTATATAATGCTTATTTTTTATGCTTCTGCCTTTGTTTTCTGTTTAGGGAAGATTAACACTCATAGGCACCAAATTACACTGTGACCAATGGATAACTTATCCTGGTAAATTAGACTATGGTTCAAGATAACGTTGGCATTATCTTCCCTCGGTTATTATCTTTCTGTGGTAATTGTGATAGTATGACGTCTTGTTAACCTGAAACATTTGACACTAAATCCAACACAACTCAAATATTAAATATTCAAATGCCACTGTCTTTAGTTTGAATTTTCAGTTACATTGATCACCTTTTTGTTTGGGGATGTTTTATTTAATTGTTTTGATGTTGATTTCACCAAAACATTTTTTTTTTAAATTGTATTTGCATGCACAACGCCAATTTTCATTATAAAGGATTCACTGCTTCCTCTGGTTTAGCTGATCTACTTCCACCAAAGTATAAAGTTTGAATTTATAGCTGTATTCTGTATTTGAAGTCAGTTTGCTACTGTGTGCAAACGACAGGGGTCTGATACACTGGAAGCCGCCTCTGTCTGAACGGACAGGGACGGCCTTGATTTTTAATACATTAAAAAATTGTGATTTTTTTTAATGTGTTTTTTCGTAAAGTGCAATATGGCAGATGATACACAATGTTGACACACTTCATCTTGAACAATAATAAAATGATATATACTACTGTTGAAAAGTTTGGGTCAGAAAGATTTTTTAATTTTTACGTTTTTGAAAAAGTCTCTTAAAGGTTTATTTTATTTATTTGAACGAAAATACATTAAAAACATTATTATTATGAAATATTACTTAAAAAAACAAATCTACTGTAATTTATTCCTGTGCAGTTAAAATTTGAATTCAATCTTCAGTGTCACATGATCCTTGATGAGAAATCATTAAAGTATGTTGATTTGCAGCTCAAGAAATATTTCTTACCGTTATCATTAACGTTTTGTGCCGCTTGGTATTTTTTTGTTTTTAGATAAAAAAAAATAACAGCATTTATTTGAAGTTTAATTCGATTTTTGTCTAATTTTACTGTTTTTTAATACACCCTTGCTGAATAAAGGTATTACTTTCTTTCTGAAAAAATACCTTACTGACCCCACACTTTTAAACAGTATCGCAAATATATATTTAACGATGAAAAATAAATTAAAATTTTGGTAACGCTTCCTTTTACAGTACAGTACTTACAGTGTACTTACCTAGAAAGTACTGGCTAATATAAGGTAAGTACATGGAACAGGGTAGGTTTAGGGGTAGGTTATTACCCAGTAATTGTAGTTACTAAAATAAGTACATAGTATTTACATGGGTAAATGGACTGTAAAAGGAAACGTTACCAAAAAATTGATTAAAAAAAAAAACTAAAATCATGAGTCAACGCTATGTTAAAGGAAGACCAAGATGATTTTTAGGAAAAATTGAACAAAATACAATCTTTATTTTTTATGTACATTACATACAATGCAGTTCTTTAATATGTTTTACACATTCATGAGAGCCACAGTGTAGTGCTGACATCTCAATGCGCCCTAGCTCAAGAGCAGAGGGACGCTCTCCGAGATGACGATTTCCTGGAGAAGACGAAAAGAAGAGCCGTTTCATCTCTGACACTGCAGAAATGTACACCGAAAGCAAGAAAATGTATTTGGCATTGAGTGCAACAAAAAGGTCTCCGCTTGTAAGTGTCGATCCTCTCGTGTATCTATGATTTCATTTTTTTCCCCTCTTTAAAAAAATAAAAAAATAATAATTCTTCCCGGCACAAAAACAATGCTAGCTACAAATTGCTTTCACGCCAGAAAATAAACCAAAAGTGCAAAAAAACTAATTCACAAATGGGCCAATCACAGAGAAGTCAAACTTCCACACTCTGGTGCGCCGTAAACACAGACGCCCGCCTCGCTTCACAGGGGTCAAACTACAGCTAATACTGAGTTCAGGGAACTGAGATATCCCACACAATCAGCAGGGTGAAACAAGGTGCTGTCCCATGGTTCTTTGAGCCTTTGGTTTCTGCGTGGGTGAAGCCAAAAGTTCAGCAAATTTAAGAGCGATCCAATTACAGGATTTTTTTTTTTTTGCAGGGCAAACACTTGCTACTCGTGCACAGGGACAAACAACTAAAACAACTGCTGTTAAACTAACACTGCACAAATGGAGACCAAGTTATCCAGACGCACGGATGGCATAACTATATGGAAGACTATTGTCCAACATACTTCAATCTGTCCAAGATTCCAAACAATCCGGAAGCTCATACGGAATGAAGGGCACATACAAAAATCTCTATGACATCATAGAGGAAGACGGAACATAAGACATGACATTCAGGGCTCAAGTTCACCAAGAAATAATATTAATAATAAATAGTGAGGGGTCTCTTCTGTCTTCGGTGGTCCCAATAAGGCTCCTTTGTGTTGGTACCAGTCTATGTAACACAGCAGTGTGAACTGGACTACATTGAGTTTGGACAAAAGCAGCCACAACCTTAAGTAAACAGCAATCTAAACTTCAAAAACTCAATTTATCCATGTCTTCGGTTTGTCTAATTGCAGCAGTGTTTCGCAAATCCATTTGCAAACGGATACGAGCGTATAATAACCTGTTATAAAGTACAAAGTGTTGCCATACGTGAATGTGCTACTAATATTTGCGTTCCTACACACATACAGAATGGAAAACACTTCTTGTGTACGTTACATCTCGGACATATCACTATATTCCTTTTATGAATTGTGGATGACAATTAATAGCTATGGAATATATTAAAGAGTCAAAGAAAGCACTAATGTCATGGCAAACTATAGCAGCAGCAGGTTTAGATGGAAGCCAGTATTCAAATCCAGTACTGAGTTCCTTCAGTATTCATCTAATTGTGTATTTAAATCAGAACTGACTCTAGAGGGCGCTCTGATCTTCACTGGCTCAGCGCACGTTTGTCCATTAAAATGTGATTTAAAATAAACAAGGCAGAAAGGAACCCATGATGATCACACAGTTCATAAATCAAATTCACCTCTTTATGATGTAAACTGCTTGGATTTATAACTCACCTATGTTGCAAACTGTTTGAGAGAATATTTAAAAGATAAAACTGAAATAGAGCAGAAAAAAAAGTGTTTAAAAAAATCAAATCAGTTCGCAATTTGGCAGATAGGCAAATTTAAACCTAATTCTGACACCTTTTAAAAAAAAACAAAAAAAACAACCCTGCCACTCCAGAGTAGAAAATTATATTTCTGTATATTAAATAAGTCTCAGTGACGTTTAGGTGGTATTACATCTGTAAGAGAAAACACAGTAGGTGGGCATGGCACACCTCAGGGTGGAAAATGTAGAAAAATAACTTCTGTTTTTGGTGGGAGGAGTCTGAGAGGTCTATTGGGGTGTGGTCTAATGTATGGCTACAGGGTGATGAGGTCAACGAGGTTACCCTTGGGTGGGGTCATATTGTCAGGGAAGAAATTGACGAGTGTGTCAAACAACTGCGTGCGCTGGGCGTACGTCTGATCCACATCTGAAAAGCCTGTGATGAAGAAAAAAAGAAATATTAAGAATCAAAGCACTAATAAATGTATTTGAGCAACTGGGGGACAATCATGTTCATGAAATGAATCTGAACAAAGCGCTCACCTAGAGGAATGAAGTCTGAGCTGGATTTGAACAGAGCAGAGGGCAAGAGCTGGAACTACAGGAAAGAAACACAAAAAGCACTTTTATATATGAAACACGCTCATTATGACAGTACAATTCTAGTCAGACTAAAGCACAGCGTAATTTTAACTAAAATCACCTTTTAAAATGCATGCAAGAGCACATACTGAATTAATCAATAGCAGAAGTTTACTGTTTGTTAATAACACACTAAAGGTCAGTTCACACAAAAGACGATAACTATAAAGATCAAGATTTTGTTCTAAAAATGTTCTAAATATAAAAAATAGCAGTGTTCACATCACAACTATAACAGCACAGAGAAACAATCACTTTCAGGAAAAAATAAATAAAATCCCAGCTGATGAACGATAAAATACCAGGACACTCCTGTAAAAAGATTGTAATCTCACTGAGGTTCTCTCTTGGTTAAATAAAGTTAATAATAAAAAAAACATTGAGAGCCAATCAGAATCCATCTTGCTTCCAGAGCTTGAGCATTTAAAGAGGCAAATGTAATCATTTTTAAAAGCAGTCCTGACCTCTTTTGTCTCATCGGGGTCAGTGTGGTCCACGGTCAGAGACAAATCATTCTGTAGATATTTAAGTGCATTCAAGGGCTCGGTCTGAGCCTTCTCCTCAAACCTGCAAAAACACAAAAGGCAAGAAGCCTGTGTAAAACATGTTTAACAATGCCTTGGGAATTCTGAAACCTCAAACCAGAGCCGGACAGTAACAGAGTACATTTACTTGAGTACAGTACTTAAGTACAGTTTTGAGGGGTCTCTACTTTACTCGAGTATAATTTTTGGGGAGTACTCATGACTTTATTTAAGTACATTTAAGGCAAATATTGTACTCTTTACTCCGCTACATTTCTGTCCATCACCTGCACAGTACACGTCACTACTTCTAAAAATAAAAAAATATCTCGGAAACCCTCAATTTGTTGTTTCCCATTCAAACGTGATTGGATTGTGCAGGCGCCACTGATTAGGACAGCCTATCAGCAATCACCTACAGCTTTCCGCCAAAGTCAACTCCATGGTCAGATTTAGATAAGAGACGAAACCATGGATGACACAAATGGATGAAGACGTAGCAAGTTCAGATTATTTTATTTCATGCCGTGTCAGCAGTCAAAGCTATTTTCATGGCAAAAATTCATTTACAAAAATACAAATATCATATAAATACAACAAAAAACACAAATATAAACAAGAATTCATATTATTCTATATATTTTTTAAATTAACCTTTTCAGGCATAATCTCATTAAATATGTCCTTCAAAGAAGTAACTTCATAAAAGAGCCTTCTGCTTGCGTTAAGTCCAGGACAATCTAATAAAAAAAGTTTGACAGATAAGGGAATTTTACAAAACATACATAAAGTTGGGTCTTCACCTTTAAGCAAAAAGCATGGGTCAAACTTGTATGACCCATACGGCATCTGATGTAGACCACTTGATCAAATCTAGTTTTAAAATTGGTAGAAAGTCTGTTTGTTATTTCCGTATGAGTTTCATACAACTTATTATTCTTCATCATCATATTAGAGTGATTTGTGAAGGATCATGCGACTCTGAAGACTGGAGTAATGATTTATTTATTACTCCAGATTTAATTTTTAAGATTTATTTATTTTAATGATTTTTCATAACTCCATGTAGGACATTTCTGTACATAAAATGTAAGCACTGTGGCAGTAGTAATACAATATTTAGAAAATGTACTCTTGATATTCAAGTACTTCTAAAAATAAGTACTTAAGTAGACATCTGACTGTAGTAATTTTACTTGTACTTGAATAAAATTTAGCAAGGGGTATCTGTACTTTTACTCAAGTAATAAAGCTCTGTCCGCCTCTGCCTCTAACATGAACTAAATGAGAACAGAATTTCCCTAAGCACATTATTATTCAATTAACTAACCAACTATGGCCACAAGAGGGCACTAAGAGAGCAGAAATCACATGCACCGATGGAAAAATACCACTGTAACTTAATCACTAACTGCAGTGCTGCATGACACTGCAATTACATAACAATACAGCTTGGTCCTGATGGTTTACATTCAGATCACACAGAATACAGCAGGATCAGAGCAAGTGCATATACTGTCTTAAACAATCGACACAAAACTGTTTAACGTGGCACAGTTATCTAAACACTTTCCTTGTGCCTATTTGGAAGTTTTCCTATTTGGAAACTTAGCATATCTGACAGTTTTCTTTGGCTTCAAACAGAGAGAGAAACTAGAGACCAGACTAACCTAAATATTATTCTACAGCACAATTTCTAACCAAGAACCGTGAGGTCGGAATAATGAATATCTCAAGAGCCATGAGGAATTTTGAAACACTCTTGAACTCTGATAAGAAGTATGTTTGTACCTGTATTTGCGAATGAGGTATTTGCAGTGTCGAAGCAGATATTCTTTGGAAGGGCGGCACAGCTTTCAAGGACCAGAAATCATCCAATCGCATTTTAGGAGAGCTGGACTTCCCAGGGTTTCCACCGAAAAGATAATGCACCTGTGTACCATATCATCGTATCAAACCACTGCTCACTGCTTTGATTAATTAGTACAGAAATTAAAGATACGAGTTTATCAGCAGGAGTAAATGTGGTGTGTGTGATATATATATATATATTTGGTCTATAGTTTATATGGTAACACTTTACAATAAGGTTAATTAGTTAACATTAGTTAATGTATTTACTAACATGAACTAACCATGAGCAATACATTTGTTACTGCATTTGTTTATCTTTGTTAATGTTAGTTCATGAAAATACAGCTGTTCATTGTTTGTTCATGTTAGTTCACGGTGCAACTACTAATGTTAACAAGATTTTAATCAAGTATTAGTAAATGTTGAAAATAACATTAACAAAGATTAACAAATGCTGCATATGTGCTATTCATTATTAGTTCATATTAACTAATGTAGTTAACTAATGTTAACTAACGAACCTTATTGTAAAGTGTTACCGTTTATATTATATAGTTCACACCCTAATCATTTAAAAGCTGCTAATAATTTACAATCAGGCAGTGACTCACAATTATTACGTCTCTTTTGAAAAGTAAGGATACACAATAATGAATTATCGGTAACACTTTACAATAAGGTTCATTAGTTAACATTAGTTAACATGTACTAAGAATGAACAATACTAATTAATCTTAGTTAATGTTAATTCCAACATTTACTAATACATTATTAAAATCAAAGGTTGTATTAGTTAACATTAGTTAATGCACTGTGAACTAACATGAACGCACAATGAACAGCTGTATTTATATTAACTAACATTAACAAAGATTAATAAACACTATAACTAATGCATTGCTCATCGTTCGTTCATGTTAGTTAATGCATTTACTAAAGTTAACTAATGATTGTAAAGTGTTACCAAATTATCAGTTAAAACAGTTTGTTGTTAACAGTCTAAATTGAAGAATCAATAAGCTTTCGAAAGCCTTTAATGTTACAGAATACTAAATTACTATTGTAATATCCATATGATTTTTATTTTATTTCTATTGTTAGATTATATTAAATAATATAATATAATAATAGACAAAACATTTTACTGTAGAAACCTTTGAAAGAACAAAACAGTGTTTGAGAAGAAAAAAAATCAACAAAAAAGAAAAATCTAAAAACGATAGAACAATAAGACAAGGATTATTATTATTATTAAGTATTAAAAAAGTAGATAGGGTTATGTTGACTTCCTCCAGGCTAGCTGGGGTTGAAACCGAACAAACTTTGTGTTTTCAGGTCAGATCTTTAACCAGCTAATCCTAAACCACACCACCACAGTAACCATTAATGTAGATCTTTCGGCTACCACACCCATGGTAAATATGAAATGAACATTACCTTGTGCAACTCGTCGTAGACTAGCTGATGAGCAAAACGAGGACAAGGTTCTTCTTCCTGTAGGGCCTTAGTGGGGTTTTCTTTCACCGCCTGGTCATTCTTATAAACACACGACCTGCACACAAACACACAGATAGTCTTTCATACTAAACTGTGCATACTGTTCTAGCAAAGTGTACACAAGTGCACCCACCCAAATCAAGTCAAATAAACAAAATGACGTCACTGACAGACACACTTTCAGATGCCGTAAGCCAACGTTTGTTTGTTTTTTTCCAATTATTGTACAGAACAAAGGTTTTTTCTCCCCGTTTAAGTGCAAAGTACATTTAATACACACACACACACAAGAGTTCAGCCCCACACACAAGCAGAGAACATTCTGTTCCTGTTTGATAGTCACCAACTCCCTTGCTTAAGGTCAGTCTGGCCTTTGAAATTATATTTTCACTCTGACTTTATTCAATACATGCGAGTGTGCATTCAAGCTGAGAACAATTTTTATAAGCAGTCTTTGTATGATACTTTAACAGGCATTATACGAATCATTCAGTGCTGCCTTTTAAATGCACTGCAAAGAGAAAATACAGATCAGGAAAGAAGAGAACGTGTTCTCTCATCATTACTGAAGATTTTCTTCCTTTGCAGAAGTGTGTGGCATCTCAAGCGCCTGAAGTCACGTTGTGGATTACCAACGCAGGCAGTCCTCAGGCACACAGCGTACAAGCACATGTCTTGTCTACTCATTAGCATGCAATGTTGCACAGATGAAGAGCATGTCCGAGAACTCACGCACCAGTTGTTGCGTGCGATGTTGTAGATCCAGAAGGAGTTGCGTACATTCTCCTCACGTTTGTCTTTGTCTTTGCTGAGTCCTGACAAAACGTGGATCTCATTGAGCTCGGGGTCGATGGTGGCACGCTGAGTGAACCCGGTCATAGGTACTGCAACACAAACACACTTTAACTTAAAACATTAAGAGATGGTATAAAGAGGCTACAGTGTCACGATGACATAGCAGCTCGGTGTAATGGTTTGTAGATAACATGTAAATCACTGCTATGTTCTCGATGGTTTCAGCCAAACTCACCAAGTAGTACCATGTTATGCTTGTAAATTTCCAGCCAATGGTGAGCAAAAAAATAATATTATTATTATTATTATATATATATATATATATATATATATATATATATATATATATATATATATATTTTATTCTTAAATCAGTGAAGTTGCATTTTGCATTATTTATTTATTACATGCCAATATATTAATGAAATATTTAATGACAAGTATTAATGTTTAATAACATTTATAATATCAATATGTATTAGTATAGTATTAAGGAAAACATAATTTATCATTTTATAAAATATATAATAAAAAAATATAATATAAATACATTTAAATAAATATATTTATTATAAATATTATATAATAATTATTTATAAATAATACTGCATTTGTGTTTTGTGAGTGAATCAACCATTTTTTTAATTTTTAATATGAATAAATAGAAAATATGTTTAATATATTTAGCATTTTTTCTCCATTCCATTTTCTCCATTAAAATAATAATATTCTATTTATTAAATATATTAAGCATTACTGCTTTTTAAGGTTTAAAAATGCAACATTATATTAATATAAAAGGAAATAACACATTTATAATGTTTACAAATAATTTTAAATTACATTGCACAGCTCTCTATAATACTTGATTCTGACCGACTAATACTAATCGTCCCATTCTGTGACAAATATGTGTGTATAATGTTTACTAACATGTGTATAACTCACAGATGCCCAAGGTAACAGATTTTTTTTCATCCACACAGCCTCTAATCTCACGTTTCAAACCAAATCAATGTCATGCCCCATTATTTATTCACGAGTAATGATAATGTCACAGCAGAGCTTTAGCCCATTTCAATCTATGAATTGGCCTGTGATTCTAATTTATTCACTCTTTTTTTATATACCCAAAAGAAAACCTCACTCCTGTTTGGAACTACATGATACATGTTTTTTGGGGGGTGAACTACTCCTTTAAGCTGTGGTTGTGAGCGTTCTGTTCGGGCTCGCTGTTTCCTTCCTGGTAAATTGTATTCAGTCTTATTTTGGTCCCTCTCTACAGCCTTTCTAGCTCGTTCTCTTTCTGTCACCCCCTGTCCTCGTCGCACACACATCTCTCTCTAACGCGATAACAGAGAGAACACAGAGGTCTTTTTATACTCTCTCACTGCGTCAAGTCGCCCATTGAGATTTTACACAATCTGTTTATGGGAACAGGAAGTGTGTCACAGGCCTGTGTCTGCACAATCTCTCTCAGGCTCATCCACCTTCAGAGTCTCTCTTCTCTGTGAACTGGCTGTTCGGTTCGGCATTTCCCTCTGAGCTTAACACAATATCATGCAATAATTACTGATTACAGAGAAAGTGCAAACATTTGAGGGACATTATGTGGGTGTGCAAGCTTTATGACCAGTCAACTCATCGGATTTTTCTCTGTGAAGAGACGTTTTACAATATCTGCTTTGTTCGAAGACTTGATTGTGTGCGTGCAAGTGTGTAGCTGACGTCAGTGCATGTTAGGTAAGTTAATCACCGCAAGTGCAGAGGCGCAAAAGTATTTTCTAAGAACTTACTCAGTTCTCCAGAAGTCAAAGTTCTGAGAACTTAACCAAATCGGTATTGTTAAATGTTGATTTGCGCCAACAGAGGGCGGAATCTGAGAAGACATGCTTTCACGTATGTTCTTATATGAGCTTTTTTTGTATTATTTATATACTATACAGTCTGTGATATTTTTAAAGAGCTTAAATGTTTATATTTCCAGTTAAAATTTATCAGTTTCTGGTAAAGTTTTTAACATATTATTTAAATTTTTAAATATTTAAAAATATTATTTAAATTTTAAATTTGTAAAAATTAAGAATAAAAATTTTAAATTTAAGAATATTTAAATTTTAAAAATTTTTCTAGTTTTAGTTTCAACAGTAACACTGCTGTGTTTCTGCACAAAAAGCTTCCTCAAATTTACCTTGAAGAGAGGGGTGCTGTTATATTAAGCCATTACTTAAAACATACAGAAAAGCCCTCATATTCAAGTACGAAGCGTTCTGTGCCCTTTTGCATGGACCAGAATATCACAGAGACAGTGGTTCAGTAAGTAACCACCAACAACTATCCAAATTACTTACCACTTAGAAACACACTAATAACTACCTTGTAAACCCTAGGTTTGTGCCTGCAACCACTGATTTTGTTCTCAATTTTTTTTTTAAGTAATTAAAGTACTGCAAATATCTGACCTACTACAGAAGGCTTTAAATATTAAAATGTGTATTTTACGCAGAGTCTTCATAGGCGAATATCTCGATGAGTGGCAGAATGCGTGTTCTTTGTAGAGCAACATGTTCTCACTGCTCAGGAATTTGCTGCAACATTCACCAATCATCATGACAGTCCTCACAAGAAACGTTCATCATCATCATCATCCACACCAGCAGATCTGTGTGTATCAGTATCGGGAAGACAGATGATGTCAAGTTGATTTAGCTGTTTAACAGTAGGGCTGCAATAGATCACATGTTCGCTACCGATGCGTGTAGCAGGCCGCCGCAGTGACATAATCCCCACCTGATTCAACTCTATTTTGAAAATGATGTCACCTTCATGCTCAAGATTCCTATACTCTCCTTATAAGGAGTTTCTTTACAGGGCACAGCTTTGTAAGAGTCATTCTTACAGTACGATAAGAAAAATCGTATAAATCCCAGCCAGTATTTGTTTTTTTTTACAAATTTACAGTTTGCTAATGATAGCGCATTAGCAAACTGTACTGAGTGGTATGGTGATGGCGCATTGGATAAGACACATGCCTTTGGTGTGAGAGACCCGGGTTCGAATCCACTGTAAGACACCAATGTGTCCCTGAGCAAGACACTTAACCCCTAGTTACTCCAGAGGTGTGTGACCTCTGACATATAGCAATTGTAAGTCGCTTTGGATAAAAGTAGGGGTGTAACGAATACACAAAACTGAACGGTTCGAGTTTTCCCACGATTTTGACGTCTCGGTTCGGTTGGATTCGGTTCGGTTTAGAAAGCTAAAATGCCTTTTTTTTAAACAGTGGTTTAATGAAAAAAAAGGCCTGTCTTTAAATTAATTCAGTTACAATTAAACATTTCACAAGGATTAAAAAAATCTGCTAATGCTGTGAACTATATTGAAGGCTGCACATTACTATAGCATTAAATGTTGTAGCCTAGACTTTTAACCTAAATTCAGATGCCATTTATTTTTTAGATATAATAATCAACACACAACACATTGTATGAAAACATGTAAACTGAACATAAGACAGTTTTTACATTAACTTGTGTTTTTACTCTAATAATTTACACAGTTGTCATTTTCATGAAAGATATTTTAAATATAAAATTAAATAATCAAGATATCATTAACAGGTTAAGTAAAATATAATATACAGGCTAACATAGTGCATTTATTTAGTGCAAAGGTTCATTTATAGGAAGTTGTGGACACTGAATCACTTGCCTGCTGAGGTAAATATAATGCTAGTGACAACAAGCTAAAGCTTTGCTGTTTTATTGACGTCTTTCCGCTGCTTAAACACTGATTGAGCGATTACACGAGTTATGATGCCTTTCAGTAAGTATACTGTATCTTTCAACATACCTTCAGGTGTCTTTTCTGTAACTGAGGAAGAGATGATCGCGTTTACTCGGCGCGCGCGCTGCCGCTGAAATGAGGAGCCTCGTAAGGCGATCTGTCACGTCACATCAAAGAGCGCCAAAACGCCATTTATTGTTTGAATTTCGATGATCAAATAGACAGAATCTGAAAGATTACACCTTGCTTATTATCTGAAAGTAACAAAACACGGAGCTTGTTATTTGGTGTTAATGGTGGTTAGGCTACAAAACTGAATTCATTGTGTACTGTTTACATGAGTACACGAGGTCCATTGAGCCGGGCTGGGCTGGGCCGGGTAGCAAGGGCGGGGCGAGGGCGTGTTCGAGTACGCAACTGACAGCATCTGCAATTCAAATCGTGAGTTCAGTATCTGACGGTTTTCGGTTCAGTTTCGAGAAATCGTACACCCCTAGATAAAAGCGTCAGCTAAATGAATAAACGTAAATGTAATGACACCATACCCATGCCTGAGTCCTTCTTGGTGCCATCTGAGATGATCTCCACATGATCACCGTCAACGTCGTAACTGAAGAAATCATTCAAGTATGTTTTGGACCTCTGACCTCCAAAAACGTACAGGCAGCGATTCTCTGCGGGAGCGAGAAACAAAACGGTCACATCAAAACTGTCAAAAGCAAAACCCATAAATTCTAAACATTTCTTTTAGGGAATTAAACTAATATATATTGAAGATGCAATAAATCTAAAAATTTTGGGTCAACGTGTAAAATATCTTAAATGCAGCTTAGAGCACTTTACGAGTCGTTACTAAGGAGACGAACCGTGTGGAAAAGCATGCAGTGTCCGATGCGGGACTGGATGTCCTCTGGCCCTGCGTTACATGAGTCTTCTCTGAGCAGACTCCAGCTAGCAGCTTGACAGTGAAACGCGTAAAGACCGCTGAACTGAGGTTCTGACGTCCTGCCATCATCCACGCTGCCGTTACACGTCAGAATCCGACCACCAAAAGTGTAGATCATGTGCTTCTCGGAGTCCATGCACATCTGAGAGAGAGAATACAGCTTTGTTCAACTTTCTGAGAGATTATCAGTAGATCTGAAAAAGGGAGACTCCTGGTGGTATGCGAGCATAAATCCTGATAATTTGTGTCATTTAAAATGTGTACCTGGTGATCAAACACAAGTTTGGGTCCTCCATCAGCGGACGTGTCCTCGCTCAGGAGGGTCCACGTGTTGGCATCAATGTCATAGCAGTAGAAGTCACTTTTCAGGGACTTGCTGTTTCTGACAGAGGAGTCCAGATGACGGCCAGAGTCATAGATCTGCCTCCGCTGAGAGTCGATGCACATCTTGTGGCACGAGCGCGCACTCAGGCCGATTCTAAAAGAAATGCATCACAACTTTATAGATTTCACCCCTTACACCACACACTCAGACAACCTATAGACCATGATAGGTTCAAAATCGTATGATTAAATTAAAACACTATTTCAAACTTTTTATCTGCCCATAGGGGCTTTTGCACCAGAGGATCCTTTTCATAGTTCCTATAAACAATGGCGGAATAACCTGCTTTTTGTGTACACACTATATGAACTGGGAAAGATTTTAGTTCTAGGATTGGCTTCAGGACGCAATTATGAATGCAACCAGGAAAATGGTCATGGGGAAATATTTAGCTCTCAGGGGACTGCCCTGGTGGCTAATTCCTATAACTTAGTTCCTATAACTACTAGGTGCGAAAGCCACTTATCAGAGAATTAAGTTTTCAAAAGGTACTAGGATATTATTATGTGCATTTCTGAGAAAGAACTAGTCACTGGATTATCCAAAATTAGTAGGACAATGATATTGGGACAACAAAAATTTAAATGACCATCATCAGCATCGGTAGATATGAATATTACTGCCGATGAGCCTTGCCAATGGGTTGGCGTGTTTCCTATGTGCATGTGACAACAGTCAACAAACAAAGCATGAGCACCAGCAACTTCCACCAGGGGTGTGTGATAATCGGGTTTTGATCGTGTACGAACTAAAGAGTCTTCAACGATCTGCTTTTGAAGAAAAATCATAGTGCTTAAATATACTATGATAAATAACCCGAAAAAGTGGATCATTGCAATGTGTGATTACAACCCCTTCAAACACAGGATTCATTTTATAAAATAAGTTACATATAGGACCTTTAAATGATGATCCAATGAAATACAATCATTTCATTCTCTTGCTCATCCACAAGCTATTCCAACTATGAGTCAAAAAGGCACATCTAAGTAACCTACAGATGAAAGAGTACGCATCCATCAACACACTTTGCACAGATAACACAGAATGTGAAACTTAAATGACATGAAACATCTAGGGTATTTCTGTGCCATTCAGCAGCTGAGTCATAATTGGAAAAAAAAATCCTCTTTCACTTTCTCTCTTACCTCTTTCTCTGTATCCCTGGATATGCAGGCCCATTGATTCTCCTTTACACTGTATGCCCAAAAATCAGCCAAGTCCTGCGTTCCATCCCAGCCACCGAACAGATAAACTGTTTCTGTCGGACAAATTAAAAACAAATACAAAGCGCCGGTGAATAGCGGTGTTTTACACCTTTGTGAGAAATTCAATATGAAACTAAAGGATAAAAACTGCTATAAATCCTAATATTCTTGAGAAGCAGCTGATGAAAGGCTGATGTCGCCATGGTGATAAGCAGAGACAGTTGTTTGAGCTATTGAGCATCAGCTCAGCGGTAGAGTGGGTTACTTGAGGTCAGGCTGAACGCACAGGGCCATATGAGGGCTGTGGGATCGATTGTTCCTCTAACAACAAGCTCACAGATTCACACGCACATTCAAAGCAGCTCTTAACTCATAACTATGGGGTGAAATGAAGTCTTAACAGGCATTCCATTACAAGCAAGACAGGACAAGCTAAATAGCACTGCAATAACCAGCCAATCAGAAACTTTGCAAATAAACCACCTGACGTAAGATGTACCTGTCTGAACATCAATGACCATCTGATGACCTCCTCTCATGCCTGGCCTGTTATCATCACCATCACCTAATCCGAGAGAACGAGAAGGAACGAAAGTGTGTGTCAGGAACAAGACAGGGAAAAAAGCAAGAACATGGAAGATATTGAATATCAATAAACCCCTTAAGTCATTTAATACAGCAGACATGGATTCCCTGGAGTCCAGCGTTCAGATTGAGAGCAAGAGGCCGTCACTTGTGTGTCCAGTAGCCTGCTGTCATACCTTTGTTACATTTGGGGATGATCTGACTCCAGCGGGGCTTATAATCCTGCTGGCTGATGTACTGATTAAACAAACCATCTGGAAGAGAACAAATAAAAAGCACTTTAATTTGCTAATGTAAGCTACCTGAAAGAGAAACAAGTGTTCATTAGGTTCTAATTACCGTAATTTAGACTTTGACCACTAAAATAACGTGTAAAACGCAAAAGCCTAGTGTGAATAAAAGATCCAAATTAAAGTGTGTCAAATATTTCTTCCATCCCAATCTAATATCTTGATTCTTCCCAAAAATGAGGAGAGACTATTTGTTTTGTCTGTAGAGTGAATTTAATTCAATCATTTTCAACAAAGCGACTTGAAGTTTACCAGTGGTGGAGGAAGTATTGAATCTCAGTACTTAAGTAAAAGTACAAATAACATAAATATTTAAGTAGAAGTAACACAATGACAAACATACTTAAGTAAAAAGTACCTGATTTTAAATGTACTTTAAGTATTAAAAGTAAAAGTACTTGCATAATTTATTTTCTTAATGTCTATTTTCTAATGATTAATAAAACATTTAATTCTAACTCATTCAACCTTATACTCCTATAATGATGTGGTGGAAAAAAATTTCACCATTTCTGAAACAAGCTTGCAATTAGGCAATATACACTTCAGGCTTATCCTTACTAAGTTACTATATGTTAATAACTATGGCAGTAAACGCGATTCATTTATGGTGTAATTCTGAACCTCTTGGCTTGCCATAATCCTAACCAAACGTATATATTACACACGGTGCGTTTCCTATGCACGTAAAAACAAATTTTCGCGTATAAATTGCACTATAAACGCACTGCGTGCGAGACGCACTTAGCGTGACCGGGTTGATATATCTATGGCAACCAAACGTCACTGGTGAGACAAACTGTGCAACGGACGGACGGTCAGATTACGTTTTAGCAGGAGAAAAACTGATCAGAAAAATGTAATAGAAGTTGTAGAAATGTAGTGGAGTAGAAAGTATAATAATTGCTGCATGTAACAAAGTAAAAAGTATGCACTATTTATTCTACTTAAGTAAAGATACATGAAAAATTTACTTAAGCAAAGTAAAGTATTTGTACTTCATTACATTCCACCACTGAGGTTTACTCAGCGGCCATATTTGCTACACCACTGGACAGCGATTTCAGTCATACAAGAATTGTTTAGACCAACAATCAAACCTGACAAACTGTATCGTGAACATAGGCATAAAAGACTGATAATTGGCCTTTTTGGAAGGCAGGACGTCCTTTACTAAAGAGGCCATATGGTATGTTGCACTTTCTCCCTAAAACCTGTGAACTGTTTCTGTGTAATATATTCTCTGCTTTGAGTCATTTACCGTCAATGAAATATGATGATTTCTATCTAAATGAATGAAAGAGAGACTACAAAAGGGCACAAGAGACTCACAACCTCCAGTTAATTTAGATCCGCCAATGAGTACCAGACTTTCTTAATGGCAGCACAAACCATTTTCAAAGCAAAACATTCAGCATTTATTCAGTTACTGGAAAGGTGCTCTGCGGACACAGATTCTTCAAACCGAATCATAGCCAGGTACATTTTTATGTTGCACATTACTGACATCTGACCACCACTGTTATGGGAAGTAAAGATTTAAACTGTGCTTGTGTGACACCACCCACAGGTTTCTGACAAAAAGCAGCAAGTTGGTCATTATGACTCATTGTGTTAATTATACGTACATGTACGCATTTGGCAGACACTTTTATCCAAAGAGATGTATACGGTCGGCATGCAAGTTATATATTTACGAGGTCATACATTTCCTGAAAATCAAAACCCATCGATTGCCACTGTTTGAACAAAAGAAATGTCATGTAATTTCTGCACCCTTCAGTAAACACAACAGCCAAATATTAATTAATAGGGGTGGGGGAATTTTCGAATTCTTGAGATTGAAAGATGCGGACGTGGACAATTCTGAATCAATTCACAAATGTCAAAAATCGATTTTCTAAAAAAAAAAAATGTCTTTCTAACAACGTAATATTGGCGTAACTTTGAAGTGCACTGCCCAGCCAGTCTGTGGTGTGTGCAACCTGAGGATAACAGAGACGCATGATGGCTGAGCGCAAAATCCGAACGGCACCCTCTTTGTTAAAAGCTAAAATATGGAAAATTTGCATAATTTCATTGTGGCCTTTTTTCTATTTTTGTATGAGAGCTCCTTTCTGTATTATTTTGAATATACTGTAAACAGATCTATTATACGTAGGTTTACTGTACTGCCCTCCACAGTCACAGTCACAATGTGTATTTTAAACACTTTGCTTTAAAAGTACCAAGTAGTCACACACACAAAAAAAGACGCATCAATAATCGTTTTAGCATTGAATCGTGGGATGCCAAGAGATTCCCATCTCAATTAGTTAAGGTGGGAGTATGTGTAAAACAATACGCTACAGTAAATAAATCACTATTCAAATAGTGAGAGTACGAGGAACTAAAGCTTTGAGATAGGTAAATTGAATTTCTTAAATTGAAAGTCACATTTTTTTTGACATCAGAACTTCTGTAACAGTGAGAGCATGGCATATTAGAAATATAACTAAGTTAAAACCCTTATAACAGAACCTTTGAGTGCAGATCATCTTTTTTGACTCATTGATTTGGTTGGCCACATAACACGATTATAATCCAGAGCAATTCTGCTCCCCAACAGTGAACCAACATGCCCACATTCCCTACTTAATGAATGTGGCACATATCCATATGATGAAACACTGGGTGGGTTACCTCTCACAGCTTTGTCTATGAGCTCCTCGCAGGCGTCAAAGTCTCCTCTGAGGACCAGTCGCTCGTGAAGGTGCGTGAGCATGGGGTGCTCCAGAGCGATCCGGGTTTTCTTCTGCAGAGACTCGAAGGCTTCTGTGTAATTGTGTTGCCGGAAGTGTTTCAGGCACAGGCGGATGGCCTCCTGTTCACGGTACTGTCCAGAAAAGAAAACCACTGTAAAATGCCCTTCAATCCATGTTAAATAGTGTAAAACTTCCTGTGCAAGTGTTATAAAACATGAACGTTTCTCCTACTGGAACTACCATAATGAATCAGGGTAAGACAAAAACACATTTTGGAAGAAGGTTTATGTTTTAACTATTCAACTTTTGTTCATTAAAAAATAAATAAATTGGGATTAAATATGATCCTAACATTTGTATGTGAGATTGACCCTGAAAGAGCAGTTTTGGTGCAGGTGAATATTTGGACACCTCACCTTACTGTACCAGTTAAGGCAGGGCTGGACAAACGTCTGGTTCTTCAATGCCGTGTAACTCAATGTACCAGATGCTGAAGTTAAAACTGGGCCCCCATGACATCAGAGGCACTGTACACAACCAAGCACATACAGAAAGCATGGACATTCAGACATATGATGACAAAACTGCAGGTTTACAGCAGGTACCTTGCTTCAAAATTCCCACCTACAATTTTTAGTATTTTCTGTTTCAGACATTGAAATCTTTGTCAAAAGAGTTCACACAAACACTTGTTTGTTCCATCTAAGATTTGCAGAGTCATTCAATCACTCATTGCCTTCCTCTAAAATCATGCAATGACTAATCTTTCCCCTAAATGTGTCAGCACACGAGGTCACCAGAACTTAAGCTTGCTTTGGCAGGTAAACACTCACCTATTTTAATGAACCTGCAGGGAAACATCTGCTCATCAATCTTGTGCTTTAGCGTGAATGTCTCCTTGTTGAAGTCATTCTTAAGGCCACTAGGATTAGATGAGAATGACAGTGAATGAGATCACAAGAAGCCATTTCCCCAAACATTACTCACATCTCAAGAAACACTATGGGCCATTTTGTAAAATATTTGCGATCTGGCCCATTATTACTAAGTGAAGTATATCTGGTCACCCACTAAAGATGGTCGAAATGCTACGATTCTCTAAAGCTCATCTGACATAAAGATTAGCCTGTAAGTAGATTATCACAATTAACATTTTCCATCCAGACTCACCTGAGACAAGAGTTCTGTCATGTTTTCTTCACTCATGCCTCCAAACACCTTGAATTTCTTCAGGTTGCACACGTGAGTTTTCTCATATTTGCCATAGGTGATGTTAAGAACGATAGCTGGTCTCTCCAGTTTTAAGATCAAGTACTGAGTAGCAGAAAAATGAATTATTATATCAAAGCAATTACAAAGCAAAATATTCTAGCTTTGACACAGCAGAAACATTCATTTGTATAATTATCAATAATAACTGTACACATAAATAATTAAAAAATGTTACCTTTAACATAACAGCAAATCTAGACCTATTTCTAGTATCATACACACTTTGTATTCTAATAGTTACATAAAGGATGTTTTGAAATAAAATAAACTATCATACATAACCGTTTGGGGTCAGTAAGAGTTAAGAAATTAATATGTTTTATTCAGCGAAGAAACATTAGCGAGAGTCATTTCTGTTACAAACAAAATATACACTGTTCTTTTGAACTTTCTATTCAATTAAAATTTTATCACATTTTCCACAATAATTATGCAGAGCAACTGTTTTTATCATTGACAATAATAATAAGCATTTCTTGAGCAGCAAATCAGCATTTAAGAATGATTTCTGAAGGATCGTGTAACACTGAAGACTGGAGTAATGGCTGATGAAAATTCAGTCTTGCCACCACAGGAATAAATTACATTATATTACAATTTCTTAGCTTGACAGACAGTACCCATCACTTTTCATTTTGGGTGGAAAACTCTAACAAATTGTTACACAGAAGAAATAACTGAATAACTACTAATGCATTGCAGATGCTTACTTAATTTTCTTATAAATGTCAACATGACATGTCAAAAATTCTTGTTTTTTAATGAAATATTACAGTACTTATAAATAATTTATGAACTTTACTTAATTCATATCATAATCTTTAAATCAAAATATCATCCTCTCCCTATTGCAGCGCCTTATACTAGTAAATCACTACAATCCAACCATCCAATCAATTCTCAATGGACAAAAATCAAGTCCCACTCTACATTTGTTTCTGGTTTGAAAAGCCGTTCGGCTCAGATATATACATCACAATAGGGAAAAAAGATGAATCGCAACTTCCGTTTTCATACCGACTTTAATGCATTATGGTATCTGTGCTTTTGTTGAAATTACAGAACACAAAGAAGTTTTGTTCTTGTGTTTTGGTTTCTTATACGAAAACACTTGATAGCCAAGGACCGCGAGTACAAACACCCTCTTTAGATGCAGGTGAACAGGAGGGGTCTATTACTCATGGTGCCCTCATGAAAACAATTCAATCAACTATAGAAAAATAGACTTGACAGAACACCCCGCAATCACGGCTTGTAAAATATTGCTCAGAACAAACAGACCTTGCATAGACCCTAAAACTGAATCTACTGTCATTGTAGATGGGAATAAGTTCTATCCACCAACACTGATGGCCAACTGCACTAAGAGCTCAGTAAAAACTGTTTTTTTACAACACTCAGAACATTTCACAGATGAAACATTGATTGAATTTTCTGTAATGATTAACATGTAGAGTGGTCAAATGCAGCAGTATTTAAAAAAAAGGCTAATGACAGGAACTGTAAGTTCTGAACTCTGTGAAGGGTGACTGTACTTTTTAAGTGAAAGGATGAGAGTGGAAGGACATAAAGAAAACACAAGCCTTTGCGGTTTAAAGTTGAGGGCACGTGCTACTGTACCGCCAACATGCACTTTCGATTTCCTTATTGCTTAACCACAAGTCTGTCTGCGCTGCATGGTCTGAGTAACAAGGCCAGCAAAGACAGGAGGCATCCTCTTTCCAAAAAAAAAAAAGATGAGAGCAAGGCATCGTGTCAACAAATGAAAATTTCAATATAATCAGGCATAAAATAATGAACAACTTTGAACACAGTGAGCAACATGTCTCTAAAGCCAATTCTCATTAAGACATATATTTTTTATTATTAATATACATTTAATCATTTTTATTATTTCTACTTTTAATTTCTACTTAATATTACTTTTAACTGCTTTGCTTTGGGTGTGGGAATGTCACCTTATAAATAAAACATTATTATTATTAAGAATGTTCATCATGTAATTGGGGATGTTTGCAGATCATTCCTAGAACCTGAAACTTTGAATAGAACAACTATTATCTAGCCCATGTTAACACTGAAAAAGAGGAGCAGAATTTACCTGTGGAGGGTAGTTGCTCTCAGATGACCACCTGGAAGACTGATCGTTGGGTTTATCCACTAATATATTTCTGCAAGCAAACATTCGAAAGTCGATGAATTAAACACCACATTAATTTTTGGAGTATGAATGAAAAATAAATAGACCTGCCACTTTTTCCATGTAATGTGTTACTATGTTATTCACTTCTCAAATCAGTCACTAAGTGAGTCTCAATCACTAATAATTGCGTGAATTATTTCATATTTGTACACAAAGGATAACTTCTCACAACACGTTTATACACACATGAATGTGTTCTCAAAATCGTTCTGCTAGTGGATTTGGAGTGTGCACAAGGTTACTCATTTGCATAAAAAGCCCAAACAATCTTCATATAAGGGCTTTCCTTACAGCCTTCTTACTCTAACTGTGTTAGCCTATAAGATGGAATGCATTTAAGATGAAATTAAAATGTATTATCTAATCATTCATTTTATATATTATGGATTAAATAATACAATAAATCCAACATACTACAACAGCCTATAATCATGTTAGGATGAAATATAACTTCTTAACACGATTGTAAGGCCATTCTTTGTACATTTTGAATATTAATTACAAAATTTTTGGTGAATTGTGATGTGTTCTTAATTTGTGCGTACACAAAGGCATGCTTAGTGAATGAGACTCAGTGACTTTTACATTTCAAATGTACAGATTTTTAAGTATAAAGATTCTAAGCTCTAAGCTCATTTTTTAAAAGATCTGTCCTGATTATTTTTTATTTCACGAATAAACAAGATGGGTTAATATTAGAAATGGTTTCTTTGCATGTATTTGGGATATATTGCCAGTACTGGGCTTGCAGTTCCCATGGGTAGGGCACTTTGTACTGTGTGTGGATGACCGTGTTCGTCCGCCACCACTGAAGACCCTTTTTGACCCAGGAAAAACACTGCAAGTCCAACACAGTTCTGCTTGCTGGATAAAGTTCATAAAGCATTCAAGCTTGAGATGAACAAAAACAAAATTGGTAAGGGTATACAGGTGTCACAACAAGATGCTCCACCGCTGCCTAAAGCAATGAACGCATGTTTATGTCAGCCTACAGCACATTTGCCTCCAGCTGTCACATCTAACACACAGATTATACAGAAGTGAGGTAAATTAGTAAAATATGGTCCATTTTCCAATACACAAATTGCATGCATATATGTTAGACCGCAAAAAACAACAAACTCATTGACTGTTTCAAAACCGCGATTTATAGACTGCTCGAAACACTGCCACTTGATAGAAAGCAAGAAATAGCAGCATATTCTGTAGCAAAACAGTTTGCCATAAAATGTTGTTACATAATATCATAATGTAGATTAACAGTAACAGAAGAAGATTAAAAGAGGAGATAAAAATAGTATGTGACTGTCAGTGTCATATTCCCACAATTTGGCATTAGCCACCAAATACTGTTAAGTTATACAGTCTAACGTTAATTAAGATGCATTTCGACCTGATATTTATAAGTAACATTAAAGAAAAAATAAACATTTAAAACTGCTTCCAGCGATTTGCGGTTTGTTTACCTCTGAAAACAGTTCACTAGTAACGTTGAACTACAGTTAGCCATGTAGCTAACTGGCTACATATTGCAGTTCTGATTAATATTTTAAGGATAAATAACAAATACTACGCAGTAAGACATCTGTCAGGTTCTTAAAAGAGCATCACAATCGGTATAAAGACATGTACAATAAAAGACATTATGTGTCTTGAAGGCGTGTTTTTTACATCATATGAGCTGCTTCCCACTAGCCTAGCCTAGCCTGCTGACATGACTGTCACATCTGCACATTTACATACATTTAGAGCCCTTTCTGCACTTTTGCGCATTTACATGCAAATTAATGTTTACGTTTAGATAATTCGTTTGTTGTATTGTTTGCAGGTTATACATTTGCGGCTCTTTTATTTAACTTATGTACCCGTATTCTGTAGGCCGGCCGTTTGTTAGATTAAGCAATGCATTTAATTACAATTACAGAGTTATGAGCTGTGTTTGTATATTTAAGAGCACAAAAGAGTCTCAACGGGAGTATTTAATTTGCGTTACTCACTCGGGTAAATATGTAGAGGAGTATGAGCTCCACTTATAAACACTGTAGGAGAGCACTCTGCTGTCAGGAGCCACCGCCATCTTGATGAACGAACGATACACACACACACACACACTTACAAGCTACCCATTCCCACTAACACACAACCAGAGGAGACACACGGTATTCAAGTCTAGTAAAACATTGTGTGGTCCTAGAAAAGTACGGTAAAGGAATTTATTGATTTTAATCTGTTAACATACTAGTCTATTAAATTAACGTATGTTTTTTCTTCCTCAAGCAGTTTATTTGGTAAAGTTGTGCAGTAATAATGTCAATTAATACAATATCTGGCAACTTACCAGATATTAAATTATGCATTGGCAAATTTTATGAAGGCCACAGTCACACAGAAGAGTAGATATGAATAAAAGAAATTGAATTTATAAAAACTATGTTGTTTGTAAATAAGAATTAATGCCTATTTTGTAAAACTTCAAAGGAATCCCATTCCCAGCGGGCTTAAAGTCTGCATGAAACCTATTGTTTCCCTATTCCGTATTGTGATGTATAGCCTACTATCAGAGTGAAATGGCTTCTCGTCAAGAATACATTTGTAGGGTACTGACTTGGGCTGCGTCCGAAATTGCATAGCTTATTCTCTTGAGTAGGTACTTATTTTAAGGTATACTTCACAACCACTAAAAATGCATGTTCTATATGAATGTGTGTTGTGTGTAATCAGGACATACATTCACCATGTTGTCATTAATGTGACCAGTGTCAGTTGTGTTGTGTTGCTTCACTGCCATTCACAAATCCTCTCCCGTGGCCTCATTGGATAGTAAAGTGTTCATCATATGCAAACTTCAGATTCTCACCAGAAGTAGGTCATCTGGGTATTTTTTGCCCACTCTTTTATGTTTATGAGTAGTCTGATCTTTTGTCACATAGGCCTACAGACTTTCACCTAAGGAAGTATGCAATTTCGGATTCAGCCTTGATTTTATCCAACGGGAATTTATTAGATGGTTGGATCATTATTGTTTGCTACACTGATTGATTGGTTGATTGATCTTTATTATTCCCATTGGAAATTCAAGGCATCCAGTAGCTTATACACAAGATAACACAACACACACTTAACTATAGCAAATTAAAAACTTAACAACAGTCCTAAATAACATTCAGAAATAGCAAAAAATATAGATATGTTACAACTCTCATCGTTGTAGAGCAGAGGGGATACAAAAAAGAAATGAATATTATATGAATATATTCCAAAAATAAATGAATCATCAATTTTGAATTTGATGGAGAGTTTAAAAAACATAATGCTTATTTTAGACTGTTAGCTAAAGGAAAACTTTTCCATCTCCTCCTTCACCTATTTTCATAGGACCTAGATTACACTAATACTTTAAATGAATCATCCAGCAATGGCTGAACTATTATTAATCATTACAACGAGGCTTTTTTTGCAGCTAAGCCTGAAAAGTAGGCTATTCTTGACACAAGTAAATGAACTAGAGGCTACTCTCCAAGAGAAACGGGCTAGCCTGCCCCAGGGGCGATCCCATCCTCACATAGCCGAGCGAGGAATGAAGAGGAGGCATAGGCACTTTGTTTAAGTAAACTGATCCTCTCTAATTCCACGCATAAAACAACTACAAATATGATTGTATCACTTGTGGACGTGCCTGTCTTATCAGTGATGCTAATTATTTGAGACTAGAAGAACACAACGACCTTCAAGATAAATGCATTCTGCATACCTTTAGTTTATCATGGCACGCTGATGATGTCCTTTACCGGAAAAAAAGCTGATGTAAGGAATGAGAGATAATGTCATTTCAGCTAAGTGCACGGCCAGAACTTGGCAAGAGCTCTTTTAATTTACAACAAATGGATGAGGACTGTTTGTGTGTTGTTGTTTTATATAAATATATGTGCAAATAGGTTAAATAAAACACCAACAAAAAACATAGTAGTTGCCAATATCAGTAAAAATCTGCACACACACACAAAAAAGGTTCATAAGGTATGGTGTCTCATGGGGTATTGTTATACAAACGTACACTTTTTGTACATTTTTACAAGAATGATGTGGAGGAATACAACAATACTTCTAAAGCTTTTATAATTTATTAAAATATGAGTATGACTTAAAAAATATTATATATGTCACAGGACAACAAACATCTTCATCATGAGTAAAATCCTTACAGATTAAAATTGTATATTGTTAGCCTAATTTATATATTAATATAATTTCTTACAGAAAACGTAGCCTAAAATAAATATTTATAGATATACATTTCCTTTATGATTTTATTAAATTAAATATTATTGCAAATAATAAAGTATTTTGTATATTTTATTTAATATTTAATAAATAAATAAATATTATTCATACAATTATGACTTCTTGGTGGAAGCTGTTATATGGCCGCCTACTTGATAAATGTTAAAATACTTGTCACCCAGTCAACAAACATTTACAAACAGCTTGCCCCAAACAAACTGAGTTAAATTATCAAGAGAGATGTCCCAGTCGGGACGGGCTGCTGCGAATACGATCCAGCATCAGTTCGGTAGGAGGTGGTCCCTTTAAGTTTCCATTGACGGAGGCAGCACTATGTCACATGATGGACATGATATAATGAAACGGCGAACAGAAAAGGCAAGTGTGTGTGCGTGTGTCCATGGCTACAAAATACGAATGTAAAGAAACGCAGACGTCCAGTAAACGCCCCGTTTCCAGAGTTGGAGCTCCTGGATGTGCAGTAGTATTTCAAACATCACCCAGTGATGGTTTTGTAGTGCGGACCGGACTGCACCTGCTGCCACGCATATTAATAGGCTACGCACTTTTATAGAGATGCAAGAAGACGCACGGGAGAATTTGCGTTCATGTGAACTTTTTGCGCCTTCTTCATATGATGAATGCCACGTTTGCCGCAAACTCCAGGCTGCTGAAATGTGTGGATTGTTATGAGGAACAGCTCATAAAGTAAGTGTGTATAACTACATTAATTCCTTGGGCTAATGGAAACGTATATGCATGCCCAGGAAAAAGCAACGGGTCTCGTTGCTAAGAGGAGGTATTCTGTTGATGTGCCAGTGCCACATTTAAATGCTCTTAAAGCTCTACCATCCCTTGCCAACGTCCGCATTCCGGTCTCTGTTGCGCAGATTGAAATCGCAAAGTTGTGGGTGGACTATTATTATTTTTATATCCGATATTTAATGCTGTATAGGTTAAAACCTCTAGCCTGAACACTTCTGTTGAAGAACAACATTGCGCCCCCTGTAAGTGCGCAGTTATGTCAGCAACCGAATATAGCCTAACCTTTGCTATAGCCTATCTGCGTAAATACAGACGACTTCTGCCTTTAATTTGGACAGCAATCTAAATATATTGAGGTGTATACCTTCGAGAAACGCGAGAGGGATCTTTAAAGATAAAGCCGTGCACTTTCAGAAGTTGCGCTGTTATTTCAGGACCATCGTCATCACCATCATCATCATTATACAAGATAAAGCGGAACAAGCGCTTGAAGCAAAAGTTCGCAGGAAAAGGGGAGCCGGCTCATATAGCCTCTCATGAACACGTAAGACTTTTGGGATTTTTAATTAATTTGAATGTTATTTAATGTATTTAAGTATGTATTTGTTATAGCTACGCCTATAGGAATTTTCAGGTAATAGGATAACCTATTGTTTTGGCAATAACATGGGGTTTGCTGCGTCACTATAAAGGAAAAATACATGTTGTGTTGTGCTTCTGGCATATAGCGTTAAAATAAGTATAAAACTAATATATTTGATGTTGAAAACTACAGTGAGCGAAGTGATAAACATATTTCGGAGAGTTCGTTCAGCGCGCAGGTCCAAAAGCTCGCGCTTATTTTCTAGATAATTTTAACCACGAGCGAATAACCTACTCTGTAAACAAACGACAGCTGTGTGGATCAATATTTGAAACAATTTGACCTCAAAGATCCGACGGAGTAGCCTATGTTCAGCTATTCATCCTCTATAACGTGCGACGCCACTACCTTGTTGTCGTATTGGAAGGAAAAACAACCCACTTGACAACAATCTGAGCGTGCGTGCGCGCTCACAAGTCGAGAACTATGGTTGAGCCAGCCCGAGCCCGTGGGGTGCGTCGAAGAGTTGCGCTGCAAACGTGCTTGAAATATGTCTTGAATTCGGTATCGCATAGTAGAATAGCCTAACTGTGAATATCTTGTACTACCTACCTTAGTACGCCAGTACAGTAGCAGGTCGCTAAAGCAACCACGCAGGTAAGGGCGAGGAGGATTAACGTTGACAAGTTGAAAAAATAAATAAATAAATAAATAAATAATAAAAATAATTATATATATATATATATATATATATATATATATATATATATATATATATATATATAGGCCTATATATATATATATATACACATTTTGAGCATAGCTTCACTATATGTAGCCGAAGGCATATTACTTAAGTCATTTTGTTGATTTATTATTAAGGATTAACGTTACTAAACTTACACTGTAAAAATATTTTGGTAATTTTGGTAAACTGTTTAAAAAGTAGTTTGGTACATTACTAAACAGGGGATGTTTAAGTAATTTCAACTTCAATTACATTAAACTGACTTATACCTCTGGTTTATCTTAATGTCACTTAGTCATTTGGCACAGGATACATTTTGAAATCTACCATCCTTATGTACACTCCTTTTGCTGCCAATCACCTGAGCTGAAAAAGCCATGTGACTAATGACTTGTGGAAAATTATGTAATGACAAATATCGGCTGATGACAGCACAGTGCACACAGTGACCATCCAAAGGGACCCCCAAAAAAGGAAATAGTCACAGTTAAACATCTCGCTGTACTTAAATAAAATATTTGCTATTTAAATATGCAAAAGCTCCCCCACCCCCAAAATATACATATTTTTTAATTGCTTTTATGAATATGATATGAATTTAATATTTTAAAATAAAGTTAAAAATAATTTGAAACAAAATAACCACAAAATTATCAAATGTGATTCCATATAACAAGTGCTGGAACCATCATCTGACATGTTTACCTCTGGTAGCATACAATGAACATAAACATTGATGGCAAAACTCCTTAGTTGCATTACCTGTTGTGTGAACTACTGTACAGGCTTCTTTCAGCTTGTTGTTGAAAATGCATATTTTCTAACTTGAGAAGGTACTTGTACAGACAGGATGGTGATCAGTAGCAGGTGTGAGGAGATATTGTTATGGCAACCATGCATTTCAAACTGATCTGCTGAAAGCATTGGCTGGCATAACATCTTGATTTGGCTTTTCTTTTCTGTATTGTCATCCAAATTGGGAATACCTGAAAGGGTTAGTTCACCCAAAAATGAAAATGACATCATTATTTACTCACCCCCATGTAGCCAAACCCGTAAGACTTTCGTCTTTTGGAACACAAATGATATTTTTAATGAAATCAGAGAGACTTCTGTCCCTCCATTGGCAGCTATGCAACTACCAAATTCGACGCTTCTAAATGTCCATAAAGAGATTGTAAAACAAATCCATATAAATCGGGTAGTTTAGTTAAAATATTCTAAAGAGACTCGATCACTTTATATGAGGAACATATTTGTAGGCATCAGCGGAACATAAACAGAAACTCAAGCAACCCGTACTTGCTTTTAAAGCACGAGAACGAACTTCATTGGTTCTGGTGGAAGCCTCAAATGCAACACGAGACCGTACCTTATGAAGTGATGAAAACATAATGACTTTCATTCCGAAGATTAACGAAAGTCTGAGGGTGAGTAATTAATTACAAAATTAGCATTTTTGGGTGAACTTACCCTTCAAGTCAATAAGGGTTACAGCTAAAACGAGAACTTACTACTTTTTTTTTTCCAGGTCATAGCCTGGTGGCCACCCTAAATTTAAGTGATCTCAAACAACACAAATGTTTGTTAATGTTGTAAAGATCAAGGGACAAGTTCACAATGTACTTTTAAAAAGCTATCACATCTATAGTTACCACTGAAACTCCATCTGTGCCTTGCATGTCCCTTAAATAGCAGAGTAAGCCAAACGACTGGCTCCGTTCCAACTTAGGTTGGCTTGGAAACTTGTTGGCTGTGTGCCTTGAATTGCAAGTCACTTGAGTGATAAGTGACAAAAATTTTAGGGCTTTCCTGATTGTTTTGTACTTTGTGAAACATTCCCCGAAAAGGATGGTATTTATGAGACTGGCTTGTCTTTGTGAATGGGAAAAACCGACTCGAGGTCATGCTGTTCTGGGGAGAGTTAAGTGGATCAGTGTGCTGTAAGGAGTTATTTCCACTCTGGGGTGAATTAACAAGGCACATTTACTCACCACCGCATGGAGGAAAACAATAAGATTAACATTGCAGTGAAATTGAACCAGGAGCTGCTGACGCATGGGTGAGGTTTGGTGTGGATGTTTGTGTATGCACATTAATGCGTGTTCCCGCTCTGCGAAAAACAAACAGACATCATGAAGTGCGTCATCAGCTATGATGTATCAGGCTTATTGATAGAAATGCAAATCACGAGAGCTCCAGAAGCTTTTCTAGAAGTTAAATTTGGTTTAATTAAATTTTAATAATTAAACTACATTTTTTCTATTACCTTACCTCATCCAAACATGTTGGCGAAACTTAAAAGCAAAATCCTCACGCAGTTTCAGCTCAGATAAAATCATTTTTAAGCCCAGACAGCCTGACGTTCAACAGCTTCCTCTTTTGATGAGTCAACTATGGCACACCAGCTAATGCAAACATTTTACTGGAAACCCAAGATTAAATGTCCGCTTCCAGAGAACAGCTCAGAAACAACAGCATGTGTGTTTCATTTCCTGATGAAAATGGCACTATTTAAATGCGCGCTCGTGTGTGTTTGTCCAAGTGTTAATGTTTGTTTTATTTCAGGCATCTGCGTATGTCAGGTTGTTACAGTTTCAATTAGCATGCAGTGATGATGTTAAAAGGTGTTCGAGTACATACGTGATTAGGGGTTTGTTTTAGATCATAAGAGTGTGTGTGATTCATGCTCAGCTGTTAAACCTGCGTTTCCGCTGTGGGGTGTGTGGTCATGATGTACTGCTCCCATGTGACTGCGTGTGTTTACATCCGACGGTGGACGGGAGGGGAAGTGAGAAGATGACGCAGGAGCAGCAGTACAGAAGCAGCTCGCCGCCATTACCCTGAGCAAAAAAAAGGGACAGAATGAGTGAAGAAAAGGAGACTAACAAGCCTTCAGAGAGGATATATGGTGGTTGAGTTGAAGAGGAAGCAAGAGAAGTGAAAAATATGGGACAGCAGTGAAACCTTAGCTGCGTTCTGATTGAGTGTCCCTTCAAAGTGTTCACTGCTCCCTATTCCCTGAGTATGGGATATCTGTTGAAGTGCACTTCACTTGACAAAATGCGTTCATTTAGAACACATTTAGAAGTCGTTGCTTAAATCTCTAAGATATTTTAATGAATCTGTAGGGCTGTCAAACGATTAATCGGATTAATCGCATTAATCCAATTAATCGCATTCCAAAATAAAAGTTTGTGTTTGCATAACAAATGTGGGTGCACCACTGTATAATTATTTTGTGTGTATACAGTATAGTATATATATATATATATATACACACACATATACATATAAATGCACCCACATATATTATGTAAACACAAACTTTTATTTTGGATGCGATTAATCACGATTAATCATTTGACAACCCTAGAAATCTAGAGATTTCTGTCCTACAACTACTGCAGAAAGTTCATAAAGAGATTGTAAAATAATTCTGAAGTGACACCATCACTTTATATGATGTTAGGCTTTTGTTCACATAACATTCATCAACGCACATGGTATGTAAGCTCAAGCAAGTATCAATGAGGTTTAGTGCTTTATGCTAGTGCTAGTTGTGTGGACTGTAAATAGTAGGTCAGAAATTCTGATCATTCCCTTCAGATTGGAATCTTATACTTAAGATGCCAGAATGCCCTATCTAGTCTACTTCGTAGGGAACTTTTGGTCAAATGGAAAGCAAATTTGGTCGAATAGTGGCCCGCAAAAAGTAGGATTGTACACCCCTGACATTAGGATACACTGAGAACTTGATCTTCAGGCTCCTTGGAAGTGGGTACTGGAGAGGTGCATCAGGAAAAGGGTAGTTTTCCAAAATCCACTTTTCACTGTACCAAATAATTTCCAATGAATAACAAAAAAAGCTGTTTTACTTGGAAAATACATTGTGAAAATAAAACGTGTTCGAAGGCCCATTCATTTTGACTTTGAAGATCATCTCTAACTTGTAGCTTCTCAAATCTTGATCACCCAGTAGCCAACATATTATTCTCTTTCATCATTCCTTGCTGGTTTCAAGCATGCCAACCCGTTCTTGTAACCCACTGCCATTTATGAAATTCAAAGCACTAAATACCCCTTTGTGTTGAAGAAAACTCTGGTACTGATGGTTTAAAAGCCTTTATTCAAACCTTGGCTTTGTGAGAGATCCTTCATCTCTTCCCAGGGCTTCTCAGGTTGGCAGGGAGAGTGCGGCGATGGCCGATATTTGTGTCCCGAGTTCCGGTTCCCAAAGTGTTGAATGGGAGAGGATGCGCTCGGGCAAGCAAAGCTGGCACGACCCCTGCCCGAGCCCCTCCGCTGCCGAATGTGAACTCATATCTCACTCGGGATGCCATTTACAAAGAGCAACTTCTCCACGGGCACTGTGTTCCACCCTACTCTAAACCTCATCTATCAAGAGTGAAGTCTGAGTGTGTTTGTGTGTGAGAGAGTTGCAGAGCTACTTGTGGCTTGGCTTTCAAAGTGACCAGCATAAAGAGGATACATTTTCACAGAGTAATGACACAAGCTCGACTTGGCAGCGGTCGGCAAAAACGCTTCTGATTTCCACCGCTGCCAGAGAGCACAACGCGTTCCTTATGCAGATCCCTTAGCAGAGGAAGCGGTTCCGGTCAACGTAACGCAGTAAACTTTCACAGGAAATGCAAAAGCGCTACTGGCAAGAAGGCCAAACTAGCATATTTGCATCACAGTCCTCCAAGGACAGCTTCTTTCTTAATTTAGCCATTTCGTCAATGAAAGAAACAATGTGAGCAAGGGATTCCAAGGCAAATGACTTCCTTTAACCATTTAGCCAACATTTTTATTGAGAAGTGTAATGCATAATGAGTTATTTTCGCTGGACTGTTTCTTTTGGACGGAACCGAAATGATTCCGGTAAATTCTGTAAAATAATTGTTCAGTTACAGACAGTCCCTTTACAGACTTTCCTTTTTTTCTGGTGGTGAGTGGAGATTATTGTTGTAGAAACTTCCTTGGCGGTACAGTATCGACTTGTTTTCCATCTAATAAAAGTGACTCAGGCAGGGTGTTTGTCTAGTTGGAACCAAGGCCTTTTGGGGCCTTTAGTGAAAATCAGGTCAATTCCACTGGGTCATTCCAGCCAGAGGAAAACTACCCTCATTACATATTTAAAAACCATCCCTTCTCTCTTTGTCATCTGCATGCCCCGATGCAAAGTAAACAAGCCAAAGGAGTGAAACCATACAAACAATTCCAATAAAGTCTATTGTACAAACTACATAACTAGTATTTTTTCCTCTTTAGAAGAGCCAAGCCAGAGTGTTTCCTTCTCATTGCCTTTAGTGCATTTCTAACAAATCATCGAGACTTGTTTCCACAGCCAGTGAAAATGCTTTCAGTCAGGATAAATAGCATAAACTGCTGACTAATGCTATAAGCTAACAACAGAAGATGTAGATTGTTGCATTTTTTGAGCAGGTTTGCCGAACTCTGCTTGACCCTGTTTGGAAAGGAAATGTACAAATGAGCAGCTCAGCTATTTATGCATTTATCACTCAAATTATTTTGTGGATGTCAGAGTTTATAGCACATGTGATTGGATAGATTTATTTAGGACTACATAGGCCTGTATATTCAGTCTAATTTCTGTACATGGTTAGGGCTAATTGTTAGTAAATTAAATGGATGTGCATATACAATATCACATTATGTTTGCATAGATTATGTGTATTTGATTCTAAATCTGGATAAAACAAATTAAAACAACTCCATTTTGTCTGTACATCTGTTGGTGAATGCTTATGCAACATTTGGTGAAGTGTGATTTTTTATAATGTGTTAAGTGCTTGCATAATTAAAAATTACACATGAGGATGGTGGAAGTATTATCCTTAAGGCAGTTCTGTTGAGGGCTTGTTTTTAAAAGGAGTGGTTGAAAGGAAGAGTTAAGGAAGAGTGCTAAAAGTTGTATGTGTGAATGTTTCAGGTCACATTTCACCCCAAAATCAATGGAAAGTTATAAAAGTTAAATTATATTTTGCATAATGAATAATATTTTTGTCTCTGTGTGACATGCTCATGATAATTAAGCTCCCATTTGCGCCCATATTCCTGTGTACAGAGGTGTACTAGCCTACTTTTGCATTTGTTTATTATTTCTCAACGGAGATTCTTATTATTGTAAAAATCAATAATTTATAAAGACTGTACAATATACCGTCTTAACGTTTTATAGGATTCACCTTTATGCACAATCATCCAATCCATCTTAATGCTGACATCTGGGTCCTTGTTTTCAATCTCTATTCCTCTATCTTTATTATCTTGAATGGCGAATAAAATGGGATATAATATTATGCTGATAAAAAATCGACTTCAGTACCAGATTACTGATTTCCCCTTATGAATTGCTGAAGAAAAACAGAAGAGAAGAACTGAGGTCAGCCAAATGCAGCTCATTTGCTAATAGCCAGAAGCATTTATTGATAGTCTTGAGCTAATCTTACAGGAAGATGCAGATTCGGAATCTCTGGGAAGGCCAAAAGCATAGGCACACAACAAACAGTTACTCTGCTTCGGAGACAGATATCTCAATACACATATATTTCCCTTCTTCCCATCAGCATTGCTTTGGCTCTTCCCGGAAAACCTAAATGCTCGGCTCTCGTGATTGTTATCTGCTGTACAAGGTTTTCTCTCTCTTTTTCTTTTTTTTTACATGTCAGCCTGAAATTGTAACCACAGTCTAGATTGTCTAGTATCCACCATATGGTGGTGAAACATCAGCTAAAAGAAAGAAATCTCAGGGCACCATTGACCAAAGGGTATAGTTCATCATGACCAAGCAGTATCAGAACAGATTGTATTTCTCCATTACAGCTGCCTCCACCTAGTGGCTACTTTTCCATGCATTCTAAAGCACATAATTGTGACCACTGACCCTAGATCAGGCTTTACATGCTCAGATAAGGATAAGCAGAATTAATTCTGGTCAGGGATCAGTTCTCACCTGCATAAGTTGAATCAGGGCCAACGAAGAGGCCGTAGCTCTCGTCAAGCTGTTCCAGATCTTTCTTTAGCGTGGGTAGAAGGCCTTTAACACCTCACCAGACATGTAGGCAGATGCTTGGCACACGTGCCAGGAAGTGCCCACAATGCCAGTGCCACGTCACTGTACACACACATGCGCATGCATTTATGCAAATACATACATGCACAATGTGTCAAACATACTCCCACGCTAACACATAACAAATGCAAACATTTCTCTCTACAAACAGTGAGAGCGTACACACAAGCACCCACGCGCAACCAAGCTAAAGAGGACAGACGCCCACATGCAGACGCTCACAAATATGGCTACACAGACAAGCCACTATAATTTGGTCTAACTTTTCCTGATAACAGTATCTATTTCTCTTTTGCATCTTTTTTCTTTTTAATTATTAGCAGTGCTTGGCAAACATCACTTTTACTATATAGTATAACTGTAATATTAATTATATTAATTCTGATTGGCTGACAGTGATTCCAATGATATTGTCCCTCTGTTTCATCATTGTTATAGCTTTGATGTGGACTTCCCTATTCTCAATGAATTATTCTTATAATGTGCAACAAATTTTGTGAAATAATTTGACTAACTGTGTGTAGTGGATGATAAAATAGGTGAACAGTTGCACCAGAGCAATATCTACGGAAATATCATAGAGCTCTTTTGACTTGAACCGATAAGCAACACCATAGCTTTTTTTTTTTTTTTTTTTTTTTGAAGAAATATGTAAATTTACAAATACATTCAGGAGAACATAAAAGAGGTAAAGCAAAGACAAATTATACAGAATAATTCCAAATCAAGTGCCATAAAAATAATTATATTACATTACACAATTATAAAACATAAAAAATAATAATAAATAATAATAATACAAATAAAATAAGCAATGTATGATATAAAGCTGTTTAATTTAGACTATCAGATCCATTACGAAATAATTGTTCATATATTTTCAGGAATCTATTACATTTTTTATTGCTAGATAAATTAAAAGATTTAAGCAGTGAGTATACTTCAACCAAAACATTTGAGAAAATAGGAAGTGATCCCATAAATTTCTGTTTATGGATAAAAAATTTGCCAAATAAAATAAAAAAAAAATTAAAAATGTATTCCTTGGATGTGTGGGAATCAGTATAATAACAAATAATATCTTTCAAATTAAAGGAGTGTGCATGAATGGGGGTTTAGCAACACCATAGCAACCACCCATTACACCCTATCAATGACATAGCAACTTGCTAACAACCAATCAGAGGTGTTTTTCCAAAAAGCATGGTAAACCTAGATTATAGAAACCATTAGCACCAATTGTCATTATGATCTACTTAATATGCTTTTGGGAAGCTCAGACCATTAGCATAGATTAGCATAGATAGCCACATTAGCAGCTGTTTCTATGGGCTGCTATATAGAACAATTCTATACCAACCATCCATAACACCTTGGCAAGGGCATCACAATTTGCAAACTGCAATCCGAACGCATTAGCAACACTATAACATTAGCAACACTATAACAACCACCCACCACACCTTAGCAATAACATAAATGGCAAACAACCAATCAGGACTGTTTCTGAAAAATGGTCTTTACAATCTATAGGCCAACTATGCTTTTGGGAATTGTAGCCCAGAACATATTAGCAACAACATAACATTTCATCAAACAATTCGAATATATTAGCAACACAATGGTAACCACCCACAACACCATAGCAACGACATAACTAGCATGTTAGCAGCTCCTTGTTGCAATGTGTTTTTGTTATTCTGCTCTTGTTATAATATCTCATGTTGTGGTTAATGTGCATGTGTTCACTGTTTAAATGCAGGAAGTTATTTTTAAGTATGTTCTGGTGTTGACACGGTCCGGTGGCTCTTTCGCTCTCTTTGCAGCTGCTGCCTCAGGCAAACACACCAAGGAAGTGATGGATAAAGAAACAGTTTAACTGGGATAGCTTGGTTTTGATAACATGTACTGATTGGTTAGTTGAGAGATCACATGAGCAAACGTCTAAGCCTATAGGCTTTTCTGTCTCTGTTCTGCTGGACATGCAGATGTATATGTACGTTATGTAACCATCTGTCTCATAGCTTTAGCATCACACACTATGGAGGTTGTTTTCCTGAAGCCAGTGCAGTTCAAGGACTCCAATCACTCCAGTTAAAGTGAGTTTTCAGAACAAAAATGTAAATCAGATTGTGCTGGAATGCTCCTGAATGTGTGCGTAATACCACCTCAACATTTGGTTTAAGTATGTAGCGTTCTTTGCTTCCACTAGAGGGTCACAGTGCACTGATGGATGATAATAGCAATGGCTGTTAAAGAGGAGGTGCATGTGTCACTATCAATGGAGAATGTGTAGAATGTTGTTTATCTCGTTCAGCTGTTTATTGGCTGCTGGGATTGTGGTCTGACCATGTGACCTCACATTGTTATACAATTTACTAAAATTAGCTTTTGACAAACACACTTTTAAATCCATATGTACTCACAAATTAACACAAACAAGCCTTGTTCAAGATACAATCTTTTTTTTTGAGATGTGCTGAGCCAAACTCAAAGCCTTCTTCATTATGCGTTTATTAGTGTATTCATAGATTTATGCAAATGAATACACACATCCACGTTGCCGTTGTGTGAATTTCATGCACACCAACACAACACTCACTATAAACACTTTGAAAAGGATGACAATTTGTGCAGACGCTGTAAGATACAAGTCAGTCACGCTCACAAGTACACAGGCACCTTGGCACACAGCACACAAATCTGGCACATGGCATACAGCACAACACAACACATGAATTTGTGCCCTGTTTCTCAGGCCCACGCCCCTACCCGCTCCAATGGCCATTGGCAACCTCACACTGAATGGCCTATTAGTCATTTTCATTGCATGTAGTCCCACTGCACTTTCTCCCACATGCGTGTAGGGACCGTATATGCTCTCTGTGATCAAGTGTGTGCACATGTGCTCAGTCAATGTCTCTAACAGTTTGGGGTCTTTTAGAATCGTACACTCTAAAAATGTTGGGTTGTTTTAACCCAACTTTGGGTCAAATATAGACAAACCCAAACGTTGGGTTAAAATATAATAAAAAAATTTAACCCAATGGCTGGGTTTGTCCATATTTGACCCAAAGTTGGGTTAAAACAACCCAGCATGTTTTATATATATATATATATATATATATATATATATTATATAATTTAAAATAAATATATTAATAAAACTAATTATAAGTTTATATTGTTATAATTGCTTTTGACAGAGCACTAAAATAACGGCACACATTAAAAATTATACATCATTTATTAATCAAATAAATTGCGTGCACACATATTGGAATTTATTTGAATGATAAATGATGTATAATTTTTAATGTGTGCCGTTATTTTAGTGCTCTGTCAAAAGCAATTATAACTATATAAACTTATAATTAGTTGTATTAATAATTTATTTCAAATTAATTAAATTACTTAAATGTATTTAATATATTTTTTTAGATCAGTTAATGATTGGAGAAGTCAGATTTAAACTTGTCACCCACTTAAGTGCCAACACAAAAAAATGCAGGGTTTTTTCAACCTCAATTTGGGTCAAGTATGGACAAACCTTGTAATTTACACATTTAAAATGTAATTTAAACATTTAACCCAACACTGAGTATGTCCATATTTGACCAAAGATGGGTTGAAATAACCCAGCATTTTTTTGAAAAAAAAAAAAAAAGAAACGATAGACGGAAATGCCAAAATGTGCATACATTTAAGAAATGCTCACAAAAAACGTATCCAGCAAGAAAACATGCACATAAAATGCACGGGACGGTATAACTGGACCAACCAACGAGAGGACTCGATCTCATAGCACAGCATCTGAAATACATGAGCATTTGAAGTCTTATACGACTGTTTCCCCAAACAGGCATCCGCCTCCAAACGCAAGATAACATGACTGCATTTATTGGGTTTCGTCTGCGCTCTGATGAGTAATATAATATACGAATATAGCTAGTGGCTTCTCCTACGGCATAAACTACCAATTTCAGGCAGTTTATCAGGAAGGACTGGATGAAAACGGTGCCTTATTCGGAAATGTTTTTGCGATATTCCAATTTTGCGCAGCTACTGACACTGACTTCATTTATTCTGAACCAAATTTATGTACAATTATCCATTTATGAGTCAGTTTTACCCCAAAAGATTCAAGGAGTATTTAAGGTAAAATATTTTATTAGTACCATTCAAGAAAGTGTATGTAATTGTATTCATTATCAATAGACAACCACGCGGGTGTGTAGGGAACTAAATATTGTCCCATGTGGTTGCAATAATTCATTCCCAACCTCTGCCCTGGCACTGTTCTGGTTTATACAATTCTTTCCTTATCACGATGACTCGCTTGAATTCTCTGCCAATAAAATGCTCGCACATGTACAAGCTCTGATAATCATTCTGATACCATTTCTGTCAGAAACACTCACACATTTCCTACTTCCTTGAAAACACTTGTCCATTCCTCTAGGTCCCTTTGAACACAGAGGTTTAAAAAAAAGTCATTATGAAAGTCCTTAGTCATGGTGACTACAAGTTGCTCAGCCCTGTTCTATATTTCATCAGTCTGACAGTGTATCCTCAGGCAAGATTCAAATCAAATTTGAATGCCGTTTTATGATTTACCAAAATAATTGTATTTCTGTGGCTGCACTTTAATCAGTTGAGTCAGTGGATGTTTTCTTTGCCTCAAGAAGAGTTCTTTGTGATTGGCTGAAATTGAGTGATGTAGCAAGCAAGTCACCTCTGATTGGCTGATCAGGAGTGCTATATGGGGGGGGTCATTTGAGTTAGTCTGAACGAGGCCATCTCCACAGTGTAGCATCTCCATAGCAACCCCATGGAGGTCAGTGTCTAGGAAGGCATGCATGAGTCATTTTTAATAAAACATCCTTTATTGTGTATTCTTGTAACCACTAAGCAATTGTAAATATGGTTCGTAATAGAAAGGGCGAGGGGAATAAAAAAAGAAGTGGAAATAAGCAGTGGACAAGGACTGATCTAAAATTCAAAAGATATAAAGCTGCCATAAGACTAAAGTACTGTGTTAGATAAGCTACTTTGAAAATTTTGGTGCAGTATGTCATAATGTATTGTAGTTATGTGTTAGGAACAAATTAATTTCTGAATACAAGTACCTGACCAGCTCTTGAGTCCCAAAAAAGGTTCAGTTGGGGGCTTCATTTAAACTTTTAGGGGTTTTATCACAGGATCATTCACTTTTAATTGAATTGAAAGGTTATGAATTGAGCAGCTTGTAAACATACTTTATCCCATAGAATTTCTTTTTAAATAAGCTGTTTAAATATCTTAATAATTAATAATACTTTAAATAACCCACACTTTTTGAAAACTGCATGTTATTAATCATTTATAAAGCATTAATAAACATTTACAAGCAGTTTATACATACAGCTATGTACATATGCTTTTTTCTTGATTTATAAGCATATCTATAATGCACTTAATAATTGTATTTTCATACTTTGTTAATGATCAAATAATAATTTCTAAATGAAGTATAGCATTATTTACAAACCAGTTATTTAAGAGTTGTCAGTCCTTCAAAGATCACTTAGAATTTGTAAGTAAATGTAGTAAGAAAATGTTTATAATTGAAGAGTTCAGATGCAAAAGCCTCTAAAAGCCATTTGAAATTTTCTTCTAAAATGACAATTTTTATCAAGCTTGTATATTTAGGTTCAGTAATTTCACTTAAATGACAATTAATAGGTAATCTTCATTGCCATTTAAGTGAAATTACTGATCTTAAATATACAAGCTTGATAAAAATGATCATTTTAGAAGAAAATTTCAAATGGCACTTAGAGGACTTTTGCATCTGAACTCTTCAATTATTAATAAAAAACTTTAGTATGTAAATGATTCTTAAATATAGCACTAAATACAATACCTTTATAAAAACCTAATATTTATTTTGCTGAACGTTTGGGGATTTTGTGAACACTACTTGATTCATATGAATCAGCGAATCTACTTTTTGAAATGTACCGTCAGAACAAATTGATTTGCTAAAACAAAACTAATTGAACCACCGAAATGGCTTCTCGGCACTTCTAGAGAGAGAGCCAGGAACATTTCAGAAGAGTGTTTGATCACTTGCTCTGCTTGTAAGAATAAGTACAATATGTACCTGGTTATAATGCGATCTAAAATCTTACACAATGATGATTATGGCTTCTTTTAGTAATTCTATGCTAGACCACAGATGAGCACTTTTGACTTGCGACAGAGATCAGACGTGTCTCGTTTCACGTGCACAAATTTCACCATTGGCACGTCCGTTAGCTGGTTTTGCAATGGATAACATAATTTGCTCAGCTGTTTTTCATTACAGTGGCCTCTGGCTTCTGAAGATGCAGCGATGCGTCTCTGTTTCTCCAGAATCCTCCATACGCTGCTGTATATTAGCTGTGTATGAAAATGAGTCGTGACAGCGGATGAGGGAGGTGACCGTGTAATGTGACTCAGCCGGTCAACGCTCATTTTCCATGTACAGTAGTTATTATCTAACCTTCTGTTACTTTCTCTCATTCTCTTTTTATCTTGATGTTATTATTGAACTAAGAGTCTCTGTCCTTTTCTAGAAATAAAAACGTCTTGATGGTTTGATTAACTGCCTGGGGATTTCCTGAAAGCTAGATTCGTATTATAAATCATTAACTCAGCCTCTAAACACTGTACAGAGCACTTTCATTTTTTTTTTTTGTCGTGGATGAAAGCAGATACACTTCTGGACCGTGCTACAGTTTTCAGTTTAGGGCCCTTTTTATTTTAGAAGCCGTAACTGCACTGTAAACCCTGAACGGTCAAAATAATTAATTGGTTTGAGTAGGACAAACTTAAATTCAATGAATTAGTTCAGTCAAATTAATTTTTATGAGTATTTAGCACTTTCTTTTTCTTTCAAGTTCACAGAACTGATATATTTTAAGTAAACTGAACTGTTTCATTGTTTTGAGTTTTATGAAATTATATATTTTAATTTAGACAAACTTAAGTTTAACTGAAACGGCTGGGATATCTATTTCCCAGCATGCTTTGCCGATGGCACTTGAAAGAGAGTGTAAATGCTACAATTAAGTGCAATATAATGTTTTTTTTGTGTAAGATTAATGTTAAGTGTGAGATTTAGTAGTGATTGATGTTTTGTTATGCTAATTTCTGTTAATGTTGGCTTTAGGATAGTTACCATCATGGTGACAAGTGGTGCTTTCAGCTTGATTTGAGAGCAAATTATCCCTTTATATTATTATGCTCATACAGAAAGTGCTTCTGTGCTTGTAAGTGCTTATAACATACTGTTTCTAATATGTTAGCATTTACTACGTCAGCAGATTAGCTTTTAAAGTTAACTAAGTTAATACTATTAAAGTGATTTGAGTTCTGCCAACTTATTCGGGTTTACAGTGTACTTCATAGATTTAAGTTATAGTAACTAATTAGTACTATTAACTTTATTTACCCAAGTTATCTTAACAATACGTTATTGAGTTACTTGGAAACAAATCAAATATTTTTTTATTCTTAAATTGTTTGAGTTAATAAACTTATCAGGTTTCCTCAAACGGTTTGAGTTGAACTAACTCATCAGGTCTTACAGTGCGTCTCCGGAGTTTGAGGAGGTCTGTGCTCTTGTTTGCATGATCAAAATATTCACCGCTTTTTGTTCTTTCTCAATTTTTCTGTTTTTTTCTCTCCATGATATATCTCTGATAAAGACTGAGGGAATGGGTCGTCATGGAGATGAAGTAAATAAATAAAGATCTATGTATATATGTGTGTGTGTTGCCAAAGTCAGAAATAATGCACCATAAAAGGTCAAGTGCAGATGATTTTAGAGACAAACCCTGCTCTCATTTCAAACGAGTTGACAAAATCCATTCTGCCGTTAACTGCACTTTGTGGAGAGACTGAATCAGAAACTGGTTCAGTCATCAGATTCAAACCAAGACATCAACTGTCACATCACTGTGGCTTTATGTGACGTTTTTATGGTTACATTAAAAAAAAATAAACGTTTGTCCTCTACTTGCGGTATGTGACTGCTGACCAGTTTTTGCCATTTGAAAAAAGTTTAACAAGATGTATTAACGCTTCACTCTTAGAAAAAAAGGGTTCTATATATTTATCATAGGGTTCTTTACTCAACTCCAAATGACATGTTATGCGGAAAAAGGTTCTATAATGACAAGAAAGAACCCTTTTGGCACAAAGGTTCTTTATAGGCTATTATTCATTCATATATTACATTATTCTGCAATATTTTGTAGTTGTAATTAAATTATTGTTTATTAAACATAATATCACATGTTAATCATGCTGATTTTTGGAGGAGAAAATCTGAAATGGCACTCTTCGTGGTATATTGATTAACTACATCAAATATATATATATATATATATATATATATATATATATATATATATATATATATATATATATATATATATATATATATATATACACATATACATACACACACATTTTCCAACCCCCATATCTTGAATTTTGATATAGAACATTTTAGGGGTTCCAAATACGTAGCGCTTTAGAACCTTTTAAGGTTCTATATACACTCTAAAAATGCTGGGTTGTTTTAATCAATTTTGGGTAAAATATGGACAAACCCAGCCATTGGGATACATTTTTAAATTACATTTTTAACCCAATGGCTGGGTTTGTCCATATTTTACCCAAAATTGGGTTAAAACAACCCAGCATTTTTTAGAGTGTAGAACCTTTTCTTCTAAGAGTGTTACTAAGGTTCATATTTAAGGTTTACGATAAATGAATGTTACCTCAAATCATGTGGTTTGAGGAATGTTTGCGATTACATTTAAAAGCAATCAGATCTGTGTTTAATTCTGAAATATAAATATAAAAACAAAAAAATATGCGAAAGATAAAAAATCCCATTGACTTACTTTGAAAGAGGGACACAAGTCATATCAAACTTCACACGCATTAATAACCATAAACAAGCTAAACTGAGTTCTATATGAATAAGGGGGACATTTCTATTCACAGTCATAATCTGTTAGGTTAATCTAAGTCTGTGTGTGTCCATTTATTCAGTCTTCCTAACTTCTATGAAAAAATGAGCCTATAAAACCCCCACCGGTTTAGTGTGCTGTGGGTGGTTTCTAGGGTGTTGCTATATGGTATAGCTAATGTGTTTTTGTGGCATTGCTTTGCGGATGCTAGGACATAGCAAGGTGGTTCTTGGTTGCGTATGTCCTTGAACAAAAAATCCCACCTAAAAGATATGATATTGTGGTATGAAGAATTGGGCTGTGAGAGTTGAGTGTTCAGGGTTTAGCTTTTTACAAAGCCAGTCATATCTCAAATGTACTGTAATGTGAAAAGTGCATATTTAGAAGTGTGTTGCTGACAAAGTTGTGAGTGTACATGGTGTGTTCACTTGTGCCCAGAATGTACAAAATCTGTGTTTAGTGCATATAAAGACAGTGGCTGAGAGATATGAAGAGACAAAGATGAGAAAAAGAAATGAATAACATCATATATTTATCTTACTATAATATATATACTGTATGTAGGGCTGTGAAACGATTAATCGTGATTAATCCAAAAATAAAACTGTGTTTACATAATATATGTGTGTATAATTATTTTGTATACATGCATGTATACATTTAAGAAATATTTGCATGTATATACTTTATATATATTTCTACAAAATTAACATTATACATAAACATAAATATTTGATATAGTAATAACACATTTTTCTTAAATATATACATGCATATGTGTGTATTTATAAATGCACAAAATAATTACATCTACACACACACATACAGTATATTTATATTTTGGATGCGATAATCGTGATGAATCATTTCAAAGCCCTAACTGTATGGCAAGATTATATTTATTTTCGAAAGAAATTAGTATCCGTTAAATAGATATGCAAAAATATGCAAATATATGAAAGATACTAATCAAATTGTTCTTTTTAATTTTCTGTGTGATGCTATCAATAGAGCTTAACATATTAAACCTGTTTTATTCCTTTAACACTTTGGAGAAAAGTAATATGTTATTCTAACCGGAAACAGTGAATAATGCTAAATCTGGGCATCAAAACTTCCTAAAACCTTTAGCGTCACACCCTTCTCAAAACATGTTTTCTCTCTGCGGTTGTGGTGGTGGTTGTTGTTGTTGTGTTTAAACATGACATTGAATTGCATCAGCTCTACTCAAATTGGCCAATATGAATGAGAATCAAATTACTCCCTAAAACTTTCATGCATCACATCCGATTCTCTCACGGGCACGCACACATCCAGACTAGACCAAGTCGATTGCTCCTGCTATAAGTTCGGCAGGTAAACCTAAGCCTGAGCTGTTTACGACCGGCTCCATCTCTAATTGTCTCTGTGTGGGAGACACTATCAGGCTCACCATTGTTTGTGCATGTGTCCAGATGTTCTGTGCGCTTTGTCTGGTTGTGCAACCAGCATGAATCATTGGGCAACATGGTCATAAAAATAGTTATTCAAAGGAGCACTACACAGACAAGACACTGAACTTTAGAGACCACATGAGAGGTTGCCGCTGTACCTGTGGCAATGTGTGTGTGTGTGTGTGTGTGTGTGTGTGTCAGTTTCATTATTGGGTGGAATAGAGAGAGAGAGTGATGTGAGGGCTCATTTGAAGAAGGGAAATGGCAGTGAACACTTGTCTGTTCTGTTTCTCTTCTCTAGCACCTGATCGTCAACGTGGCTGGATGGATAGAGCGAGAAAGAAAGAGACTGGCAGACAAAGAGGAGAGAGAGCCAGAGGTGAGGTAGGTGGTATATTTCTGGAACATTTGCACTCGCATGGGCTGATGCTCCTGACTTCTTTTAGGGACTTTATCCTTTGACATAACTGAATTGTGGTACTTAGATTGATTCTAGTGATTTTGGTACAACCTAAAAAATAAAAAGTGACAGATTTGCTAATATTTCGTATTATGTAAAATTGGATTTAACTTACTCTCACAAACTCAGAAGTCAAGGGACTTTTTTGCCAAAGACAACATGGCCTTTGTATTCCTAGTTATGTCATGTCAAAGTTGTCATGTTCACCTTTTTCTACAAAATGACAAACAGCTTGGATTTAATATTTCATATTAATGAGAGCTCTCAGTAGTTTCTCCTGCAATCTTAAAAAATAAAGTTTTTAAAAGGGAATTTTCGCAGCAGTTTCATTTTGGTTTCCTTAAAGAACTTTCAGTGAACATTTCTTATAATTGTTTTTTCTTAGAGTGAAGAACATTTTATAAACATAATTGAATAGTCTCTCAAACTATGAAAGAGCACTACAAAAGTTTGTAGTGGAGTAAATAAGTTCACCACAACGTGTGTGTGGTTAGGATAACACACAGAACGGCAGAGGAAGGGCTGTGACAACACTACTGAAATGAATCTGTCACAGTATGCCGGCTTCAGAATGACTGAGCGAAGTGATTGGCTGAATGATGTGTCGTTCAAGCAAATTTTGTGTGTTGGTTGGATGGTGCGTCCCTGGCCGAATGCCAGACCTCCTGCGGGGATTTTGCCGCTTTCTGAGGAAAGCAATGTGCTGTCTGGGGTTTCCGGGGGACCGAGGCCTCGTTACAGTTGTGTGAAAGAAACTCTTTTGAATCTCTACTCATCTTGACATCTGAAAGTCCTGTGCACAAAGCCAGATCAAAGTTTGTGACACATTTAGCCAGAGAGTGATGTTTTTAACACTCGACTGAAGGTTTTGAATTGAGTTTTGAAAGTTAAATGAACACTCCTGCAAAGCAGTTGCAAAGAGGACGTGCACAGAAATGCTTCAGAAATATGTCTTCAAACAAGGTTAAAGTGGAGAGTGAATATGGATATAAAGATTGCACACATAAGTTGTGTTACAGACATGAGTCATAAATCATACAGTACGCAGAGTTTGTTGTTTGTATGTGCAGTTACTTTTCCAAGTATCACAACAAAATATGTCTATGTATATAGAAAGGGAACTAAAACATGCCTTTTGCCTAGGCAGTTGCCCTAACGACCACTCATAACACCTTAGCAACACTTCAGAAATCACCTAGAACAACTTTACACTAAGTTTGACAAACTACAACACTTTTCTTAAAGGGACGGTTCACCCAAAAAAAATCTAAATTCTGTCATCATTCATGACGTGACTTTACTTCATGTCATTTTCAATGTTTTGAGGGAACTGTCGCTGCAAGAACATGTAAAAAGCTAGTTTTTATGTGTTTATAAGGGAAAGAAGCAGAAAATAATAGAAATAGAGAAAGCCACAAGGATAAAAGACAAGAAAGTGAGGAGCAGCAGAGAAACCTGGAGTCCTATTGAGGCAGTGGCGTAGGTGACGCCAAAAAAGAACATTCTTTGGCTGGCTGATGGTTGTTGTAAAAAGACACTCAAGAACACAATGTTCAGCTCTCTGTTTGCCAAGAGGCACCGCAATGATAAACAAGAATCACGTGTGTCCAGAAAATGTCACTGTGATCCTCTGAAAAAAGTGGACAAAACTATTTCTCTGTTTAAACAAAAGCTGTATCAATTTCCTGTTTCACCCTATTACTTTGTGACTGATTCATTCTGTTTTTGCTTTATGACACCCACTACCAGGCCGTGGACTGTAAATCAGTATAAGCCTGTACTGTTTTCTAGGCTGACCAGCACAATTTTTCCTTAATCTACAGTGTCTATCATCATAGTCATTTAAACCTCTTGGGGTTGTTTTGGCCCAAATGGACCTGAAGAATTTAAATACATTTTTTTTTTAAATCACAGCTTCCTCGGAATGGTCCGAAATTTGGTGACTTTGTTGGTATTTGGTATTTGAACACCTCAAAAAATTGGGGACAGGATGTGAATAGTCTAAGTGGTTGTAAAAAATATAGTCATACTTGGGGTGTTCGGGTCCAAATGGACCCGCATGGAAAATGAATGGGAAATTGGCAAAAATGTGAAAATACTGAGTTTTTTTGTGCGTACAATCTACAAATCAGCCACGATCTTGAAATAAAGCACACAACAGTGAAGGGGTGAATCTATAAAACATCAAGAGTGCAAAACAGACACATCCAGACAAACACACTTTTATACACAAACACACCAAAAAATTCAGATTATACGTGTTTTGTATTTTTTAAATGCTCAGTTTGTCCACCAGATGGCATCCATCTTATTTCAAAAATTGCTTTTATGATGCCTAGGCTTGACTCTAAAATGAAATACAATAAAAAAATTCTAATATTTTTTCTATTATGTTCAATGGGGGAAAGTTTGTCATAATTATTCCATTAATACTAATTATATATTTTTTAATTTTTTTTAATTTTCTCAAAACACCAAAAAAGAAAAGAAAAAATATTTATTTTAAAAAATCATCTTTTTTTAAAAAAAATATGAACCCCGCCCATTTAAATATGAATGGGTCCATGTGGACCCGAACACCCGAAGTGTGACTCTGAAACGAACAACCCCAGAGGGTTAAACCTAGTATTGTCCCAGTCCCAGACTAAAATCTGTTGTAACTGAAAGCAACTTGCACTGATATATCTTTAAATATGTCAGTGCCATTGTTTTGTCTCAGTGTGCACATCAGTAATGTTTTTTTTCTAAGGCACTAGAAAGCTAACTTAGGCCTTATCCGGGCTTAATCTAAGCACCGTCTGTGAAACCAAGCCCAAATTTTTTATCTGTCAGGCAGTTTTTGTACTGACCACAAGATGGTAGTGTCGACACTCAGTCAACCTTGTTTCCTGAAAAGAGTCACTTAACCCTGTGCAGTTATGAGTTACTGTCATAGATTCAGGACCCACGGGCCGCTCTAAATTCCGACATATTAATCCTGTTAGCATTTGCAATGTCCAGAACTGAAAGTTCAGACACTTTCTGAGCCTAAAAGGCAGTGAGAATGAAATGCACTCTATTATAATGAAAACATGAAGGTGTGCATCATGTGTGAGATCCACTGCCGCAGTGTCATTAGCCAGAGCTGGGGACCGCTCAGCAGTGCAGGCCTTTTAATGAGCCTATTAAGAGAACAGCAAAGACCAGGCAAAGACCAGGCGTCATTAGTGGCACAGCGGACACAGCACACCCTGGGGAGAGGCTACTTTTGGCAGACACACTAGGCTGGTGAGAATAGGTTGGTTTGGCGCTGAACTGGCATCTTGTCAGCATACGTGCACACACACACAGAAACAGGATGGGCGTTTTCCGGTGGCTGGTGTGGGTAATTGCTCGGTGCGCCAAAAATTTTGTTTTGCGATCATTGGGCTCGGGCTGGACCGTTTGCTCATTTGCTCTTGGGCTGTCTGTCAGCAAAATCAAAGTGCATGTCTTTATTCTCTTAATGTGGGTTTGGCCTTGCTGGCTTTTAATGGCTTGTCAGGAATATAAGCGCTTCAGAATTCATTCTGCATCGTACATCTCTTGAATTCCTCTGAGCTTTCAGAGCTTCCACAGTCCAAGAGAATCTGAATAGGTTTGAACAGTATCACAGGTTTCAAGAAACCAATCATTCCATGAAAGTTATCTCCCGCCTGACGGTGGCATGTAGGAACATAGGCTTCAGCTGTATTAACAGCTTTCAAACTTGTGCTATTTTATATAGGCTAAGGTGTTTAAGGTAAACTTTTACAATAAGGCTTCGTTTGTTAACCTGAAGCATGAACAATGAACAATTATAAGTCTTAGTTAATCATTTATTAGTTTTAGTTTCATCAATAATTAATTTATTCATACAATAATAAAATTAATGTTAATTAATGCGCTGTGAACCAACACGGTTATATAATTGCCCATATAAGGCTTTTATGAAAAAAACTATATACACTACCGGTCAAAAGATTAAGATAAGATATTTATGTTTTTAAAGAAGTCTCTTCTGCTCACCAAGGCTGCATTTTTTTGATAAAAAATACACAAAAAACACAGTAATATTGTGAAATATTATCACAATTTAAAATGACTTTCTTATGTTAATATATATTAAAATGTAATTTATTCCTCTGAAAAAAGCTGAATTTTCAACATCATTACAGCACATGATCCTTCACAAATCACTCTAATATGATGATTTTATGCTCCAAAAACATGTATGATTATTATCCATGTTGAAAACAGATTTTTATATTTTTATTTCAGGATTCTTTGATGAATAGAAAGTTCAAAAGAACAGCTTTTATCTGAAATGGAAAGCTTTTGTTACATTAAACAAACCCTTTAAAAAGTTTGGGGTCAGTAAGAATTTGTATTTTATTTTTGGGGGAAATAAATAAGAAATCAATACTTCTATTCATCAAGGATGAGTTACATTGATCAAAAGTTACAGTAAAGACATTTATAATGTTAGAAAAGATTCTCATTAAATAAATGAACTTTCTATTCATCAAAGAATCCTGAAATAAAAATGTAAAAAACTGTTTTCAACATGGAAAATAATCATACATGTTTTTGGAGCATAAAATCATCATATTAGAGTGATTTGTGAAGGATCATGTGACTCTGAAGACTGGAGTAATGATGCTGAAAATTCAGCTTTTTTTCAGAGGAATAAATTACATTTTAATATATATTAACATAAAAAAGTAATTTTAAATTGTCATAATATTTCACAATTTTACTGTGTTTTTTTGTGTATTTTTTATAAAAAAATTGCAGCCTTGGTGAGCAGAAGAAACTTCTTTTTAAAAACAAAAAAAATCGTACAGATCTTAAACTTTTGATCGGTAGTGTATATTAGTTAAATACATCAAACAATGAGGCAGGGTAGTTGTATTCTTATGGATGTTACACAACAGACCTTATTGTAAAGTGTAACCATGTTTGAAAATAGATCGATCACGGTCTTGAGAGCTGATCGCTCAAATCTCTTTCATTTCACCTAATGCATTTAACTCAATATAGTGCTGTTTTATGAGTCTCTTGGAATCTCACATTTACACAGATGAATACTGTTCACTTCAGTCGATCCATATTTAGTTATATCCTCTAGTCTGGCACTGAGCGTCATCAATGTCTTGACTGAGCGACCCAGTGGTGACTTTAAGCAAGTACTGAAAGATGATGATGTGGAGGGAGAGATGTGTGCTGTGGGATGGCCATTATGTCAACGCTTTTAAATGGTGACAGATCGCCGTGGTGATGGGAGACTGACTCATCACTTTTAAGGGGCTCGTTATGGAAAGACTTGATCTCATATGAGGGCAGCACTTCAGATTATGTCAAGTGCACAAACATGTCTGTTTTTCATTTCACTTGTATTGATCCTAGAGGAACTGTAAGGTGTTATGTTTGTTATGAAAGTATGACTGACATTTTAATATCCTCTCTGATTATACAGCATGGACGCTTATAAACGTCAGTGGAGGGTTAAAATTACACACCTTAGACAGTGACAGCTTTCTTGTAACCCTGAAATAGGGGGTTATATTTATGTGTTTGTATGTGCTTTCACAAAACGTAATTGCAGTGGTGCTTGCTAAGACAAGCTTAGCTATTGCTATTTTTCTCACTTAGGCTTTAAGGTTTGAAAACCCAAAGTATTAAACTGTGTGTGCTACAGATACAACAAACAATTTCAGCATGACATACAATTAAAACAAGCGAAAAATAAATACCATAGAATTATCTTTAAGGATGGACCAGAATATTATTGGACACTATAGACTTGGGCAAGTGATCAATCTCCTATCAACCACTCTAGAAACGAAAGTTTTCCACAAGGGCTACTATTTAAAAATGCGATTATCAGAAAGGACAGGCATTTGACTGCTCCATTGTTGCCTAAATATTAGGAATTATGAATCAGAAATGTAATCTCATACATGTCATTTCAAATTATGTATAATTGAATGTCTTCATCTCTATGGTTACAGATGATTAAACATCTTGGGGCCTCAATTATTTAACAAATGAAGAGCTAGAAGGTCTGTTATCTGATAAAATTACATAATGTGCTAGATAATAGATGCTCTTGATCTTTCACACAGGATAATATATAATTATTGACTTTTCAAATGAGAGAGTTCTTTCCTGTGAAGAAGGATTTTTTTGGAGATTCATGTGTGTATCAAAATTGTATATGTCTGGTCAAGGTTAGTAAGATAAGGAAAGCATGTTTGGCCAATTTTGAGGACATTGCACTGTAGTGATTACTAGTCTTAGTAAACTTGAGCAATGTGATGGGTAATTAGGCGTCACTATGTAGTTTGCCTGCATGGGTGATCCGGACAGTTCTTCTGCCAACAGGGTTGATAAATGCCACCTATTACATGTGTGTGTGTAATAGCTCCTTTGTATACCTGGCCTGGGGAACGTCAGGAATGTGTGTGTTTGTGGATGTGTAGGCGAGTGTGTGTGCGTGATGGTACACGTTGTGAAGCATGGGCATTCTGGCCGTATCCAATACCACACCTTTACTTTCGAGTAGCAGCAGTTGATAGCTGAAGTGTGTAAAAGGAGAGCTGTACTGATCTCAAAACTTCTTGTGTGCTTGTGGTTGCTGGTGCCAAGATAAGTATTCAAACTAACACATTACCACCTCAACCAATCACAATTGATTTCAGGGGAACTGAATCTGGAAGGGAACTTGGAACTAATAGCCATCTGTCACAACTAAGACACCAGAAATAATTGGATTCCAATAAGATTTGGTGAAATTTTATGGAGGGATTATTGGGTCAGATTGAAAACTAAAAGTCTGAAAACTAAAAGTCTTTAACAAACACTAAAAGTCTTAAGTCAAAAATGAATTTAGTATTTAGTATAGGGCATTTTGTATTTAGAATTGGGCATTTGGTATTTGGAATTGGGTATTTGGTATTTAGAATTGGGCATTTGGTATTTAGTATAGGGCATTTTGTATTTAGAATTGGGCATTTGGTATTTAGAATTGGGTATTTGGTATTTAGAATTGGGCATTTGGTATTTAGTATAGGCCATTTTGTATTTAGAATTGGGCATTTGGTATTTAGAATTGGGCATTTGGTATTTAGTATAGGGCATTTTGTATTTAGAATTGGGAATTTGGTATTTAGAATTGGGCATTTGGTATTTAGTATAGGGCATTTTGTATTTAGAATTGGGCATTTGGTATTTGGAATTGGGCATTTGGTATTTGGAATTGGGTATTTGGTATTTAGAATTGGGCATTTGGTATTTAGTATAGGGCATTTTGTATTTAGAATTGGGCATTTGGTATTTGGAATTGGGTATTTGGTATTTAGAATTGGCCATTTGGTATTTAGGATTGGCCATTTGGTACTTAAAATTGGCCATTTGGTCATTTAGCCATTTAGGATTTAGGACTAGGCATTTAGGGATTTAGAACTGGGAATTTGGTATTTAGGATTGGGCATTTGAGGATTGAGGTGTGTATACAAATAAGGAAGTATGGCCCAAATACTGGAGGCTGGGTTTGAAATACACTCCTCATACACCTCCTCAATCCTTAAATGCCCAATCCTAAATACCAAATTCCCAGTCCTAAATCCCTAAATGCCCAATCCTAAATGACTAAATGACCAAATGGCCAATCCTAAATACAAAATGGCCATTCCTAAATACCAAATGGCCAATCCTAAATACCAAATGGTCAATTCTAAATACAAAATGCCTAATTCTAAATTCCAAATTAATTTTCAACTTAGACTTTTAATTTATTATTTATTTTTTTACTTTTAGTTTTCGTTTAAGACTTTTAGTTCTAGACTTTTAGTTTTCAATCTGACCCAGTAATCCCTCCATAATATTTTGGCAATGCAATTTAAATACAAACTCTTTCCCTTGCATTACATTACTTCCTTGTCGAAAATAAAAATGACATTTTTTAAATGCAAAATAACCTAATTTGTAATCATATTTTTCAAGAGCTAAACAGGGCATATGGAGGAAATGTCCATTTATGTCTGATAATGATTGATAATGACAGACCGATGGTGTATTCCTGTGGGAGGTCGTGTTGTGATGTTGGAGGGTCAGGGATAACAGAGTGTCATAGGATGAGGGTTTGCTAAGCAACAGGAGGACATGGTGGAGATGGCCAATTTGAGCAGATTCCTACAGAGAGAGTTGCTAGAGAGTTGTGGGTAGAGATTGACAAATTAGGGTGAGTGAAAGTGAAGGATTAAGTGACTCACTCGTTTGTGAAGGAGGATAGGATGCTGAACTGGGTGAAGGGTCGGCGAAGAAAGAGTAGAGGAGTGGACATCACTCGCATTCCTGTGAGTTGAGGGAAATGACCGTAGCATGAGTCGAGCGACCAAGCCTGTGATCTCGTCGCAGTGCGGCGCCACTGTTGACTCCGTCTGCTCTTGTGTGAGGTCTGCCACCGGATTCCTATGCCCTGAGTGGAAGAGACACCTGCAACAGTGACCGCTCTCCTGTTACTGGATCTGTTCTGTGGTGGCGATGAGCAAGTGCACTTGTGGAATTCCCCCTGAATAACAAAAGAGTCAGAAAGAAAGAGAGCAGGATTGACTGCATGCCCCACAGTTAATAAACTTTCATTTTCACTCTCAGGGGACATTTGTGTTTGATAATCTGACTTTCATTTTTAGTTAACTAATTAAGAATATTTTAAGTTGCGGTTTTGCAGTTCCTTTGCATTCTTGTGGTCTGAATAAATGTTACAGTAACTCTAAATGAGTTACGCAACAAAACTAGCTGCAAATAGAGCATCACAGTCCCGGCCATTCATTCTCCCATTGACATTTAGTAAAATCCATATCTAAAGAGTATTAGAGCATGTCTGAGGATAACCAGCTACGACAGAACTCATAAGCATACAACATATTGTTTCAAGTGAAAAAACAAAGAGAAAAATCCCCAAAAATGTAAGGGTACAAGACTGTGTACGTATTTTCATTCCCGAGCGAAGGAACTACTCCTCCCATAAACCACCACGGCTCACTGAAGTCGACTGAAGCCTTTTGGGTGACTTCCAAATCTAACGTACGGCCTAACGAATCTCATCGAATGTTTCAGGCACATTACACGACTTCTACTAATCAGATGCATCACTGTGGGATTGTTCAGGATTGTGGGTAATAAAGTACTTATAATATATCGCGAATAAACAACATTTTATTACAAGGTTAGTGCCTTGTAAAAAACCTTAAAACAAGGTTAGTGCCCCATGAACTTTTGGTGTTTATACGAGCATATACAATCACTTAGTACAGCCATAGCTGGTTTAAAGTCTACCATGTATGGTTACGTTTTAATGGCTTATATCCCAACTGTCAATGGAGAAATTGTATTGAATTTTTACTTCCACCGGCTGTGGGCGGGACTGTGAAGGATGTTTTGGGTTCTAATTATGAAGCCCCACCCACTGTAAAATGTCATTGGTCCAAAATTTGTCAAACAATGCTCCCATACAACGATGTAGCTCGCTGCTTCACTACCATAGTACGATGCATCGTTGGAGAAATCCACTAGCTAGTCACGACTGTTTCCTCGAAATCCACTGCCGCAAAGTATCGGTCAACCACGTTGGTTTCCGCACTTGGTGGAGTAACTACTTTTAATGAAACTGTTTAAGATCAAATTAACGCTAGATTTTTAAAATATAAATCACAGACATGTCATCTGAGGACTAATTGTAATTGTTCTCAGTTATTTTGCTTTATTACCAGCCTCAATATTTGGCTCGTTCTTAAATAGTAGAGCACGTTCGCACATACGCACTCTTCAAACACGGTACTTTAAATCTTTCGACAAACTAAAAGACGTAAATTACATTAGTATGTATTCTAAATAAAAGGCACTGGTTGTACTGAATATCAGCTTGCTTATTTTGCTCAAGATAAGAATTTATTACGTCCAAATGTCATGCAATATAGAAATTATGCTTCTAACCACAAGTCGAGAGCTGTCGTTTCGGGAAACACCTAATCGTTGAACTATGCTGATAACAACGGAACTTGCGACCATATTTGGCTAACGATGCTTTCGGGAAACGCCCCCCTGATCGTCATGTGATTTTCACTTTCAGGGTGGACAAATCTAGGATCTAGGTTAGGTTGCGTGGTTGTGCTTCAATTGCAAGTGAATTGTGAAGTACGCAATTGATAACTATTTGTGTGGTAGCCTCTGAACTGAATCGAGCAGTAGTGTTTATTCTACAACTAGTTTGGGCAAAATATTCCCTCAAGCTTTCTAAATGATTACAAGCTGCAAAAGTTGTGAAAGGGATACATTTTTCTTCAAAACATCTGTTGTGGTGACAAGTTGTTTTTGATTGAGCTCATCCATTTCCACCAGCCCTCCTTTTTTCTCTCTGCAACCTCAAATTGACGTGTCCTCAACCTCAAAACAACGTTCCTGCGTAACCACCGCACCAGAGCCAACTTGTTCTAGTAGGAGCCTTATGAAACAGCACACCTCAGTGGCCGCAGTAGTATTGCAGCTACGAATGATTTAGTGCCTGATAGATGACACATGAAGCATTTACTGAAAGAGAGGCTGTGAGAGAAAGAGGAGGGAGGAGGGGATAGAGAAAGTGAGATTGGCTTGCCTGCGGACTCACTTGGCAGCAATCGCTTGACTGGATGTGTTGTATATGACTGTGCAAAACACGCACACACACAGACGCAGTGAGGGAAAGTAACAGGAGAGGCTGCTTGAGATCACTCTGTTGTGGAAAGTAGAGCAGCAAGGTTCCTTCACAGGAACTTATTGGATTCTCTCAGGAGTTGTGGGATGGCGAACGCAGTCAGGAGATGTCTGCGTGACAGTGAGTGTTACTTTCAAAATCTGTAAATCATTAATCTGTGATGTTAAAGCTTTTACTGAGATATGTTTAGTGCGCTTGTGTCTCCCTGGCTGGTGTCAGTGCAGTGTGTGTCTTGGACCAGAAGGCTACAGGTGTACTGGCATTCGAGTAAGTAGCTTGCTAGTCTTTAACTTTTAGATAAACACAACATTTTTAACCAGTTTCATTTTGGCAGATGCTTAGTGATTCACAGTGGTTTGTTTATCAGTATGAGAATTCCCAGTGGATCATCGTTTTAGCACTGCTTTCATCAGTCGCACTACAGGAACAGAAACCGAAAACACAAGAACTGTACGTCTCATCACTCGTATTATTCATCTACCGAATGTGAACTTACTAAACATTTTCATTTTAAATGTTATTTGGGGAATTCAGCTCATTTTGAACCTCAGAGTCTATTTTAAGAAATGTGAATGTACATCCTCATAGTACAGTTTCAAACAATGTACGGTATTTAAATACAATTTCCTGCTTGAAATGATTTCACTAAGACTTCTGAATCACGATCAGGTTTTTGTCGATTTACTTTTAAGGACATAATGCCTTCTATTCATTGTATTGGTTCATCTTGTCCACGTTTTCGGCTGATGGAATGGCTGTTAGTGAATGCAGCTGTAGGTGTGGCCAAGGCACGCACCTTGACCTATTACGTCCACCTGCTCACCTGAAAACCTTTATCAGCTTTATTACCGTCTTTATCACCACCCACGTAGACATTACCAGTCAATAGTTTGAACACACCTGCTCATTCTTTCGTGGTACTATTTTTACGTCCTCATAACTATGTAGTGACCAAAAATGCTAGCTAAATCAAAACCATCTTCCAGGACACCAGGGTTACACCCCGAGTCTTTATGAGATGGTATTTTTAATGAGACCACAGAGAGTCAAGACCTCAACGTCTCATCAATAGGACGGTGGGCTTTAGGACCCACACAGACCACAGGGTGAGCGCCCCCTGCTGGCCTCACTAGCACCTCTTCCAGCAGCAACCTAGTTTTACCAGGAGATCTCCCATCCAGGTAATGACCAGGTTCAATCCTGCTTGGCTTCAGTGGGCAACCAGTCTTGGGCTACAGGGTGATAGCTGGCGTTTTAAAGTGATAATTATTTATGCAACCTCATGTTTTTCTAAACGTACATGACTTTTTCTTCTGTGGAACACAAAAGAAGATATTTTGAAGAATGTCCTACGGTGTTTTACAGTAAATGACAGAACTTTCATTTTTGGGTGAACTGTCCCTTTAAGATTATGAGAAGATGGTGTTCAACATTTTGACTAATAGGTTTTTTTTATTTTGGTGTACAGACTAGGTTGCTCCACAGCTAAAACATACGTCACAGTATGCTGTTCATTGGCAGTGTATATTGGGTTTTGCATATTTTCCTTACAAAAGCTTTGTCTACGTTTGCATTCTTTAAGGCCTTATTCTGTCCGCTTTGCTGATTCATGATAGGAGTATTTGAAAAGTTCACACTAATTAGTGCCATGTTAACTCATATTTCAGCGCAACTAGGCGCCTTAATCACAGCAGGCTCTAATGAGACTTGTGCTGACGCAGACAGGTGATGTCACAGCCCCTGAAATATTCTAGGTCAGGCCCAAGTTTAATCAATGATAGTTTTAATGTTGCAAGATCAGGACGAAAAAACGCTGCGGGTCATTGGTTTTTCCATTTTACGAAATGTACGAGTTAGACATCAGTTAGAATTGAACGGATGTGTTTTGTGCGCAGTTGAAACAAAAAGTGTTGCAAGGGATTCAGGAGTGAAGCAGACCTCTCCTCCCCAGTCTCCACGGTAACAGGCTTGGGTGCCACTATTACAGTTACTCAGTGTTTGAGTGTCGGTGGAGTGTGTGACCGGGTCGACATTTAAACTCTGCCATGTTTCTTAGAATTCAAAAGCTGAATGAGAATGAGTAAAGGGGTGGATGGGAAATATTTGTGAATGATTGCAGTGAACAATTTTATTGCTCTTTTATAGCTCAGGAGACTTAAGTTTGTTTTGTTTAAAGTTGTTTAACTCCTTTAAATTACTTAAAGAGATTAAAAAATAGACGCAAATGAACAAATTGTTGCCACACATTACAACTATAATGCTATAAAATGAATATGGATAGAATAGCTCAGATAATTTAGACTTTAGAAAAATCTGATTTAAAGGGATAGTTTATCCAAAAATAAGATGATAAATGTCACTAATTTGCACTGCTCTTGGCAAATGGCGTTGGTCATTGTGGAACTGATCCGGCTGTGTCTGTGTTCTTTTATATGCGCATTCGTCAATAGATCACGTGCAGAACTTTACACTTCCATCACCGCTTTTTCAGTAGCACCTCATTGCAGTACACAAGATCCAGGGGGCGGAGCTGGGTAGGTTTAGGGGTGGGTTTAGGGATCATGGGGTGGAGCTGGGTAGGTTTAGGTATATGTAAGGTGGGAGGAGTTGGATCCGACTCCTCCCGCGTGGATTTCATGTACTGCAGTGAGGGCCATCTCGCTTTTTTGGAATTGCGCTCATGCTAATTTGCCCTGTTTAGCAAATCTGGACCTAAGTCTCCATTTAATTCATGTCCCATTTTTGGTTCGTTTACTTGCTTTACTCCATTCTAACTGCACCAGAGTTTGTTTGGAAGTGGAACAAGACCCATCTTTACAGCGGTCTTGGTTCGCTTGTTTGGTGCGCACCAGGGTTCGGAAGGCAGTGTAGACACTTATTCAAATGAAGAGAGCTATCGCGCCAGGGTTCGTTTTAATCGAACCAAACATGCCAAGTGCGAACACACCCAGCTGCATGTCTCATAGTAATGTTGACATTGTGAACTCTTGGATTTTCCTTGAGGGTTTCTGTTCTGAAGAAACTACCACCAGTGCCAGCAAGAGGACGAGAGCTAGAGTTTCTCTACCTTTATAGGCTCTGGGTTTCAGATTTTCTTTCTCAAGGGTGTGTGCTTCCTTTTTTCATTTGTGTGTGTGTGCATCTGTGTTCAATTGGATGGGCTTACAGGGACACACCCTCTGTTTTAGAGGCTGATCTTCATGTGATTTCTCTTTCCCTCTTGAACAGTGCAACTGTATTCGTGGTCCCGGGGCAGGTGCCTTATGGGTCAAGGGGTGGTCAGAGCTTTGAAAGGATGCCTACATGTCTGTTAAATGCAGTGAAAGAGTGCCACCGGTGTGAATGAGGACATATCATCCAAGTTAAGGTAAGATGTAATCCTAAAATGACAGGTACAGTATTGCTGTTATAAACCATGACGTGTATTTGTGGATGTAGCAACATTGGTGTTTGTGAGAGTGTGGGAGAAATGTCAAGAGCTGTGTCCCAAAACATTGTGAGCTACTAACGCAGATGAGCATCCTAATTGAATAAAAACCTTCCAATAGAGTTTGAAGTTAACATATTGCTAATCTAACGACATACTGTATAAAAATACAGAAAAACTCTTTTTGTTTTAAGTTAGGTTGAACTGTTTTGATATTAAGTTTATTTTACTTATCCCACTATTTTTTGGGGATGGAATGCGGCATTCTGGGATTGCCTTATTCTCAAAGGATACTTTTGACGCCGCCTTTCATTATCTTCAAGTTGGGTTGTGAACACGACTGTGATGCCCTAAAAATTTGTTTTACTAGGCAGCTCAGTAGTTCTGGAACTATTATGTGTTGGACTTGGACATAACACAAAATGTGTGTATGCATGTGAGAGAGAAGCACACGGATAGAAACTGAGAGCTGAAAGTACGTCAAAAGGAAGGTAACTCAATCTGGGCAGCTGTGAGCCATTCCTCTGCAGTGCCACGTCTTCAGTGAATTGACGTAGAGAGAATACCTGCTCTGGCTGTACGCTATTGTGTGTGTGACAGCAGAAACAGTGGAAGTTTAACAGCAAGCCAGACCTAACATGAAGGTGAATTAACTGAAAAATAGGGAGAAAAAAAGTGTCAACGAATGTATCTCTGATGTACGTGCCAGTGTGTCACGTCTTCTCTTCCATGTGCTCCTGGACAGACAAATCATGCCCTCGTGGAAGATTTGAGAAAACATGTTTGTTGAGTAACTTTGAAGGAACTTAATTAGCCTCTCCTACTTGAGCTGTGAGAAAGTGACAAGACATGATTACATCACTGCTGTAGTGGCCAATGGCGGGGCTGAGCTGAGCAAACACACGAGTGTGCGTGTGGTTTTATGAAGCGTTTCTGGTATGGTATGCCTCAAGGCTTTGGCATTATATGCCAGGTAATCCTGAAATTGTATGTCTGGAACTGATTTTACATATGATCTCATTTAATAAATATTTTACATATTATAATATTTTTTATTTATGGTTATTTATTTATTGTTCACACCTGAAGTGAAAATACTGTCCAAGGCAAAACGTTCACAGCCAATGTTAAATTTGATGTTTAACACATAGTTGTGTGGAGAAATATTTTGGACCAATGAGATTTCAATATGGGTGAGTGCAATGCCACAAAACTAATCACTTTGGTTTTGACCACTTGTTTGGGTTGTTGGTGATGTCTAGTGTGGTGTTTATTGTGGACGTCAAACTGTTTTGTTAATGGCCCTATTAAACCATGAGATCATCTTAGACTCTTTCTAGCGCTAGGAATAGAATCACTACTGATCCTTGGAGACAGCCAAAGCAGTTTTCTTTTTAATTTGAGTCTAGCAAAATTCAGTCTGTAAATAATACCAAATTTTGCTGGTGTTTGTTATGGTTTTTCTCATATTTCATGTCTCATTAGATAAGGTCCACAATGAAGGACTTTGGCCTCTCGTAACATAACATTAAGGCAACGTTGATTTAGCATGCGTATTACGTGCCAGTGGACAATGAATTATACTGCAGTCTGGCTGGCGTGATGCCCGGACTTTCATATGAAAGCTAGATTAATGCTTCCTCCTTGATATACAGATATGTACTCTCTCAATTTTTCTACTTTCTGTCAGGATTGTATTAAATGAATGAAATGTTTTTTTCATTGTATAACTCGAGCACAACCAATCAGTACCCTGTACTCAGACACATACTGTTCACAATCATTAATCAACCACTTATTATTCATTAATCACTGGGACAGATTGAAAAACTGGTGTTATTGATGGATTGATTGATGTCAGATCTGTGAAGTCATTGAAGCAAGACGTCATTGTGGGACTTGGAACTGAAAGATATCACTTGGACCGGAGAACGAAAGGGTGGACTATTTGAAAACACAGAGGAGTCATCAGTCTAATCGTTAAAAGACAGGTTACAATTATCCAGAGAGATATAACAGTGTAGGCGGTCGTTCTGATTTATATTGCGTGTCTCTGATAGAGTGTATCCTTGGCTGATTTAGTTTCATCCTTGCATGGGATGCTATCATGCGGTTGTAATGTAACAAGAGGTAGGTGGTAACCTAATTGACAAAAATACCCAGCAGCATAATCACGTCAGAGCTGTTTTAGGGTTTCAAGCACTCAGCAATCAGAGAGTTTAAAACTGAAAAGGTGTATAATGGGGATACAGTTCTAAGTATTAATTGGCCACACCTCAAAGGAATTTGATTTAAAACTTGAATTTACTAAATTGCAATTTAAAGAAATTTAACAGGAAATGTATACTTGGAGAAAGGACATGTCCTTCTTCCCTGGTTCACAAAAGTTCATTTCTTATGAATGTAGAAATAAAATATAATTTAATACAAGTTTCTATCAGTGGGATTTTAAACATAGAATGTCTGTCTGTCTATATATCTTGTATCCATTTATACATCCATCTGTCTGTCCATCTATCTATCTGTCTGTCCACCTATGTACAGTTTTCCATCTATCCATCAAGATTCTACTGTATCCATTTTATCGATCCATCTGTCTCTTTGTCTACACTTACCATTAACTATCTGTCTATCCATCTATAGTATCCATTTATCTGTCTCTCTATGCATCCATCCATCCATCATAAGGCCTTTTACATTTATTCCAAATCTTTCAAACAAGGCTTTCTCAAGCCAGCATTATACACTCACCTAAAGGATTATTAGGAACACCTGTTCAATTTGGGCTACAACAGCAGAAGACCCCACCGGGTACCACTCAGCTCCACTACAAATAGGAAATAGACGCTATTTGAGGAGCAATTTGCAAGAGCTCACCAGAATTGGACAGTTGAAGACTGGAATTTCAGATGGTAGAGTCAGAATTTGGCATAACCAGAATGAGAGCATGGATCCATCATGCCTTGTTACCACTGTGCAGGCTGGTGGTGGTGGTGTAATGGTGTGGTGATGTTTTAAGGCCCCTTAGTGCCAATTGGGCAGCGTTTAAATGCCACGGCCTACCCCGAGCATTGTTTCTCGACCATGTCTATCCCTTTAAGGCCACCATGTCCTCATCCTCTGATGGCTACTTCCAGCAGGATAATGCATCATGTCACAAAGCTCTAAATCATTTCAAATTGGTTTCTTGAACATGACAATGAGTTCACTGTACAAAAATGCCCCCCACAGTCACCAGATCTCAACCCAATAGAGCATCTTTGGATGTGGTGGAACGGCAGCTTTGTGCCTTGGATGTGCATCCCACAAATCTCCATCAATTGCAAGACACTATCCTATCAATATGGGCCAATATTTCTAAAGAATGCTTTCAGCACCTTGTTGAATCAATGCCTCGTAGAATTAAGGCAGTTCTGAAGACAAAAGGGGGTCAAACACAGTATTAGTATGGTGTTCCGAATAATCATTTTGGTAGTTTGTCTGTACAAACTTAACTCTTCAAGTTAAAAATAAGTTGTATAAATGAAGTTGGTTCTCCTTTTTGTTACTATAACTGAAATTCAGGAATAATAAAATGGACCAAATGGGACCTGACCTCAAGGCCAGTGTGAATGCAAAGATAAATGGATTCTTTGCTCGATTCACTTTTCGTCCACGTCCATGTTTTCGGGTTTTTTCTTCCTTTTAAAGGGGGATTCAGGTGTGAACACTTGAATTATTAGCCCCTAAATACAAAAGCAGGCACTGATTTGTTTGGGTACTTAAACTCAGTCAAGCTAATTATTGTGTATCACATTTCACACAATGCTATTCCCAGTGGACCGTTTCTTTTGTGCGCGCTGGACTGTAACGTCACACGGGCCCCACACTAGGTTTCTGGGAACAAGAGTCTACGTATTACTGTAAAGTGTTTTTTTCCCTTGAAGCACATCAGTTTTGGGAAGCAGCCTTGGCCTTGGGCCCTCTGTTAAGAGATCTCTGCTTTATGACTCGCTCCTGTGGTTTGCTGGAAGGCTGACCCTGTGCCGCTGACAAGTCATCAAAGCAGAAACTGTGTGAATAACATGCAGGCAACTGCGGCGGAGTTATTTTTTTCCCTTGCTGTTAATTGCTGCTGAGATGGACCCTCTGACAGATGATCTGATTTAAGGCCTGTTTGCGGCGTGAGTCAGAGGAAGTGCGCTTAAGCGCAAGTGCAGTGAAATGAAGAACAAATGTGCACTATACACCCATGGAGAAGGGGGGTAAGGAATCCCTAAGGATTGCTGGGGGAGTAGTGAGATACGCGAGCCGTAGCCGACGGCTAGACGTGAGTCAGTTAAGACTCATGATATTTATTCAATTATGCATACAGTACAGTTATATTAGGGCCTATGACACTTCCAAGAAGCTATTCCCTCACAGACAGGAACGTGTCATTTCTCAGAAATCGGATTTGGTTTAAATATAAACGTGATGACCATTAAACTGTGTAAATTGTTGTGAAAGTTATGCTGGCAAAGGCATCAGCGCTGAAAATATATTTTCACATTTTTCCAAAGAAAATTTGAATTTGCTTGCAAAAGTTTTGCCAGTGAAGTTGTGTGGCGACAAAACGTTTGCGAAAGAATGCAAAAGAATTGGAATTAAGTTTATCTTTATTATTTTCCATCATTATGTCCCTTAGGGGCTCCGTATACCATGAAAATCTTCCCCCTGTCGTAGCTCTCAAAGACTCATTAGCATTTACCATTATATTCCATCTTAGCATATGCATTCACTTGTGAAGCCACCAATGCAGCTTGTCTTTGATTTTAAACATCAGATTTACTAGGCAATATGTTTATTTCTTTGCTTAACATAAAACTCTTTAACGTGATGCATTTACAATTAATACAGCACCCTTTTTTATTTAACAAGGCTATATGCTAGTGTTTCCCCCCCATTTTTTTGTGAGTTGGGTCTTGCACTGATTACATTCAGGGAAAGTGTTAATTTATATGATTACAAGATATAAGATCAATTGTGATCCATCACCAAAAACTTCAGTAGCACCTCATTGCAGTACACAAGATCCAGGGGGCGGATTCAGATCTGAGGGGTGGAGCTGGGTAGGTTAAGGGGTGGGTTTAGGGATCGGGGTGGAGCTGGGTAGGTTTAGGGGTGGGTTTAGGGATCGGGGGTGGAGCTGGCTAGGTTTAGGGGTGGGTTTAGGGATCAGGGGGTGGAGCTGGGTAGGTTTAGGGGTGGGTTTAGGGATCGGGGTGGAGCTGGATAGGTTTAGGGGTGGGTTTAGGGATCAGGGGGTGGAGCTGGGTAGGTTTAGGGGTGGGTTTAGGGATCAGGGGTGGAGCTGGGTAGGTTTAGGGTGGGTTTAGGGATCAGGGGGTGGAGCTGGATAGGTTTAGGGGTGGGTTTAGGGATCGGGGGTGGAGCTGGGTAGGTTTAGGGGTGGGTTTAGGGATCAGGGGTGGAGCTGGGAAGGTTTAGGGTGGGTTTAGGGATCGGGGTGGAGCTGGATAGGTTTCAGGGGTGGGTTTAGGGATCAGGGGTGGAGCTGGGTAGGTTTAGGGGTGGGTTTAGGGATCAGGGGGTGGAGCTGGGTAGGTTTCAGGGGTGGGATTTAGGGATCAGGGGGTGGAGCTGGGTAGGTTTAGGGGTGGGTTTAGGGATCAGGGGTGGAGCTGGATAGGTTTAGGGGTGGGTTTAGGGATCAGGGGGTGGAGCTGGGTAGGTTTAGGGGTGGGTTTAGGGATCGGGGGTGGGAGCTGGGTAGGTTTAGGGGTGGGTTTAGGGATCAGGGGGTGGAGCTGGGTAGGTTTAGGGGTGGGTTTAGGGATCAGGGGGTGGAGCTGGGTAGGTTTAGGGGTGGGTTTAGGGATCAGGGGGTGGAGCTGGGTAGGTTTAGGGGTGGGTTTAGGGATCAGGGGGTGGAGCTGGATAGGTTTAGGGGTGGGTTTAGGGATCAGGGGGTGGAGCTGGGTAGGTTTAGGGGTGGGTTTAGGGATCAGGGGTGGAGCTGGCTAGGTTTAGGGGTGGGTTTAGGGATCAGGGGGTGGAGCTGGGTAGGTTTAGGGGTGGGTTTAGGGATCAAGGGGTGGAGCTGGGTAGGTTTAGGGGTGGGTTTAGGGATCAAGGGGTGGAGCTGGGTAGGTTTAGGTAATAAGGTGGGAGGAGTTGGATCTGGATCTGACTCCTCCCCATGGAATTCATGTTCTGCAGTGAGGACCATCTCAAAAACTTTGCGATTGTTTTTTTTTTTTTTTTTTTTTCAGATTCAAATACAAATATAATACAAATATCCCCACTCGTTTCTTCAGTATTTAAGTAGTGTGAAATAGCAGTGCTAACATTGTTCTTAAGATCTCCTTTTGTGTTGAAGAAAGACAGTCCACACAGGTTTCTAGACAACACAGGGTTTAGTAAATAACAATTTTCATTTTTGTGTCAGCTAGTCCTTTAATCCCATGTTTATTCGCACAGAAATCACTTTGGATATAAGTGTCTTGTAAATGACTGCTGACTTGCTAGTCAAGCTCAGCATCAGATTCTGTGTGCTGAATGCGACTGCAGGTAATGGCGGTTTAGAGGTTATCGGAGAGCAGACATGCGTAATAAGCTGCACACTGCGGTGAGGAAATGTGAAATTACTGATTTGCGCAGTGGTGTTTCTGTTGGCAAGGCCATTCCAGATGAGCGCAGGCCTGGTTTCCCAGGAGCTCATTTAGTTCAAGACATTCTGGGAATTTGTACGGGTCACTGTAATTTTCTTCCTCCATTGTCAAAAGCCACTGGGGAAAACCTCTTATTTGTCAGGTGTTATTACATAGGCTCAAATGAAGTTGTTTACCAAAATAAACTAGCAAAGTACTGCGAGATGTAAGAAAAAGGCTCCTTGTGTTTAGCATCACTTCCTCTCGTGTCATTCTGCTCACATTGCAAGCATTTAGATCCAGTCTACATGTGAGTGTGTTAGTGCCAAAAAGGAACATAGACGGTATGAGCGGATAGTCCTCCTTGTCCTTTCAAGAATGATTTTGGTAAATTCTTGCTTATCCTTATTCTCCCCATTTTTCTATCTTTCCACTCTGTTTTCGTTGTGTATTTACTCAGGCTCTAAATTTGGCCCAACCTTCTGATAGGGTTAAGGTTGTTTATCTGTTTTTGCCCAAGAAAGGAACATTCTCCTGTGGCTATGTCACACTGCGCGTGTACAAGTGGGCCAAAGTTCAGTCTCTTCCTGTAAATAGATCAAAAGGAACAGCCAGATGTCTGAAATTCCCCACGAAATGTCCAAGAAATCCAGAGAGCATGCTTTGGGACGATGCACTGCCAAAATGTCTGTGGATAATGCCAGGAGATGAAGAGGGAAAAATATGTTTTGGTCATTATGAAAGAAATGTGTCATGGTGTGTGTAGCTGTGTGTGGGCGCCTGTTTGCTTGTGTGTTTATGTACAAATACTGGATCTATAGGAGAGCACATTGAAAATATGCAATTAAAAAATAATTTGTACTTTACTTGAAGGGGTGTGCATAATAAGACTAACATGACACCTTCATTTTCATGTCATTATATATGTTATGCATTTGAAGGAAGTTTTATGCATGTTTGACAACTGTCATTCGCTCAGTTATGACACTTTTAATGCAAATATGACATTGTTTGAGATGTCTTTGTTATGACACCTTGACATAAACCAATACATTATAGCCTGTCAGTGTCTTTTTCATGACAAATTTACATTACTAAGACAACACAACCTGTCATAAACATGACATAACAGATTAATTATTAAACTTAAGAAACCACCTAGCTTTATTGGTTAACATTAGCTACATTAAACTGTCAGCTGGTTGGTTTTGTCATTGGCTGTCATGAAGCCATTATAACTTTTTAATGACAAATTCAATTACCACTGTAGTTGAGGTCACGAAAAATATTCATGACACAGTTATAATGGACTCATGACAGCCAATGTCAAAACCATCTAAATGGCAGTTTAACTTCATTTTATGTCAAGTTGTCATGAAAAGACACTGACAGGTTATGATGTATTGGTTTATGTAAAGATGTCATAACAAAGACACCTTAAACAATGTCATATTTGCATTCAAAATGTCATTATTGAGCGAAAGACAATGACAGTTGTCATAAATATGCATAAACCTTTCATATTCAAGGCATATATCATGTCATGATAATGTCATGTCAGTCTTATGCACACCCCTTCAAGTAAAGTGTTACCAAATAATTGAATATAGAAATAAATGTTTTAGGATTTAGAAAACATGTAATTCATAAAACATGTTTCTACAAGAAATTTAATTCTGCACTATTCCTAGCAAAATAAGTTAATTTGTAATTTTTCAATTAAATTTTTTCTTGCTTACATTGAAGGACCAGATCTAACTTAATCTAAGTTGATTAGACCTTTCATATACCCAACTTTTTGTGTGCTGCAGCGGTTTCTGCATTATGTGGATTTAATAAAACTCACACAGAAGCACCATTTTCAGCATTGATTTATAAATAGGTGACAGTCTCCTTCAGAGTACCTTCTAATTAAAGAAAGGAAGAAAGAGAGAACGAGTGTGCGACCTGCTGCCATTATAGCCATCACTCTCCATGCCCTATGCATGAACTCAAGAGAGCACGCTAAGCCATATTAACACCATGCTGAACTCTATTGACTGATATGCATTAACTTTGGGGTCTTCCTCGCTCTTAGACTCACAGCGGTGTTAAAACCATCTACTGTATCCTCACAGCACTGTCATGTCGTTCTTTTCATCTCAGAGTCTTTACAGAGTGAATCCTGCAGCACTCATGTGTGTCCCTCTGTCGGGCTTCAGACAGTCAACTGCGCTGCAGTCAGGCCACACAGAGTTTAAAGTTCCCCTGTTATGCCACTTTAAACATTCCTAATTTTGTTTTGGAGGTCTCCTACACTACGTTTACATACACCTCTTTTCTCAGTGTCTGAAACGGCTCAATACAATTCACTCATTTTAAATTCTTTCTGATAGCGAACTCTACTCTGATTCGTTAGATGGCCCATTCTGCCCAAAACAGCCATTACCACATCCGAAGGCTCCCTCAACACTTACACGGTGTATACACAGTGAGTCCTCATCCTTTTGAAATGCATGTAAAGTGGATTCTTCTCTGTCAACAACACAAATCCAACTCTTCCATGCCTCAACTACTACAGTGTATGAGGGTGGGTCAAAGTAGTAAGTAGATGTTATTGGTGGGCAGCCAATGAAGACCATAGGCTGGACTTATGCAAATTAGTCAACCTATACTGTATATACATTATATCTACGGTCAAAAGTTTAAGATCGGTTTTTATGTTTTTAAAGAAGTCTCTTCTGCTCACCAAGGCTGCAATTTTTGGTAAAAAATACACAAAAAACACAGTAATATTGTGAAATATTATGACAATTTAAAATGACTTTTTATGTTAATATATATATTAAAATGTAATTTATTCCTCTGAAAAAAAGCTGAATTTTTAGCATCATTACTCCAGTCTTCAGTGTCACATGATCCTTCACAAATCACTCTAATATGATGATTTTATGCTCCAAAACATGTATGATTATTATCCATGTTGAAAACAGTTTTTTACATTTTTATTTCAGGATTCTTTGATGAATAGAAAGTTCAAAGAACAGCTTTTATTTAATTAGAATCTTTTGTAACATTATAAATGTCTTTACTGTAACTTTTGATCAATGTAACTCATCCTTGATGAATAGAAGTATTGATTTCTTATTTATTTCCCCAAAAAATAAAAAATACAAATTCTTACTGACCCCAAACTTTTTAAAGGGTAGTGTTTAATGTAACAAAGCTTTCCATTTCAGATAAAATCTGTTCTTTTGAACTTTCTATTCATCAAAGAATCCTGAAATAAAAATGTAAAAAACTGTTTTCAACATGGATAATAAACATACATGTTTTTGGAGCATAAAATCGTCATATTAGTGTGATTTGTGAAGGATCATGTGACACTGAAGACTGGAGTAATGATGCTGAAAATTCAGCTTTTTTTCAGAGGAATAAATTACATATTAATATATATGAACATAAAGAAAGTCATTTTAAATTGTCATAATATTTCACAATATTACTGTGTTTTTTGTCTATTTTTTATCAAAAAATTGCAGCCTTGGTGAGCAGAAGAGACTTTCTTACCGAACCTTAAACTTTTGACCAGTAGTGTATGTTATAGAATTGGTGATGACTAGTTTCATCTTTGCAGACCTTTTACATTTAATTGAAGAATCAAAAATTCCAATAAAAAAGTTTGTAAGCTCCAAACAACTTAATTGAGAGTGCTACATTTCAACAGTCAGTTCTTCATAAATCACATTTTTCCCACATAGGCGTTGCGCCTGATGAAGACCTGACCGTTCGAAACGTTGCGCTCTCAATAAAGTTTGGAGCTGTGAATTAAGTGTGCAGACATCAGACTTCAGTTCAATTATTGACCCTTGAGGAACCATTTACTGGAATTTGTTACTGCTCTGGGATCAGTTAAGGTTTTATGCACTTTTGGGAATGTGAGTCATAACTGTGCTTGTGTACGCGTCATAGTTTGCCACTGACAGGATTAAAATAAAACACACTTGCCTCCTATGATTCACATCTTACTCATCAGGCAAAACATCCGTACATCCCTGCATCATCTTTCTCACTCATCATCAAGCCCGCATCAGGACCAGCACAGATTCTTTTTGAATGGGGAAAACTGCTTGTCCCATGAATGAACAGACTGGGAAATAGAGTTTGTGGAAATGGGGAAGGACGAGTATTGACTGGTGTCGCAGCAGTGGTGTTTGCTGATGCACTTGTTTATGCTGGGGGAAAGTATGGAGGACTAATCGAGTTTCTATGAGCTGTAAATGTGATTGGGTCACTAACGTACACTGTTGGGTTTTTAAACATTTGATGGAGAAATAGCTACACTGCTGTATGTGTGTGCATATTTTGTATATGTTTAGTAATGAAAAATGGGTCATGTACAGTGGTGGCCAGATGCTTGTGATGCTCTACAACCTGCTTTGACGCATTCTGAAGTGCTTGCTTTTTCTGACCCCATCAGCTTTTTTTCACACCACAGACTCTTTAACGTATAGTACACTGTTAAAAATGTCAGATCAAGAATAAGATCAACTGGTTTTATCCAAGTCATTATGTAATAGTTTAAAGCAACAATATTTAAGCAACAATGCATTTCAACTACCCACTGTCTGATGTATTTGTGTGATGTCAGTGAAATGGGATGTACAACCAGAAAAAAACAAATGTAGGGCGAGACTTGTTTTTATGCATCAGGAATGTTAGTGTGTTTGAAATTCAAGGTGGTTGAAAATTAAGAGGGATTGGCGACGTGCTGAAAGTTTTAAAGGATGACCTATTATGCCCTTTTTCTTGATTTTGTGACGTATTTGATTCATGAATTTCTAAAGCCTCAACATATCAAAACTTGAAAAGCCTGTTGCACACATTCAAATGCATGCCTTACAAGTAAAATGCCTTTTAGTATAATTGTGAAAAAGTCAACCTTCAGGTTGTGATACATGTGTTTATTGCATTGAAACCTTTAATAATTTAAATGTGAACTTAATTTATTTTGTTAGAAATATCTCTTGATGAACATTTACTGGTCTGAAACAACTTCGGTTTCCTTGATTTTTTCTAAAAAAAAATTAATGAATGAATATGTTGGAATGTATCAAATATGATTCATCAGGCTTTTGAGGATTTATTTGTAACTCTCAATCATCATTGAATTCCAATGCATTTGCCTCCGCAATATTAAAAATATAGAGCTTTGACCATAAAAATAATTAACTAAAATTGATTGGTCTTTTTTTGGTTTGTTTTTTCCTTGAGCATGAGCTCCATATTTGTATTATATCACACTATATGGGCAGTAAAAGCATGATGTAATATGATACATAAAACATACACCTACTTTTGTTTTGTATTATTTCATATTATTTTGAAGCAATTCCATTTAAAGCCATTAGAACATCAGGCTTTAAGGGTCAGATCAGATCAAAAGTGGTTTGAGCTCCACACCGCCTCTAACAGATCCAGCAGTGAGAACTCACGTGGCTGGACAGACTAATGACTTCTGGGCCACGTCATACAGAGCTCACTTGAGCCAAGCCACTAAAGAGGAGAGGCTTTTCTGTTCAGTGTTCACCCAAATGCATTCACACAGACAAAAACATTTAGCTGTCCTTTTTGGTGGCAAAGGCTCGGTCAGTACAAAAATAAATTGATAACAGAGAGCGTTATGTTAAGCGAACAATCGAGACTGAAAGAGTGCTCAAAGTAGGTTGTTACATAAAATAGGAGATCTTTTCATTCTCTTTTAAATAAAATGAGGGCAAGGAGGCAACGGCTGGGCGGGGGTGATGTCATCACTGAGTAGCGACGGGCAATCATGCAGTCCTTTCATTTCTGTTAGTTTGTGTGTATGTGTGTGCGCACATGAGTGAGTTTCTGTCTTCTGCGTGTCACTTCCTGGGATTGAATAGAGCAGGAAGTGGAGTGACAGGGCGCAAAGAACAACACCTCCATGGTGGGCTTTTCACACACACACCAGAGAGCGGGACTCACATGTGTGTTTGTGTATTCACTGAATTGGCAGGAGTCCCTTCAGCTCTGCTGCCCTGCTTTTGCTGGTTATTCGATGTCTTAAATGAGATGTACTGAAACACTGCCCTCTTCTGTTTGCTTTCAGAACTGCAGAAAGAAAATGTTGAACACGTGCTGTTCTCAATGGATCCGGTAAGTTGCAATGCAGACAGTATCAATATTACTAATAGGACAAGTGTTTTTTAGGGATGGGTTTATGACCAACTTGATTTCCATAGAATTGGTCTTTTATAGACCAGAATATATGACCCCCAAATATGATGATGACGAACCCCCTCTCCCTACATTTGTGTATAAAAAAGACCTAGTATGCGAAAATAAAAAGTTAAACGTTTTAAGTTATTATTTTCAAAATAATGTATTATATTATGTAATTGTACATATCGGTAAACTGAAAGAGTACAAAATATTTTACAGCTATGTTTGTAAGTTTATACACTCTTAGAAAGAAAAGGTTCTATATGGAACCTTAAAAGGTTCTAAAGCGCTACATATTTGGAACCCCTAAAATGCAATGCATGTGAATGATCACAAAATTCAAGATATGGTGGTTAAAAATGTAATTAATCAATATCACACGAAGAGTGCCATTTCAGTTATCCTCCAAAAGTCTGCATGATTAAAATGCAGCATAAAATGTCCTTTGGAGTTGAGTAAAGAACCCTATGCTACATATATAGAACCCTTTTTTCTAAGAGTGTAGTGTATCTACAAATTTATTTCATGCGCTTTTCACAAATATTAAAGCAGCGTGCATTAAAGCACATCTTTAAATGTATCTAATTTTTCACAAACCCCATTTTCTACATATCCCCTCTCCCTAGTGTGTTTAACTATTTTGGTTAAAGCAACACTATGCAGTTTTTTTACCTTAACTGAATAGCTTTGGAGTTATTGCAATGGTTATATGACTATTTTCGGGTTGAATGTTGGGCGTCCCCCTCCCCCGTTGCCTGTGAGCGGAAAAAAACACACTTGCAACTTTGAGCCGGCGGGCCGCAGCATCAGCAAGTGCCGCGTGATATCAGGTCTCGTGATGTAACAAATTGCTTTACGCGAGAAAGATTTGCTAAAATAAACATCAAACAGAAATAACCCGGCGCCGTATACATGTGGTGTTCGAGGCGCATACAATACAGACTGCCGACAGTTCAACAGGGCGCAGCTCTTAAAGGGGCCACACCTTATTTCCACTCGTTACAGCTTCCATCCTACTGAACAGGTACCGGTATACAGGGGGAGGGGATCAGGCCGTGAGTGCAGAGACATCTCTGCGTGAGTGCTATTTACGACAGTACAAGTACTCCACAGCGACTCTAGGGGTCACAGTTTGACAAAAACGGAAATCCTGCATAGTGCTGCTTTAAATGGTTGAGTCTTCCACATTTTACCATGTACCAAATCCATTCCCTAGAATTCTACAGTTTTCCCTCAAGATCAGCACGGAAAATGTGGAAAGTCCAATGATTTCATCTTTGAATAACTTTTGTTCTGAAAAATATCTTTAAAAGCTGTGTAAGCATTTTCTGCACATCTAGTGGCACTACATGGAATTGCAGAGATAATCATTATTTTTCAAACAAGCTTCGGAAATGTAGTCCTGTTTCAAATTCATGCCACTAGGAGAGCCATCTCAGTGGACCACAGTCACATTGTTAGCTTAGTGCTGCTATAGAGATGGGTGAGTTTTCTTAGGAGACCCATTTCAGGAATATATAGCTGTAGAAAAAAAAAAGAATAACTTAGAGGACTTTTTAATAAGCTTCTCTGGCTGCTAGTGTTGTGCTATTTTGAATAGTGTATGCTATACAAGATGATATTTCTGTCCAATTAAGCTGACAAAACTGAACACCAAAGCTAGCGCTGGTTAACAGAAGACAGTTAACTGTCGCTTCTTGTGAAAATCAGGGCTGCCTTCTCTCCTCTTATACAAGAGCCAGTGCCGGGTGACTTAGGTTATTAAATCAGCCACCTCCTGTGGGTTCCACTGTGTGAGAAACGGATAATAAGGTGTGTAATAAATACACGGTTGGCTCGAATCTGTGTGGGCTTCTTATGCATGTAGACCTTATGCAAGCTAGTAAAAGAAAGTACGAATGACAGTAGTGTGTAACTTATTGCTGCAGGCCATATGTATGCAACAATTATTCTTGGTGAGAATGTGTTTTCTGTGTTTGATCAGGGTTGGAGCTGAACTTCGCAGGAAGGTAGATCTCTAAGAACCGGATGGAAAAGTAACTGAAGTAACAGAAATAAAGTTACTAAAACTAAAAATCCATAACCTAAAATCGACAAAAAATGGATCCTGAAAATATAAAAATGCTAAAAGTTAATTCAAAATATTCAAAATATTTCCTCATAGAGTCAAGACAATGATGTAAAAATGACAATGGCTAGCAATGACATCATCATGATCAGTTATAGGCTGATGTAAAAAATGAGGAGGAGCCATGGAAAGGTGTGTTGCATTCAACACGTTTCAAAGCAATTAATACAACGTGCCACGTCTAAACGCGCTTATTTGCGAGTGGGCCTGAGATTACGTCAGTGTTGTGTTGGCGGTAGGTACGTAATTTAACTTCAAGGACCTTCGGTGGCCCGGCCGCAGGTGAGCGACCAATCCTGTTCGTCTTTGACATCTACTTTGAATGATGTTATTGTTTAGAGATCTTTCAGTGACTCATATTTTCCTTCTCCCACAGTTCTCCTTTGAAAAAGGGCTGACGTCATCCTCCCACGGACAAAACCTATGCAGGGATTCTTTCTGGGCAATCAAGGGTCTATTTATACACAAACACTCCATACATCAAAGCACATTGCATGTTATTTAGATGGTCACTTTGCCAACTTTACCCAACTGATCGACGACCCGAGGTTCACAAAGTCTGGAATCAATGGAGGAAATCGAACATTCAAAACCGCAACGTCATGGTGACCATGACCGTGACATTTGTTTTGACAGTGACACTTCCTGTTAAAGCATGCCCACTGCTGTTTCAACCTTTTGTCTTTCCTGTTATGTTAATCATCAGCTCAGCCAATGACACAGGGATTTCTGATGGGATAATTTGCACTCCTGGACGCTTCCTCCGGATGCTGGTTTCACATGGTGGTTTAGATGTGTTCTACCAGTGTCTAGCACCATTTGAAATCAGTGTTCTTGAGGAGGGAATTGCCTCTGGATCACATTACGCAGTGATGGCCAAGAGAAGTCAAAGAATAGCAAAAAGGGACAAGGAAACTTTAGTGGGTGGAGTGGCTTTTCGAGAGAAGCGAGGGGAAGTGCATCTATTGAATCAGGAGAACCAGATAGTGCTCATGACTTCCCCCAAGCGCTTGATGAACTCACTCATATACTGGAAGTCAAATGAATGTGGTGTGAACAAGCCAGCCCAGTCCCACACGGGAAATACTACTGTAAAAATAAACCCATCATCACATCAGGTTTTTCCATTACTTAAAGCAATTTCAACTTTTTTATACAAGATTCAACTCTATTTAAATAGCTTAATGTAACTAAAAATAAAAATGAGTTGAAATTACTTGTTCAGGCAAATTGATAATACTTAAGACAGCAACTGAACTTTAAGTTGAAGTAGGTGGAATTTTATTTACATTTTTATCGACTATACTATTTTTGAACCTTGTTTTAGAGGTTTTGGCAAGGCGCTGTTTTGCACGTTGCTATGTCTGTGACTGGTGCAGAATACTGAACAAAAAACGGCTATGAATATTTTGCATAAAAACAGTGTATGAATTGCGTGATACATGCATGATACACAGTGTTGTTTTAGCATTATTCATGCACTTTTATAGTAAGAATTATGTTGAGTTGCATTTTATTTTATGTTTTCACTTTATTTTTATATTTTCATTTTATATTATCACATTTAGTTTAAGTTTTAGTAATCAAATTGAGTGAAAGCACTTTTTTGTCTCAACTCAATAATTATTTATATTGCACTTTTTAAAAAACATTTTTTACAGCTAAATATGTCTATTTCGCTTTGATTTATTTAAATAATTGTAATTAATTAAAGATAACTTATTTTATTTCAGTTAGTTGCCAAGTTAACATTTCTAATCTTCTCTTTAAGCTGAATTTATTATTAATACTTGTTATTAAAATGTATAAATATTACAAATTAATATTTCAATTACTGAAAGGTTTTTAAACGTGGCATGATGAAATGTCACAGGACTTCATTTAATCTGACTTTCTCAATAAAAATGCAATCGAATCACTTGATTAAAGTAACCAAATTCTTCAAATCGAGGTTCAAGGATAACCAGGGCTTTTATGGTGCATGGATAAATGTCAATAGAGTATAGCGTTTCATTGTGTTACTTCACTTGTGTTACTATGAGCAGCCTTAATCGATCACTGACTGTATTTACTGTATGGATACATAATGAAAGTTTGTGTGGTTAAGTCTTTTCATCTATCTTACTTTATATGAGTTTTTGAGTGAATTTGTATTTCCTTCCCTCATTTGAACGGTTAACATTGTGTGAGAGTGCCAGTAAAGAGAGACTGTGTTATCTAAAGCTCTTTCTCCCTCTCTGGGTGTTCTTGCCCCCATCTCTCCCCACCAAAGTATGACTGATTTCCTCTGGTGCTGAGAGTCCCTTCTATCATCTAGCACCATTTGAAATCGGTTATAATGACTGGGGATCAATTCTTCGGCTTCCCATTGCACCCAGAGCCCTACTGTATCTGTGCTCAAGCCTTTGAAGAGCTTATTGCAAATAAAATAGGAATTAATTAAATGTTTTCCTTTTCAGCTGAAATTTCGATTTGCTTGGTTGTTATTTTGAGGCACATTAGCAAATAAATCAACACTCCAAGGGAATACCTGCTCCAAAACTGACTTCATCTGCAGTTAAATTCTGCCCTCTGTTGGTTTGAAGGCAATACAAGCTAAAGTTTCAGACTGTAGGCGTTATGTGCGCTCATAGGTAATAGTTGGAAGTCAAATCAAGTCAATTATATTTGTATAACACTTCACAATAAAAAAGCAACTTTACAGGAAACCACATTTTAATCTTCGGATTAAAGCTAGATTAAAGCATGGATAATATAGTTCACATGTTTAAAAAATCAAAGCAAATACGTAATTTACAAGCTATTTTGCCTCTATTTAGATTTTCCTATATTGACTGATTTCGATGTTAACATTGGAAACATCAATTTGACCAAAACACACACACAACTTGCATTTTAACAGTTTATATTTGGGTAATTCTGGATGAAATAAAAGACTGCAAACCTTTGCCTAATAACCTGTAACCATAAGATACTGTGACTGAAACATGAATCCCTCCATAATAAAGATGTTTACACTTAGGGAAATAAACAACTGTTTCATTATCTAAAGTGCATGTGTTTTAATCATGAAGTATCCTTCCTGATATTTGGTCCTGGTAGTTGGTTGTGCTTTACCAACATGTGGGAATTGAAATGCTAACACAATTATTAAACCGTTATTACTACATGTGTGACTACAACAGCTTACAATGTGGTTATTGTGCAGGCATTAAAAGGGGTTTACTGGTTAACTGACTCATAGTTACAAAAAGTTTATTCATTGGGAACAGTCAAGCTTTTCTTTGTGCATCTAGAATGATTGAACTGTTTTTGTTTTTTAATTACCCACACACAATAGGCATCATCAGGTTGAAATAAACAGCTCTAATGAGGTCTGAAGGGTAAAACCGCTTTAGAAACACGTTAGACCTTACAAACTGACTTCCTTTACACCTGATTTGTCTCCAAACTCAGGACAGCTCATGTGTATTTCTTGAAATATTCTAGAAATAAGGGCCCATGGTTTGTTGAGTAATAACGGCGTTATAGTACATGAATAGCAGTGTTCCCTGTTTCTGTTACAATATGTTTATCTTTATTTGAACTACTGAATGATAATATAAAATCATCGAATAAATAAATCGCCAAGGGAACGATTTTCCACCGTTTCCGCAAGTATCGTTTTTCAGTACTCGATTAGTTTCATTAAAATGCAAGAAATTGTGGATTGTTGTTGGTAAATATAGACTGAACTTAAGAAATAGAATAAAAATGTATAAACACACTAATAAAAATAAGAACCTCTATGATAACCAGAACACAAGACAGCAGTCGCGCAAATATTACGTCACTAGTCGTCTTAAATCCCTCCCCTATGCTCACTTGTGATTGGTCGCGATTTCAGATTTCCGCCATATTCAAAATCCGTCCTATCCGTTGAATATTACTACCGTCCCCCTTTCTATTCACCCCTTGATTTAACTCATTTTGATTGTATTACATTTTGTATATACAATTTACAGTAGCGTATTCCAGGTCCACTTGTTTCAAATGGAGGAAACCGACGGATCTCCAGTGGCGATGACAGAACCGGCGACCAACGATCGACCGAAGAGGAACAAGAGAAAGTCGTCAATGGTGGATATGGACGCGTCCCCAGAGCGCAATTCCAAACGGTCAGGAATATCATATTAGATACTTTGTTGGTCTTGTTATTCATTATTACTTTATAGTTCGCACTATTGTGTTCTGCATATAACTTATCCCACTGTGCGATTGTGCGAACTGTAATGGATACGGTTATAGAGAACTGTAACTTAGCTGATTATAATGCATTTAAACTCCATTATAATGCATTATAAACAATATAAGAGTTATCTTTAATATACGACTGAACGGGTGAATATAGATCAAGGAGTTAGTTGTGTTTTCAAAATGAGAAAAACTTCCGCAGTATGTCGACACACAAAAACAAAGCATGACAGCAGGAGAGCTAGGCTATATTACTGCAATGTTTTATCCCAACACACGGTGGCGCTCATGTCCTACAGAAAAGAGCGGAAATACAGTTCAACCATCCTTATACTTTTTTTAAAGCGCACTCTGTTTTAAGATTAACTCACTAGATAAACAAATCAGCACTATTTTCAATCCTGGCTTTATGCCATTATTGGCCAAATTAGTTTAGGTGTGTCTGATTATTGTTGCCGTGACGACTTAGGCCAGGCACACCTGAATTAATCAGTTTGTCCAATAATGGCAGACAGGAAACAAGGAGCTGGCTGAAGTTCAGGAATTAGTGGAGCTGTGCATAAAGCCAATTTATCCTAACTACAATTTTACTTTGTTTACAATGTTTACAAAGCATATACAACTAGATCCAAGCAAATGCACCAATAAAATAATTTGATAACAATATAAAATAAACAAAAAATACTTAACTTTAATAGTATCCAAAGACATAAAAAAAATCTAGCCTACTTTAATTAAATGGTTCAAATGAATGAATGACTGGTGCATGGCAATTTTACCGACATTATATTGAGGACAACTGATAATGTGTCCATGTCCAAGATTCCCTTTATAAATAGATCTCGCCAAATATATACAGTTCACATAAAACCTGGGAAAGCAGACAGGCGGATGGAAAGCATCAAAATGTACTTTTATCACGGACTAAAATAACAAGGGTTTATTTTGGCAAAAGGTCTGATTTACTTTCTGACTGATTGGACCCAAATTGCCTCCTAAAATACAAAATGGCATGGGAATTATATTTCTAACTTTTTAGGGGGAAATGTGAGCACTACTGCCATGATGATGCAAAGGCATTAGTATGTGGAGGATATGATGTTCTAAAATGTTCTTTAGAACGTTGCAATGTTGTTGACAGGGTGGTTAGGAAAACATGATAATCAAGACAAAAATATTGTCAGATTATCAATCCAGCACACCCCTATTGTTTTTGGCGGTGCACTTAATACTTCTCCCTAAATGTTTAATAGTTTCAGTAGGCTGTGGGAGTGCACTATAACAGTTGATATTTATTTTAGATCTAATTTCATCTTTTTGTATTTAAAAAGCATCTAGAAATCTAGAAACCCTAGCAAGAGATTTGCAGCCAGCCATTAAGTGAATTGCAGCCAGCAATTGGGCTTGTTTTCGCCTTTGTGCACTCATAACGCACAAGAGACCTTTGCGATTATGTGTGGGTTTTTTTTCTTCTTAAATATATAAAATAACAGAAAATATAAATGTAAAAGAAAGCATCTGATCATAATGTTTGTGCCCACTCTGCAATTCACCTGCATCATGAGATTATAGACTATATAGATCTGGCTATGCGAAACTAGAGTTTGAATGAAATTAATCTTCATTTGAATGAATCTCTTTCTTTGCATGACACATTGACATTACCTCTTCTAGCTTTTTTTCTAAATAGCTATTTCGGCATTATTCTGAACATTGTATTTAGCATTAATTTCATGCGTTATAGAACGGAAGTGAGGCTCTCAAGAACGAGTGTTGTGTACATCACAACCTTTGGATTTTCCTGATGAAACCGGCCAGAGTCCTTAAAAATCAGTCTACTGACTTTTATAGGCATATAGGCAACCTAGAAAGTCAGGGAAGGTCTCGTTTTTTTAAGCCAGTACACATTGGCATTACAAAAAAGTGGATAATGCACGACAATTCTTACATATAGCCCCTGCTTTACAGTAAAACATTGATACAGTGAAAATTATACTATGATACAAACAGCAGCTCTAAAAGAAAATCTTGTCATTGTTCAGCTGAAGGCAGTTCAGTGTTGATTTAGTTTCGTTGTAAAGATCATCAATTATAAATGAGTATGTAATCAATAAAGCAGTTCTGCAGAAAACAGTGATGTCACTGTCCAGCTCAGTTCAGTTCTCATTTAATAGTGTTAGTGCACATTAAACAATATTGTTGAAATAAATGATGCACTGTTAAAAGTTGTGATCTAAATTTTTATCATAGTCCACTATTATGGTTTTGAACCTCCTGTACAGACTGAATTCTGACTGAACGTTGACCTTAAATCACCTATTTTACATCACAGTCTTCTCCATTTAACTTAATTGGAATGACACAATTTGCCTCTTCTGCTTCTACCAACTCATGTTCTGTCTAAACTCTTATGGACAAATCCATGATGCATAAAGACACAATGATTCATCAAGTATAGATTGTATGTATATTACCATATTACCTTATTTTTTCTCTTAAACCCGCAAATCTTCTAATATGAAGGAAATTGCTCCTGAACATATTTTGCTTGAAATGCCACTTCCTATTTCTATTCATTTTTTAATTAATTAATTGATTTAGTAGTACTTGCCTTATTATATATGAATTATGAGAAGAAAAACGAAAAGCTCATGACCTGAAAAGTCCACCTTAGGTTTTGATGTGGTGTTATGTCACAGAAAAGTGGAACAGACCTTTATTAACTATCTTGTTTTGGGCCTTGTTTTTCTCTCTCCCAGTAATCCCCAAGGAATTAGTACAACAATATCTTGCTTAATTTCATACGCACTGAAAAAAACGATGTTGCTGAGATAAGAGCATCGACGTCACTGTTTCACACATAGGGATGACGTAGGTGTTTAAGGCAACCGTTATCCAATTTCAGATTACCTTTTCTCCGAGCCGTTTTGACACTTAAGCCCTTTGCGTGGCCTTTTACAGGTTTGTTATATATGATGTCTCATATTTGACAGTGAAAACCACAACAAAGAGAGCTTTTGAAGCCGCATTAGAATGATCTCGATGAGTAAGTGACATATCATTCCTCCAAGGCCTCTCCTTTGTTTGCTACGTAAAGCATGCTGAAACCAAACCTACTTATCTTAACCAGAGTCCTTTCAAGTGTTTTCCCACCTTAACGTCTGTGGGGTTTCTTTCTCATTGACAGAAGGATAAAAACACCTGAAACCAATGTTGGCCATTCCCTTAAAACTATTGCTTTGTATAGTAGCCTACACTGTGACTACTTAGGACAGCCACAATTCTGAATAAAAACATGCAGGAAGTGTAGCTGGTTCTTAGTTCCTAATCGCATCAAATAATCAAAATTGCCAGTGTATCAATGACGTCACCTTGTGAATAGCCCAGTTACATCTTACATCATGTTCCCACACCTGTGACATGCATCAGCTGACGAAAGCGGTAAAAGTAATGTTTTTTCGAAGTTCTTAAAACAGGGCAAACCTCATTTTTGGTGTATTTGTGATTCTGTTGCATTGCCTGTGAGTGTTAGAGTGGTGTGTGTGTTGATTGTAACCATTATGGGGTGTGTGCAAGATTTGTTCCGTGTTTGGCATGCCAATGTCCAGCGTTTCACACAACACCTGCATTCCAGACATGCTTTAGAAGCAATGCACATTCACAGGATCCCTACTCAGTTCCTGAAGCTCCCAAACGGCACAGATTTTTGGATGTCTCCTTATCAGAGACACCTGTTTAAGGCATTGGAGTCTCTGCTATTGAGCTGATTAGAATAAGATATGTGATTTAGGAGAGTGTGTTTAGGGCTTTCAGGATTAGGCTTGGGAACCACTGCCTTAGGCATTTTACACAATATAGCTACAGGACTTGGGTGTGTTTTGTTCTGCCTTACAGCCATTAACACAACTATTCAGATCACATATTTTCTTTAAAAAATACCATTTGAGGAATTCAGTCTTCTCAGCATTTTTATGTAAACCAAATACTGTGATCAATCAATATTTAGGACAATAATATATAAGCACTGCCGCATGGCCCGGGTAGTGTTTGTAGTCAAGACCACCTAACCAGAGACCAAGACCGGAGTGTATCTGAAACCGAGACAAGAACAAGACTTTTAGGGGCTGAGACCAAGACAAAACCAAGACCGAGTCAAGACCAGTGCCCACACTATGACACAATAAACACAATAAAATGATTAAACATGATCAATAGAGATTGATCTGAAATCTTCACAGATTGATCTGAAACATTCACCTGATTTGAATCAGTATGATTTACATCCAATAAAAGCAAGGATGTTAACAAAAAAATTATCAATATGATGGCAAATTAGTGATATTTTCACAGTTATGGTTTTGTCCATAGCTGTCAACATTGAACATTGAAAATAAGTGAGATTTCCTGGAATCCATCCCAAAATAAGGGATGTTTATTTCTTTTACACGATTCTTACCCTCAAACTTTAAAAATAAAGTTGACACGGAGTAAAGCCTTTATTCTCACACGCGTCCGCACGTGCGCGGTAAAAAAAAGACATGTTGGGTGCACAAGACCGGCAAGACCTCATTTCGCATGGCTTTGTACAGCTTTTTTTGTGAGAGTGCGCACGGCACTGCATCCGAGGATGAACGACTTCCAAGCCAAATCTGTCTGAGCTTGTACGACTCACAATCAGAGCGTGAAAATACGGATATTTTTCGAGAAAATACTAAAACGGAAAGATGTCGGGAAAAGAGCTAAAATACGTGAGAAATACGGAAAAAATGGGAGGGTTGACCGTGATGCTTGTCGGGTCTTGAAAAGAAATCCTGAGTCCCTCAATGGCTGAGATCGAGACCAAAAGCGGCTTCAGTTCGAGACGAGACCATCAAAAAGTGGTCCGATATCAAGACCGGTCTCAAATACTACAGATGCGAGGCCTGGGCAGTTGACTGAACTGTCACTTGTCCAATCAGGCTAGTGCTGCATCCATGGTCACAAAAGTTTATCATTTGCATAATTTTTACAATGAAGACAGTGTTATTTTACATTTGATTATTCTATTTCTGGACCTGAATCTGAAAAGTGCTGTTCTGACCGTTCTTAGTATTGAACCCTGTAATAATATTTTTTAAATATATGGATCTGGAAATTGTGAATTGTGGTATGAATTTCATGACTTCACAGCATGCTCCAATATTAACTTTACTGCACACCCAAGTATGTATTTTCCTACAAGTACTTAGTGTTTTTTTGTATCCATTTAAATTAAAATATGCCGTCTCTACTCGCTATGGTCTATTCTTCACCATGTCTGCGTGGAGTGAAGGACACTCCATCATGGGATTGGCAGTCGTCATTTGACCTACATATGTAGGCTCCTGTTGTTTTTAGCAGCCAAGACCACCCACAGTAGAGTCTTTTTCTAGTGGACACTGATATCCACCTTATTCCTTCGCCCCATGACGCTTTGCGCGAATTAGTAACTTCCGTTAAGCTGTAAACAATCAGTGAAAGGCTCGCTCTATGAACACAATACTGGAAAAAAATTGTCACAATGAGATGACATTAATCGACTCAACCATTGAACATTAAAATTAAATTTAAAAGTTTTTGGTTAAATATCATTGTAGTAGTCTAAAATATATATCTGTATTGTATAACAAGCCTTAATCAAAAATGTTCATTAACTTCAGCATTACGTGACACTATATCAAAGTGATTTCCATCATTTTGACGAGAGATTCTTCTTGCGTTCCAGTGAATTATTAATGGAATATCGTAAATTAAATTTGGTTGAACAGGCCACGAATATGCCTTTATGTTGTCCTTTTTCATACTTTTATAGTGTATTTTAAAGGAAAAAAATTATCATAATGAGAAAAAAAAGCAGCGACCGAAAAGAGCTCTTGCCATAGATATTCTTGTTATTTAATTTCTCAAGGTGTCTGAAAATAAATCATGAAGAGAAAATTGACAGCACATCCAGTGAAACTCACAGATCAGATTAATTGTAGGGCAACCTTATTATTTGAAATGATTCGTTTCAACCTTTTTGAGTGGAAGTTCCCTAAACCGGAAGTGCCGCCCACCCATAATTCAAAACGCAGTAAGGCTGTGAGGAATAAAGTGGATAAATTCTGTTAAACATTGACTGGTCAGATAATATCTCGCCCAGCTTAATATTCTCACTGCTTTACTTACAATGCACTGTTGTTTTGCAACATCCTTCTGTACAATATTCAATTAAGTTAAATGAGTCACATTTAATAATAATAATGATATTATAATTTTTATTTATATAGCGAATTTCCAACACCCAAGGTCCCTTTACAAAGATTAAAGTGAGGTTTAAGGAACAGAAGCAAAATTATTTGAAGGAGTATTTCCGTGAGAACCAGGTTCTCTTACTACACAATTACATTCTTTAGATTTATTTTACTCTAATTACCTATGCTCTCATATGCCACCTGCACTCATTCCCAAGTGAAGGAAATAATAGACCATTGATGTAAAGATAGAAAGATGCCTGAAGAAACCACATCAGACCGAATAAGAGGAATTTGCTGAAACGCATACCTGACACCTCTGCCAGGACCACAACCAGAGAACAATTGTCTTCATATCACAATAAATCATCAAGGAACAAAATGAAGTTTGCAATACACATAATAAACAATTTAATATACACCCCCATATCTGTTATCTAAAAATGAATGCATGAGGATGAGTTAAGGTCTGTCAGCCTCCAAGGCAACTTCACTGCACATTAACTTAAATATTAACTTTGTTTTAAAAAAAATTATTACATCTTTGATCAAAACAAAATGTATTCAGTTTAATGCAATTCTTATTGGTCAATTGCAATGACAGTTAAAGTGTATAACTGACAATTGTCCTAGAGAACCGATTTCCTATGTAGTTGTACTTGTTTTGTATCCTGCATCACTCTGGTCTAGCTCTTACATATTTCAGATGAACATTTCAATATTCCAAATGTATTTACTTGCACTACTGTACTGCTCAAAATGTATTTTTTTTTTTTTAATAATTGTACTCAAGGAAACATTAAATTGATCAAAAGTGAGAGTAAAGATGTAATATCAGTTTTCACAACAACAACAAAAAGCAGTACAGCTGTTTTCAATATTGGTAATATAAAAGATTGGTTTCTTGAGCACCAAATCTGCATATTAGAATGATTTGTGAATGATCGTGACACTTAAGTCTGGTGTAATGATTAATTGTAATCCTTCTAGTATTTTAAATTGAAATAATATTACTGTTTTACTGTATTTTGGATCAAACAAATCAATCTTGCCATCCCCTAAAATCTTGAAAAGTAGTGCATTTATTTGGCAAGCAGACATTTGAGAAGACACAGGAAGTTACTACATTTTGAATCATTGGATTATGAAAGATGTTTTCTTTAGAATAACATACTGGCACGTGATTCAGGATAATTCTTCAGTCTGTTTCAACATTGCTAAAATTAACAACCCAATGGTAATACCACATTTTCCTTCATTTCTAGGGGGCCTAAACTGATTTAATCATAATTAAATCAGTTGATAATGAATGTAAAAATTTATCACAGGCTTTTTCGAAAGATTTATACGGGCCTGCCTGTCCATTATCACAGCTAAGCAGCGGCTCTTCTGAAAAAGGAACCCTGGGTATCTTTGCAAACATGACTTTGTTGAGACAGTTGTTACCAATCCCCAAATAAGGGCCCAGTTAACAATGAGGGGCATTTAAAGAGGACATGAAGGAGAGGGCACATGAAAGACAACAGAAACTGAGCGTTTTAGTGTGAGTTCGAAAGATTGGGGCTTTGTGACGCTCTCTCTATCAGTTCTGCAGACGATGATGCAGTGTCACGGGAGACAGAGCTACACCAGGCTTGGTGTGTGGTACGTACAGGATGTGTCTTTACATTTATGGGCTTTTCTTATGGGCACACTGACATTGTTGGGTTACAGGCATACTAATGGATCTACAAGGTTTGGCTGCACGCTCTGTCATGATTGCACAACCAGAAGGTCTGGGTCTGGTTGGAAGCTTTTGTATTTGTCTGTTTTTCTTGAAGAGGGATTAAATTATTTTGTTTCTATTCTTTGGAAAGTGTCGCCGAATTGTTTTGAGAATCTTATTTTTCTTTGTTTTTCTTGCTGTAGGCCATCTTTGAGACGAGGAAGTTCTTTCACCTTCCTGACTCCTGGACCCAGTGGGACTTCACGCTGGTGAGTAGTTTATGACAATCATATTTGTGAATTTAACTGAATGGGTGATTTAAAACTAGGCTACTTCTCCCATGAACCACAAGACAGACTGACTCTGAGTTGTGGATTCCAATAACATTTTATATTAGCTTGTTATAACACAAGGATAACACTAAATCTTATACATTAGGCAGGATGCAATGATTAAAAAATAGTGAAAAAATCTGCTTTTATCTGGTTAATCAAATAGTCAAATCTGTAGATTAATTGATTATCAAAATTATCATTAGTTGCAGCCTAATTAGCTGAAATAGTAAATTTTTATTGGATACCATTACTAATATCTTTATCGATACTTTTCGATATTTGAATGAACTACTAACTAGCATTTTTCTCATTTCGTCCACCATCTTTTGGATGAATTGTTTCACTATTCCGGTTCATGGAAGTGCACTATAGGATTGCCCTCTCCACAAAGAATAGAATAGAATATAATCTACTTGGCTGGTTGTTTTTAACAATGTTATACTTTTAATAGCGAAAGCAAATTACACATGACAGGATTGTTCTGGTAAATTCACATAACCAATCCATGTCAGTCCATGTTCCATTTTTGTCTTATTTGCAGTATTTCCTCAAGTAGCAAAGAGGTATATATTAAACAATTTTGCCATTTATTCTTGGTTGGTTTATGTAAAAGTTTGGACTCACTTTATATTAAGAATGTAACTACTTTGTACTGAGTAAACCCAACCAGTTAAACCTATACCACAAAATCTGTCTTCTACCCATATCACTCCTCCTTAAGCAGCAAAAGTGTTTTGCAATAAAACACAATAAGTACACTGTACCTAACAATTGATTTTTTTTTTTTAAAGACGCATAATATAAAGTTTAATACAAAACTTTTTGTATCTTGTATCACTCTGGTCATTGCTCTTCTCACATATTTGAGATCAAAATTTCAATATTCCAATGCGTTTACTTGAATATACACAACAGATGACTTTTGTATTTTAAGTGACGTGAAATGCTGTAGCCCCATTAATGGTGCTTTAGTACGGTTCATCAGTTTTCATGCCTCAAAAACTCTTGTAATACTGTACCCAAAAGGTCATTTTTGTTCAACTTTCCATCCTTTTCTTTAGCAAGTGTACTTTTTCCGTGCACTTTATGAACAATTTGGCAGATATTGTTTTCCACTCAACCATCACGTGTCATCAACTGATGATATCTTAATCCTCACATGACATCACGTGCCTCTGGTTCAGCGGATGCACAAATTGCCACTGATAAATTTTCATCAAACTGAACCCAAAATAGCCCTCATTCCCACTGAATCAGTTAAGCAGTAAATGCAAATTAGTTTGTTATTGAACACAGAGTAGAGCCCGTTTAGAGCATTCCAAAGTTTCTGAAGGCCAAGCGAAACGCAATCCATCTCTCATCTATAGGAGGGGGGAGGAAGCGGGAAAGACGAGCAGACTGCTTTATCGCATGCCAAAACGTTCCTTTCGATATGTATTTTTTTATGAATACGCACACATTAGCTCATCTAGGGGGCACATGGGCCTCATTAGGCTTCCAGCTCAAGCACCATTATCTCACCTTCAAAAACCTGCAGAGGTAAAAGTATTCCTCCCTCCTCTTATTCCTGCTAGAATCTCCGGAACATGAAAGCATTGTCATTAATGTGGAAATAGTTCTTCTAGTTAAGGCCGTCTACATGGCTGCAGGGTGTCCGTGGTGGTGCAACAACAGATGGATTATTCAAGAAGTGGCCTGCAGAGCTGTGATATTGCCGGATTTTATTTTTGACTGCACGTTGTGCCAACATATGCTGATGACTTGTTGATAATAGACAAAAAAAATACAATGTCTGAGATGTATTTCTTTAAGTTATTAAAATATTAAGGATTAAGGCATATCGTATTGTCTACTCATAAGAAATGCAAGGCTGTTCCTTGGAAAAATTGTTTGTTGGTTTGGTGTTTTTCTTATGTGGATTCGCATTACAATGTGAGTCATACACTGATTTTAAAAGATAAAGGAAGCAAAGTGAGACAGCTGGACTACTTTTCGTATTCTTTCTGAAGGCGACATGCTTAATGGGGAACAGTGTTTGCTCAATTGATCGCGTGAGTTTATTACAAATGCAGGTAGCATTTGTGCACAAAATTACCTCACAAAACTGATTTCGGACAGACATCTGAGGCAGCATAAAGGATTAATGATCTACAACAAAATAGAAAGCTTTGGTGATAACTTGGCAGATAATTACTACAATATTAATTTCGCTAGGAATAGACAAAAAGTGGAAAACGTTGGTCAAAAATGTACATTTACACATAAACTGACCACTAACTGCAACTTTCAGATGCCATCTTTATTGTTTAGCTTAACTATCACAGACTGAATGCACAGACTTGTGGGATATCAAAGGCACCAAAGGATATGTCTATGCTGCCTTTAAAAATCCATCAGATAAAGGTATCTCAGGAGACAGGAAGTGAAGCTAACACGAGATCTCTGGATGTGCCTTGAACGCCTTCCGACTGGAATGCATCCTCCAAAGCTATAATTTTTAGCTTTCAGACGCAGCGGCATTTTCACCAAGCCGTCTTATTTTTAAACTCCTTTCAACCAACCACCACAAGTCCACTGTTCACATCCAGTCAACCGCTTTACCATCTTACTATTTTCCCCCTAATTGAATATCTAGTTTTACTTAGAAAATATCACATTACAGAAGTTAAATGGTATGTGAATACATTCTCATTCTTTAAGACTTTTCCCCAATGATTAGTAATGAATTCCTATTCTAACAGATGGGCTCATGTTGTCCAAACCTCTTAATCCCAGATCTTACTGACCCCTTCAATATGCTGTGTCCCTGAAACGTGACTTTGATTGAGCTTGTTAGTAATAATCTAATTTTTTTCTGTGCCAGCAGCTGTTTGCTCTCATAAATTCTTTGCTGTAATATCCATTTATGGTTTGTCCACCAAGAACAGGCAGTTTGGAGCCAAAACATACACGCCTGTGTCTATCACGTTGAACTTTTCTCCTTGTTCCTCTCTCAAGTTTTAGTTCTTTTTGTAAAGCTTTAGTTTTATTCTTTTGAGTAATTTTGACTCTCCAGTGTCTGACCAAATGACTCAATTTTACATGCATTTTTATCTGAAAGCACTAGCATTATCGGTGCAACTTCACCTAGGTGAAATAGATGTTTATGATAATATCATAGCCTAATTGTCATTTTAAATGCGATCTGACAAAAAAACTAAACAAATAAAAAGATACCTAGAGAATCCGTGCATGCACTTCGCCATGATGTAGCCTTTTACGTTTAGGTTAGATTACTGCGTGTGCACATTTAGAGTGCTTGGTTTCACTGTGTGTTTTACTTCATCAAAACGCAGTAAAAATGTCCCTGTATGAATACTATCGCTATTTGCGCTATTACACAACTTCGAGAATGGAATCTCCTGATTAAAACAGATGACAAAGCAGGAGGGAAAAAAACGATATCATATGTAAAAATGCATAAATGATCACTATTAAACTATATAAATCAAAAATGCCCATCGTTCTGAATCTGATCCAGATGTAGCTCAAAATAACAAAAGTAGTCGCTTATCTGTGTTGTCCATTAAAACGTTCAAAACCAAACACCTGTGATCCACTCAAAAGCTCAGCATCTGATTGGCCAGCCATTACTGACAACTAAAACCCTCCAATCAGGGTCTTGATTAATTATCCCCTATCGTCTCTGAATGGGGATTTGCTAAATGATAGCTTGTCATTTATTGTTTTAGTGTTTGCTGACTTGTTTGCTGTGAATGGGTCTGATGTTAAATCAGCCTAATCTACTCATTGCCTCAATGAAACTCGACATGAGCTGGCTGCAGTGTTTGGTTTCTGATCACGCATATTTAAATATGCTTTCACACTACAAGAAAACAATAGGCTCATCAAGACATTACTTCTGTTAGTGGCAGCAACATCAAGAATAGTGGCTTTTCAATTGATACTTGTCTTAAACAAAACCTTAATTGACTTACAAACTGGCCCTGTTTGTGAAATGTTGCTTAACGGTATGAAGATTATGGGCACATTTGAGTTATAACTACCACCTGTTTTTAAATGCATACTTGTGATGGATTCAGAACTCACTCACAATGGGTTTAGCAGTGTTTCCCACAGAATTAGATTCTATTTGTGGTGGTGTGGGGTTTTGGTACCGAGGGAGGGGGGGGTTGTTTGTGCCACAGGGGCCTATATGTATTGTAAGCATGTTATAATTAGTGATGTGTCCTCCCGTATTGAAGCGTGTGTCGAGTAATCCGGGATGATTTCTGTGAAGCGCGTATCGAGGCTTGTGTCGGTGACGTATGTGGTGACGTTTGAAGCCTTGCGAGCTGGCTGTACCACGTGACTGCTTCAGTAAGTGGTTCGCGGTTTGGCGGTCTATTTGAAATAAGGGCCAGAAAAATGCAATGGATTCCCCTTCACACTTTTCATTTTGAAACATGTGCTGTCATTTGGAATTATTCATCAAAGTAATTAATCAAAAAATAAAAATAATCCTGATTGATACTTTCCTGATTGATACCATCCTGGTATGTACTATGCTGAATTATACAACAGGGCTCTCAAGTTTTGAAGAAAGGCAGCAGGAGTGAGAGAATCACGTGAACAATTTTAGGATATAATTTTTTCTTTTTTGCATTAAATCTTACCCAGATACAATAATACTATTTCCTGATTGGCTATTGTGTAGTACTTTTTTCTTTTTTTCATTGGCTGATAAGTGGCAGGCTTAACTGCAGAACTCCAGGGGACGCGCTTGATTCCTGCCGGTAATATGCGCTGCCGCTGCGGCATATTAAATATATTATAAACAGTTTTTACACGAGATAAATACAAAAGACCGAAACGAGTGACTGTGACAATCAATGCGTGACACTTCTTGCAGGTGTGATGAATGGTATATGTACTTCTCATCCAACCACAATCAAATACACTCTAGATAGCGCGATTTATCTGGATAGTTTTTTTTTATGATGTCAAGCAGAAATAAAAACAAATCGAAATGCCATAACAGTAGGCTATTTATTAAAATGTAAAGAGTAGAAAGTAGCCTACAGATAATTGCATGAATAGCCGTAAGGAGTAGAAGTAAAAAAATCGGCTGAAAAATAATTACTCCAGTGCTAAATACGTTAGATACCCAAAATGTATATTTGGACAGAATACAAGACAGAGTTATTTATTAAATTAATAAAAGACCAAATACAGGAATACTGGCTTCTAAACCTCAAAGAAATGCCATAATCAAGACCTCGGAGCAGAAATAGCTAAGTGAGAAAACACCTCACGTGCTGCTCACAGTATGTCTTTCCATGCTATTAAAGCTTGGATAACACACTTAGGCCTACATCTCTTTATCAGTAATAATATAATATGGTGGCTCTGTAATATATTTAAACCTACCAACGTCCGTTGCCATGATTTTTTGAATGACTGATCGCGAGAGGAAAAAATGACGTTATTTAGTAAATTGCGCGAATCTGTGGTGGAAACGCGACAGCATTTAACATAGACTAACTTTTTAGAGTTATAGTGTTCATTATACTGACCATTCAACTCCGGATTGATTCTGGAGGAATAAGCACCGGCAACAATCCGACCTCCAACGCATGATCATATTTTGATTCATAATCGTGCTCAAAGAGGAGGGCTATTCGCGTCTCCGTTGTCAGTTTGTATGAGTGGGAGGGGAAGGAGCGCGCAGCTCAACAATAAAATCAAAACCTGAAAATCAATGCGCGGCGGTCAGTGTTGATATTGTCAGGCCGCCACAGAATTAGTGAATGTATGGGAAACCCTGGGTTTAGTCAAGATTTAATTTTACATGCATTCAATTTTCCGCCCTCAACTTGTGAGTTTAATGATATTTTGCCTAAATTATTTATTTCACACATAAATAATGATGATAAAGTATTATGATAAAAAATACAATTGTTTTATCAAATAACAATAATAAAAACCATGTTTTGTCGTAATGACTAAAAATACAATTTTGCATATTCCATGTGGGCCTAGTTAAATGGAAGGACTGATGTCTTCTTGGGAGGTTCATTATGCTATAATTCAACCATTTAAACAGCCTGCCTTGAACAGTTTCGTAAAGTAGTTTCTTTGGGAAAAGTCCAGTAGAAGAGAACACGGGCCAATAACAGAGACCCTGAGGGCTCTCAGTGGCCATTGCAGGTGCTACAGAAATGTTTACAACCCCTTCACACCCTGCACACACACTCCACAGGTAGAATTTTCACTAGACAGATGCCCCACCAGCCCCCGACTCCCACACACAGGTGCTAAAAGGCCTTAGGGATAATGATGTCCTTCCTGAATCTGACTGGACCTCCTTAGGAGCCATTGTAACCCTTAATAATACCAACTTTCAGGACAGCATTTTGCATACTCTCAAGGAAACCAAAAGAAAAGTTTGGAAAAGTTGACAAAAGAATGTCTTCCTCGGTTTCTCTCTCAAAGCCAGAACGTTTGCATTTTTGTAAGTGTCCCTTTCTAGTTTAGATGTGTATTGTGCTACAGATTCTTATAGACTGTTGTCTTTTTGCAGAAACGCAAGCGCAGAGAAAGGGACGAATGCGGACGCAGTCAGTCTCTGCAGCTTTGACTTCAAGGTAAGAAAACCAGCAAAACAAAATTGGTTTTGCAAGGCTAAGATATGGCACAACAGATTTATCAAAATACACAAATCAAGAGGTCTTGCTTTTTAAACCATTTCCTGAAGTCAGTCCGCATGGCTTAAAACAACATTAAAGTCTCGTAACATCAAGAAAGAATTGTCAGCAAAATCAAAGCCATTTTACACAAGAATCCTAGATTAAATCATTTGATGTGGCAGTATTCAAAACCTTTTAACCTTAAACTTGTGGAACTTAATCTTAGAAAATCTTTCCTCTGATAATCCAAAAGGTCATTCTTCCATAACCGTAAACTTTCCATGATTACTGTCAGTAATTATCCTAATTTCAGCAAGGGCTTAATTGAGACGCGCTGCTGTGTAAACAGATTTTCTTTTTTTTGCAATTTGACTCCCTGCTGATCTTGACTCCTCTCTGGTTTATTTTCTTTCTTTTTTTTTTCATCTGAAATGGAACAGTTGACATAATATGCATCCATAGCAACCAAAAATGTTTTCTACAGCTTAGTAAGAGGTTGTACTGAGCACACCCAAATCTTCGTTTTAGACAGACAGGCAAACAATATAATTGAAATGACTTACCATCAGTCTTGCGCCTACAAGATAGGAGAGCTCTGATTCACCAAGAGTCTTTATGCCTTGAGTAATGGAAAAAATAGGCAAGGTTATTACACAAAAACAAAATATATATCATAACAAATCTATTTTTTGTATCGTTTTGAATGAGATTTTAAATAATGGATATTTATCTACAAAGGAACAAGACAACATTGATGAAATTTATCAGTACATGTATTGGTATACAATAGCATTATTTTGGACTTTGTAACTTTCATTTTATGGACGAAGACAGTCCATCAAAATATCTTCTTAGGTGTTTCACTGACGAAAGCGTGGTAACATTAGTTTAAGATCAAATTCTCACTATTGACTAGTTGCTTATTAGCATGCATATTACTTAGGATATTGGCTGTTCAATATTAATGCCTTAATCTGCATTACCTTATTCTACATCCCTTAATCCTACCAATGCCTAAACTATACCTTTCGAACTTTAATAGTAATTAGGCAAAATCATAGTTAATAGTTAGTTAAGTGAGAATTGGACCTAAAGTGTGACTCAAACATTTAAAAACGTTGAAGAATTAAGCCTCAATTTCTTCAGTACACGTTTTTGAAAATGTTTCAGTCACTTGTCCATTCTGCCCCAGACTATTGAGTGAAACTTGTTTCGCTGAGACAGCGCAGTAAACAAAAGTTCCCAACTCCCTTTGAGAATCTTCTAGAATGCATATTGGGGAAGGAGTGGGTTTTGTATAAATCACCTGTCCTAATGATGGCACCCCTTTCATTGCCCCATGCTTTCCCTTTAGGGCCTTGTTCTGATGAAATTACATTGTCATCCCGAGACTGTCAAATTGAGATTTGCCTCACTTTCATATTCTGCATAAGTCCCGTAACTACAGAATTTGCACAATCAAGCTGAGAAGTGTCATAATGTTGGCTTTACGGTGTTACAGTTGGAAGTTCTTTCTTGTATGGAGTGACTAATTCAGCTAGAAGACTGACCAAACACTTTAGACCAGATTGCAATATATTGTTCAAGTTGTGAGAAATAGAAAGATAGAGGCTGTGTGTGTGGTATGCGTCCTGACTGTGTTTTGTGTCTGGTCAGAGGGGTGTGTTATTAGTTACCTGCTTTGTTTGGTGGCAACCATCTTTGTTGAGGATGCATTGACTCAGAGTTAAATATATTTGAGAATTATCTGGATGTTTGTGCTTTTTATCTGTAGATGGAGTTTTGGTGGCGCACCAAAGAAACCACTAAAAACAAAAGTAGTTGAAAGCAAATTTTGGTTCCACACATTTAGTGAAACCACTATAGTAGACAAAAATGGTTATTGTGCAAAATATTATGTTTTTCTGCAAGTCACATAATAACTTAACACAAGTTTAGATATTATCTATCTGTGGGTCTTGTAATTTTTCCTTTCAGTTTCTTTATTAATAAGAGGATGTTGCCAACAGACTTCTCAAGAATCTGATAAGTTTTGATAGGGATGGGGTGTAGTTCACCTTAAAAGCCAAACACTAGGCTATACCGAGTAATTTTATTTCACCATAATGATATTACATCACAGCATAGCTCTATTTTCTAATGACATTATATTCAGAAGACAAGTAAATAGTCAGTAATAAACTAAGTTCAAGCATAAATTAAAAATTAGACTAAAATTAAAAATGGAAATCGGATGTATATCTCATTTGTTTGTTTCTGTCGGCAGCATGACAATATAGTTTGTTTTCTCACGTCACTTTCTTTATATATGCAACTTCACTGCATAATAAATGCATAAAAGTGACCAGTTGAATATAAAGAAATGAAAATAGATGGTAATCTTGACATTAAACATTTGGTTCTGGTTTGCTTGTATTTTTGTCACATTGTTTTAACCGTCTTGAGGTGCCAGTCCTCTCAGCCTCAACGGCAAACACACTGCTGTTTTTCACTAATGCAACAGTCAACAAATGTATTACTTTATAATACGAAAACATTTACTGTAGTGTACTTTATAACACCTTTCTTATTGTCGGTTTTAAATCTGTATCTAAAATGTCACACTGACTGTGCAGCGCTCAGCCTCAAGTGTCAAAACAAACTCCACGAGGTGTCAGTGATAGTTTATTTTGCCTCTAGAGGTCGCTCTCAAACTGGACAATGACAGCGGACACTTCTACAGCTCCAGCAATGGACACAACTCGGAAAAACTGTCAAGAATGGATTTGTGCCGGTAAAAGATTGTTCCAGCAATCAGTTATCGGTGCCGATCAATCGGTAAACCTCCATTTAACATGTATTTGGGAACATGTATTATCACATTGACATAATCTGACATTTTGTGCACAGATGATTTGAGCGTTTCATTGAGACACGTTTGACTGTAAACCTGTTTCACAGAAACTTTTTTTTCCAAAATAAAAGCTCAAGGGTTTGTCTTTCAATTGATGAAATTAGGACAAAAGTATCGTAATTTTTCTAGTGTAAAGTAAAATAATATTTTGTTCCATTTCCATGCATTTGTTTTAAAAATAAAATAATACTTTAGTTTTAGTATTATTATTATATTCTAATTGTTTGGCTTCATAAAACACCAAATATAGATTTAAACTACATCACAACTAAAAAAGAGGGTTGACAAGTCCACAAAGTCTAGGTACAAGTCATATACTTTATACTCTGTTCACTTGGGTATGAGGCTCTTAATTTTGAACTCCAGATGCATTTAACTTATAGCATAGAGGGACAAAGTCTCACAGAATCCTGTAGAAAACACTGCATATATAGATACATTTTGTAACCTTCATTGATGATTATATTTAAGCAGCCAAGCACCGATCATTAGGCATTTTCCAAAATATCGGTACCAGCCGTTAAAATGGCCGACAATGTGACTGAAGTATTTCTCTTAATAGCGCGTGACAGTTATAGCATTGAGACGTATCATATTGCAGTATGACGTTATCCATTGCTAAATAATGGCTTATCGGAGACTATCTGACTGACCACAAAGCTAACACATGCCACTATCATCAGTCTGTTCTGTTGTGACAATAAAAGAAACAAGTTTCTTTTTTAAAATGCATTATCATATTATTTTAGTTAAAACTCATAAATAATTAATGTTAGGGAAACCTGTTAATGTTTTTGTTGCGCATTTTTGAAATTAAAAAATAAATTAAAAATATCGGCCGATATATTGGAATATTGGATTTTGAAACCAACAAATATTTGTATCGGTATCGGCCTTCAAAATCCTTTATCGGTTCGAGGCTCTTATTATATTACGTGAAGAAAAAGATAAATAAGAATGCAAACAAGATGAATGAATAATGGGGCATGAAGTGATGGCAGCAAGTGATAGTGATTCCAGCGTAAAACAGTTTCCAACACACTCAGACGTCACAGGCATCTACAGTCTATACTCAGTTCAGGCTTGTCTTGTAACCACACCTTTGTTATAATACTGGTACTTTACTGATACAATTTCCTCCTCCACTGATGAGAAATTGGAAGCTTTCAAAGAACATGGACAAAGAGGTTATCTAGAAGGCTTTATGGTTCCCATTTGCAAGCTGTGTTTTTTACACTGCTAATCAAAATCTGTACTAGTACAGATGATGCATCCTGGAACAGTGAACACATTTGAAATGCCAATTCAGGCACCTAGGCTGCAGTGCCATTGAATTATCCACCAGGGGGCAGCACTTTGTTTATCCACTGCACATCGTTCCACTTGCAGCCTATTCAACTGATCATATCAGATCAGAGCGTAGCAAGTTAGCTCACATTTTTCCCGTCAGGCAAGCTCACACACGGCCCACATAACATAAGTCACTCTTGTGTGATGCTGTTTAGCGCTAAAGTAGGAGTGCTGTATTTGTGCTTCACACCCAGATGTCCAGCTGTCATGTGTGTCGAGGTGTTAACCCGCAGGGGGTTCAGGCTGAGCCGCGCTCTCATGCAATATGGCCGCCACACCTTTCATCAAAACACACCGTGAACAGTATGAAAGTGTCTCCCCATGGGATGAGTAATGAAGGAACCCTATAAGTGACTTCACTCATACTGATATTCAACTTTCAACGATACATATGCACAACTGTTATGGTGCAGTACTGATTTGTCATAATTAAACAATTGAATTAATTAAATATTAAATTGCTAAAATCATCTATCTTTGTTTAATCTCTTCACTTTTTTGGAGATACACACAGATTTGTGATGAACACAGGTATTGAGTAATGTTTTGAATAATAGAATAAAGCGTAAACTGAATGCAGTTTACATTAGCAAATAATTGCTTCTGTTTGACTCGTCCACTGAGATGGAAAGTGTCCGGATGCAAACACACTAATGCATGTCTTGTTTCACACTCTTGTATTGACACAGGAGGGTAAGCTTAGAGTCTGCACATCGTTCATCTCCATTTGCTTAACGCATTCCAATGCTTTCACACATTTTAACACAAATCTCTATTAAAACCCACTGACACATCATGCTAGTCCATTTGCGTAGCTAAAGTTATTACCACTGCTGACCATGAGGGAAGGTAGCAGTAAAAGTTTTGGGTCTGTAGTGAACCAAATTGCATGGTCGCACAAATGTGGAAATCAACGGGTGTGCGGTTTTGAAAAATAGACAGAGAAAAGCAGCTTTTGTTAAGCAGGATGTGTTTACGGTGTGGTCTGGGTCAGTTTCTGCTTCGGATCGCTGAAACTTTTTGAGACTCATCAGACTTTCCCACACACCTCCAATACACAGACAGCCACCAGAGCTCTGTGTGCATGTGACCCCCTCAGCCCTGATTGATATTGTAATTGATCATCCCCTCCCCTGCTGATGAGTGGGTGATAACGACCCAGGTCTTCATTAGGCAGATCTCAAAGCAAATATGCCTGTCACTTTACACCCTTCATGGAACTCAAAGACATACATAAACCAATCCACTTTGCATAGTGAAAGCAAGTCTTTTTCTATTAGCAAAACAACTTCAGTTCCATTTCATCTTGAAACTTGCTACTGCAAACTGGGGAATTTGTGAGGTTTTAGTTGGTTTATTTGTTTTGAAGTCCAAAAATGTACTTTAGTAGCAGTTTAAGTCATAACATTTTAGTCAGATTTTTTTCTACAAAAGGTTTTGTAAGCTTTCCTGCTTTATGGATGGTAACATTTTGACACTACTGAAATGTAGAAACACAGTATCTAGAAGGCAAATGTTAGCTTTGTTGATGTGAGGTAGCAGAGTCAGGTTTCTCAGACTGTTCAGAGTCATTTACATACCCCCAACTCCTTCCTCTTGCCATTGGTGAGTTTCACAATGACTCCACCCTTTTAAAACTCTGTATATAAGCACTCCCTACCTCTCACATCCCTAGAACAAAGTTAGAGATTGTTAGAGCACACACACCAAGAGTGTGTTTAGAAGTTAGAAAGCTCCGCTTCAGGCGGGCAATCACAAGTTCAGGAGATCAGTTAGAGGTTTTTAGACCTCTTATGTTACGTCGCGTTTTTATTTTAAGAATCACTTGTGGATTATTGCCCACCCTTGGAAATAACAGAAACCAACCAGTGGATTTTATTGAAAGAAATGGTGGCTTACGATGAACCTTGTGTGGTACCTATCGAACGGACTTTACAGAAGATAGACTATCAGAACCAGATTTACAAAAGAACTAGAGGTGAGACCCAAAAACGATTAATCACAAATGCTGTCCTGTTGTTTCTTTTGCTCTTTGTTTTGCTTGATAAAAGCATGTTTAAGTTTCTACACTTTCTTTATCAGCCTAGTCAGAACCTTGCCCTCTTGTTATCTTGTATGCACACTGGCCTTTAAAGGAGTAAAAACCACAGGTGTGTTTCTCAGAGAGTGTATCTGGCGAGAGGGGCTGAGTGTGTGAGTGCTCTGCAAATCAATGAGGCTAAAGGTCAACTTAAGTAGTCATTGAATTACTGGATTAGATTTGAACAGTTTTAAAAAAAAATTAAATTGTCTTGCCGAAATGGTGGCTAAATATACAGGAAGTTTAAAGGCTGTGTGTTTGGTTGTCTTCCTAAGCCATAGTTTCACATATTTTCTAATGGTTTGAAGGCACCCTTCAGGGCCTTTTCAGCAAGCAAAGATTAAGGGGCATTCTAGATGTCTGAAAGCAGTCACATTCCTGTAGCCCAGATATGCTTGAGCCCTGCTCTGAGCTATAAGCAATGTATTCAAGACCCAGAAAGAGGCTTTAATCTTACTTCTCTTCAGCAGGCTGCCATTCCTGTTTGTGGTTTTAACTCTGATTCAGGAAGTGGCCACAGAAAGGGTTTAGTTGTCGGGAAGGCTACAAGCAGAAGTTGCAAATTATGAATGAATCAGGAGGTTTTTAGGAAGTTGTGGCTCAAAGCTGAGGGACTTTGGTTTAGTCACAACAATAGTTTATTTAGTTCCCTCCATGCATTTGATAAATCGCATGCATTACCTATACCAGGTAATCAAACAATAAGTTGAATTGGTATGGCTCGCCAGTAAAGATTTAAATAATTCAATCCATTCATCAGAGGGATTTTGAAGAAAGAACAGAAACAATACCATAGACTTCCTTTGTTTTTATGTAAAGCTAATTATAATGATTTCAGACTCCTAAAAGGAAACCGTGATTTTTTAACTTAATTTTGTTTTACCTTTTGATTTTATCACATTTTTAGCATCTAGTAACAATTATGTCTCCAAGGTTTACCTGAGCAAACAAAATGTTACACAGCAGTGGTCTAAACTTTAGTTCCTGTGGGGGAGGCTTCCCCCTGCTATGTTCTCCCATTCCAACTCTCCAGGGGGTCCCTAGAAAGTCAACACAACTAGATACAGCCACACTCTGTCTGTCTGCATGTTGCTCTTTCCACACAGATGATCTATAATTTCAAGAAAGAGAGAACAAAAGTGCTTGCCATTGCAGGGATTCCCTAAACAGCAGGAAGAGCACAATGGGCAGCAGCAATGCTCTGATTATTTGCATAGAGCCACTAATCACTCACACAGGTACTTCTGTGGCCTTTGGAATTTAGTGTTTAGTCAGACTGCTTCCTTTGCGTTCTGTCTTCCCAACATCTTGTGTTTTTGGCCACCATTGGAGAAGGTTCAGATGTGGTCTTCATGTTTACTTGCATGATATGTTAGAGCGGAGGAAGGACAGGCGGGCAGAACTGGGCAGCCAAGTTTAGTTGGGGTTGGGCCACAGTTGCAGTTCCCACTAAAGTGAAGTTGTAGATCTGCTCAGCAGCTGTCTCCGCCGGTCACTGGAATGGTGTGGTTTCACTTTGCCAAGATGAGAACAACACATCCCTTTTTTATACTTTCAGCAGCTGGAAAACCATCCAGCACTGGAAAATCTATTGAAATGTGCATTTTAAAAAGTGCCAAGCACATAGTGCTTTTTGTCCCCGTCGCTTGAAAGACACCAACACTTTTTGACGACAAAGCTCACATTGTTCCAGGAACGGTAGAAGTTTTTTTCAGTCAGATCTCTCAAGTGAGTGTAGGATCAACATCTCAGATCTGTTTTGCTTTGATCCCCCTCCCCTTCCCTCTCAGGTCTGTTGAGGTTGGCTGGAGGCCCAGTCATTATGGACGTAGGGTTTGAGAGTGCTCACCTCCCCCTCTTACATGGGGTTCAGGTGCGTCCGTATCTCTCACGCGAGGGCTACAGGGCCTGCCTGAGACACGAAACCATAAACAGCTCTTAATGGAAGGAAAGAAAGAGAAGAGGGGGGTAGAGTGCTGCCTGTTTACAAGGCCTGTGTCAAATCTGTAACTTACCATGGTGGTCCCTCTGACCCAAAAAAACTCCCCCTTGAAAAAGAGCACATGTATCTATTAAGTGCTCTGATTTGGAGACCTGTTTGCTATAGTTAGGCCATAATGTCGAATGTGTTTGTGGGTCATCAGCGTGGGACAGCTGACTGGAGTCTCCTACATTCCAGTCATGCCTCTTGAACCCTGGGTGTCCAGGGCTGCAGTTTGAGAGGGTTTTGTTCGTGTTTGTATGCGTGCATATATTGAGTGAGAGAGAGATTTTTTTTGCTGAGAGGGTTAGTCTCACTCGATGGGCATAACAGCTGCTAACTCAAGAGGTTAAAGCTTCGGCCTAGCTGCCTGCCGCCCAGGAAACACCAATCAACCTGACCTGCAGATGACCCCTTCATAACCGCACCAGTGAGGAGTTTATCCTGTGAATTATGCAATAGCCTCCGTTTAAGTGAGGTGGCAACTTGTGGTCTCAAAGTTAGCCTTCTTGTATTGGCAGTTGTGCATTTACTGAAGCACAAAGGAATCTGTTGTGGTCCGTAGGGGGTGACTTAAGTTTTAACGGTTATTTTCATCCATGTGTCTCATAGGAACCGTGTACCAAGCGTGTGAGGCCTCTTGGCCGAGTGACCTCGCTGGCGAACCTCATCTCTCCCGCAAAGAATGGGGCCGTCCGACGCTTCGGCCAGACCCTCCAGGCCTGGTTCCGGGGTGATGGGCGGTCTCCGGGCGTGCCCCAGCAGAAGCCCTGCAGCAAAGCCGCAGCTCCCACACCACCCAAACGCCGCAACAGCACACTCTGGTCCGAGACTCTGGACGTCCACCAGAAAGGAACCTTTTCCACCAAAGAGATTAAGAGACAAGAGGTGAGTACTGATGGAACTACGGAATCCAGACAGCACTGGAAAACCTAGACTATTAAATCCACTCCTAGTCTCCCTGCCAGACGCTACTGAATCAGGCCTATGAGACTTATGAAACCCAAAGGGCCTGGGGCTTGGAAAGTGCCCTGTTTTTATTCTCCATCGCTCTACCGCTCTCATTCTGGCTGTGTTTTTTTTGGCATGTGTTCTTAACACGCAATGGAATGGAGCGGAGAGAGTCTGGCTGTATATTGCCGTCTCAGAGTCAGACGTACAGTGCTGACATAGACTGGCTGGTACTGACAGCACAAAGCCTCCACCTCCCATTCACAACTAGACTTAGTAATCAGACATTACAGCAAACTGTGAGCCCCTCAAATATTTCCCACCAAAGAGAGAATCTGATTGATATGTAGGGGCTTGACTAGAAATACTTGAACTATCTTCTTAGTTTTGAATGTGTTGTTTACCATCTCTCCAGGCAATTTTTGAGCTGTCTCGGGGAGAAACAGGACCTGATTGAAGACCTGAAGTTAGCCCGAAAGGTTTGTACATTTCAATTTTTAGTTGGAACATTTAAAGCAAATAGACCAAATAAGTTCTTGGCTGTGCTTTCAGAGTTAGACATATTGGCTGGCTTCCTTCCTCCATTTATAGACAAGAATGTCTCTCTCTCTTTGAAATTAGAGGCTGTAGCTATTATTTACTCATTTTTTTCCCATTTTGTGTGTCCAGGCGTACCATGACCCCATGCTGAAACTTTCTATCATGTCTGAGGAGGAGCTGACAGCCATCTTTGGAGACTTGGATGCATATATTCCTCTTCATGAAGGTAGATATCTTACCCGGACATCTTATTGTAGCATAAACAATTGCGACAAGTAGTGCTAACTTATTCTTTACCCAATCAGATCTTCTTGCTCAGTTGGCGAAGGCTACAGGCCGAGATGGTACAGTGGGACAGATCGGCAAGATTGTTGTGAACTGGGTAAGTGATCGTTTTGCTGTCTTTATATTGTTATGACATGCACATGAATTGTTGAAAATTATAAGAGTGTTAGAGACTAACTCTCGCTTTCCTCCGCAGCTGCCTGGGTTAAATGCGTACAGGGCATATTGCAGTAACCAGTTAGCTGCAAAAGCCTTGCTTGACCAGAAGAAACAAGACCCAAGAGTTCAGGACTTCTTACAGCGCTGCCTTGAGTCACCTTTCAGCAGGAAACTAGACTTGTGGAGCTTCTTGGACATCCCTCGTTCACGATTGGTCAAATACCCCCTTCTTCTGAAAGAGATTTTAAGACACACACCAGCAGATCATCCAGACACAGCAAGTCTTGAGCAGGCGGTAAGTACAAACACACATCTAGCAAATGTAGGCTTTCAAAATGAGTTGTTTAAGCGGCATTTGGTGTTAATGCTGCCTTTGTTTTTCTTTTCCAGATAAGCATTATTCAGGCAGTGTTGGCTGACATCAACATGAAGAAAGGAGAGTCAGAATGCCAATACTATATCGATAAGCTGGAATATTTGGATGATAGACAGAAAGACCCAGCGCATAGAGCAGTGCAAAAGCCTGCTTTGCCATGAGTGAACTTCGCAACAAAAGTGGCACGGTGAGGTGGCCATCAGAAGGAAGGAATTGGCTCCCTTTACCTCTCAAACACATGATACAATGACGGGGGAATCTTTGAGAGTGCCAGGGAAGAAAACTGTTAATACTTGCAAATCAGTCCAACGTTTGAACAACATGTCAATAACCAGATCTCTCTTTTTCCCTCCATTCTTCTCCTTAGAAGTTGCACGTTTTTCTGTTCACGGAGGTTCTGGTCTTGACCCGGCCTGTGACACGGAATGACCGGCATTGTTTCCAAGTGTACCGCCAGCCAATTCCGGTGCAGGATCTCGTCTGGAAGACCTGCAGGACGGAGACGTTCGCATGGGCGGCTCATTCCGAGGGGCCTTTAGTAATGCAGATAAAGGTAAGGTTAATGCTTCTCAGTGTCTGATCACATCATTTCCTTTATACTTCCATTGCTTTTGCTCATTTGAGTCTTTCCTCCCCTGTAGCCAAGAACATCTTCCGGGTGCGCTTCCAGGACTCATCTCAGGGTCAGTCCCACACACTGCAGGTCAATGACATCTTCCACAAGCAACAGTGGCTCAACTGCCTCCGCAGCGCCATGTCGACCCAGAAAGATTCACCGCTCCCTGAGAATGAATCCATGTCCACCCCAGCCAGTACCAACATTTGTACCGAACGGCGCTCATCTACAGTCTCCGCCATCATCCATATGGAAGAGATGGATGAGAACTGTACGCGGGCCGCAGTTTCCGCCCCTTCCTCCCCCAGCTCCGAGGGAGCCCCCCAGCCCCACTCCTTCTGCAACCTCCACCCTCTCCTTGTCCTCTTCATCATCTTCGATTTCCGGCACCTCCCTGCCTCGCAAATCTAAAAAGGACAAGCGTTCCCTCTGCTCGCTGGGAAAGAGGAAGGAAACCATGGTGTAAAGACACCATGCGGAGGACTTGTATTTATGTGTGTGTAAAGACTGTTTCTACAGCAGTGTTTTTGTGTTACTGTCCACAATGGCAGCTATTACCAAATCCCTCCCCCAAAAACCCTCCTAGGTCCACATGGGCCACACCAGTACCAGAAAGACAGTATTTGAGGCGACTGTGTGAATCTCAAGGGATTGAAGACAGCCCGCACACTTTAAACCACCATGTTGATTTGTGTGAAAGCGCAAGATCACGCATTAGTCTTGTTTACTGTTAGTGTGGTCATTTTTTGTCGTTTATTTTATTGATATTGATTTTTTTTGTAATTAATGTTATACTTTTTAAACTTCTCAATAAGATATTTACTGTAGCTCTTTTTTGTTTTCATTAAAAGCACTGTGTTTAGCTTTTAGAAGGGAAGAGTACCCACTGAGAATAAGAGAAATAAATGAATACTTTGTAAAAGTCTGATTCATAGCTCTACTGGAAGGCAAGTCTTACAAGTACATTCCCATTAAACGGAAATTTTATCAGCTCCATTTTATATTTAAATCAGATGGTTTAATTTATCAAGAAAAGAACGCTATGTTCACTAGCAATATGATTTTAGTTTCCAATTGGAAAATTTGACATTTTGTAAATGCAAAAATAAAACCTGAGCCATATTTTTTTCCACCCGCCAAAATGATGGATGAATATTACAATGTAGCATCTTGCATGGAGCTTTACTTGTTGAGTCCTACCTGTATTACTATGAGGGCCCAGTGCATGTACATGCTTGTCGAAGCAGAAAGCTGACGTAGAACTGAGTCGCGTAGAAGAGAACTTGAATGTTGAATGAGGGCTTGAGAAATGTTGAAGTGATATTTAGAAGGAAATTTGGAATAGAGTTGGATACGACTAGATGGACTTGATGATTGGCGCTACTTCGAATATTAGCAACCATCCATGGACTTTGGTTTGCTGTTATTTTTATTTTGTAGTGTCTTCATGAAGTAGATGGCTTGATACACTGGTAAAAAGCCAAGATGTTGTTTTGAGAAGGAAAGATGAAAAGTATGTTGAAGAGAATGGAACAATTAAAGAAGGTTAAAGAATGTTATGACCACTTGTAAATGTGTGTAAAAGTTTGTAACCAAGAAGAATTGATGTACAATATTGAGAGGGACTGTGGTGGCCTGTATGTACAGTATGTGGTGTAAAAATCAACTATAAGAACAATAAAGGTCTGTGTAAGATTTGCAACTGACAAGAGTTTCTTATCTTTCTTCTGAGGCAAACTGTTCTACACTACAAAGCATAAATCCTACAAAGTTTTCCAAAGGCATTTCGGCAACACATGCCGACATGATGAGAAATGCATCATGAAATTGTTTCCAGAAATTCCAGATAGACAGGCACTCAATAAGCATACTGACACAAATTCACTCACACACAGGTTAATTAGTTAAACTACTCATGTGTTTTTCTCCATTGACAATGAATCACTCAAAAGGATTTTAAACAAATCCCCCAATGTGGGTGACATGCCTAAATCATCTTCCATTTTTAGCATTTGGATGATTTTCATACACTAAATCCGTCTCTTATCCAGTCTCCACTGCTCTAAACCCCCTCTCCATTTCATTTAGGACTTGGCAGCTACATAAAGTAAGTCTGTATTAAACAAATACCTTCATTTATCTCCACAAACCCCCTTTTCACTGATGGTATTTGCCTCTGATAATCTCTTTAGTGGGAGGCCCAGAACAAATGGGCTGTCAGGAGTCACTTAGCACGTCCGCTTTGGAGTTTGGATTCGAAATAACACGATCGCTTTGTTTGTCTGACGGTCAATCAGAGAGCTTGTGTGTGAACACTGACGATGGGTCCGAAGAATGCGATCGGTTCTTGTTTAAAGCTAATCCAGCCAATGAGTTCACAGCATGGATTGATTTTACGTGCATAAAGTCATTTGGCTCTTAGATACTCAAAACGGCCTTGTGCTTGGCAAGACAACTTTTAAGAGGTTCAGGTTTTATGGAGAAATTGCCTCATGTCTGCCTTTTAAGGGATAACGGAATTCTCTTAAATGTTCAGTTGTTTTGCCCGGAGAGGTTGCTGCTGTCGCGGATTTACTTTAATAAACGCTAATAATGTCGACACACAACATTTCCGGGGTCAGCTAATGGTCGCACGCATTTACGAGCAGTTTGGGTTATCATAAAGTGGGTTCTTATTGTGAAGCAACACTCCCGTATATTGTTCCTCACTGTATGGGAGGAAACACAGCTTTTATGAAGTCTACTGGGAGGAACTCAAACAAACTGATGATGGTTAGTTTACAACTGCGAACAGATGCATTCACAGGGAGACCTTTGGGAATTACCTTTTCATCAAATTTAACAACATTTCAATCTAATTTTCTGAAAACAGCCTAACATTATGGAAACGAAGGTCTGTCAAAACAGCCACTTATAGAGTTGCTGAATTAGCACCTACCCGCTTAGGTGTTGAAACAAGTATGGAGAGACTCTTGGCTCCAGAGTAAATCAAACTGGTTACATAAGCGAATGTGTCTTCTCGGTGTCTCAGATGATTGGGGTTATGTAACGTTTGACAAAGACTAATGGAGACCAAATCTTGCAATAAGGTGGTCAACGTCCTCATGTTGTTATATGGAGAAACACAGAGCCTTGGCCGACTAATAGATCTTAAGTTTGGATTACGTCTTCATGCATTCAAGAAATCAGATCTTGATTGTGATTTCATTGAGGCGACTGATATTTGATCATGAGTTAGTATATACAGAGTATCACGCTACTTTTAACCTAAAGGCACAGCAGAAAAAAAAGCTGATGAATACATTAAAGCTCAGATGTGGTCTTGTCTTCCATACATAGTTTGTGTCTGAAAAAGGCATCCAAATTCAACATTTGCGCCAAATAAGATGCCTTCAAGTCAGTTTCTAAACCAACTTATGCACAGGATTGTTGGGTTCAAATGGAATAAAATGGTGTATGATCGAGCAAATACAGGAATTCATTTATTTTTAAACTCCAACGTAGTATTCAACTCCCCTCCAAAATAAGCTATGTATATATTAAATATTTGCTTTGTTTCATCTAAAGCTCACCTGAAAATGGTTCTAGATCAGTAGCTACAGTGTTATGGTGATTTGAAAGCCTGTCAAAGCAGTTTCTTCTGGCAGTACTGGCATACACAAACACTGCATATTAGGTCATTGAGTGAATTGCTAGCTGCCTTCAGTTTCAGACACAAGCATAAACAAAAAGGACCCAATATGTAGGACAAGCAGCACAATAGTCTTAAAAAGAGTCAAAGACTGACGTAAGCTAGCATGCACTAACTTGGCACTCAGATACCCACTCTGGGACACTTTATTTAGACAGAACATGAGTTCATTCACCCAGAGGTACTTCAGAAAAGAATAGCATGATATGCAATGCAAAACACTGTAGCTTCCGAGCTAAAGGGGAAATTGGTGTCAAATTCATATTAATGCTATGAATCACTCAGTACTAGTCAAAGTTTGACATCCTATATTCTCTCTTGTTTCTTTTACATTATATTGTTCACATGCTAGCTCCTATTTGGGGACAAAACCCAAAACACAACCAACAAAACATTGAGCAATGGCCCAATGTTAATAGCACACAGGCTTTATACACATGTTGGAGCTGTGATGTTCATAGATGTGACTCAAGTAATTTAATTTCACTACAGTATCAATCAAAAAAAGTTTGTACAAATTTTTGCCATCTTGGCAATACCTCTGTGTACAAGTACATGCACAGCCAACTTGAATGAGGAAAAACCAAAAATAGATTTAAATAAAGTTGTAACACATGTCAAATTGAATAATTATATTATATACATTTATAATATAATTTATGATTTATATACAGGTTAATGTTAAATGAAATGTTAAATATGTAAATATATATAACAATCTTGTAGATAAATGTTGCACTGTAAAAAAATATATTGTTGGTTTAACAATAAAACAATAAGTAACCTGGTTGCCTTGGAATTTTAAGTTCATTGAAATGGAAAAAATTAGTTAAAACAATAAAGAAAATTTAATCACCAGAAACTCAAAATATTATGTTATCTGAACTACATAAATTGTCTAAGTTGATTTGACAAAAGAAAAAATGTTGTAATTGCACAAATCATGAATTTTTTTTACAGTGAATTCGACTTAATTTAACTTTTTGTTTCTAAAAATCTCTCATTTTAGATTAATGTTTGATACTTTAAATGCAGGAATATGGCGCAAACATTTCTGCATATGATTTACTTTTTAATATCAGGTTAGGTTTTCTTTACTGTAAAAAAGTTGCAGCCTTCATTTTTTAAGTACAATCAACTTGGATGTTAAGTCATTTAAACTTAAATTATATTAAAATTGACTAAAAAAAGTTGAAAATTGCTTGAATTATTTGGATGGGTTAAAGCAATGTTACTGTAAAAAATATTTTCAAGGTTTGTTATCACAACATTTTTTCTTTTGTCAAATAAACTTAAATAATCTATTTAGTTGAGATAACTTATTATTTTGAGTTTCTGATGATTAAATCAATCTCCTTCATTGTAATAACTCACTTTTTCCAGTTTAATCAACTTCAATCAAAATTTTAAGGCAACCAGGTTACTTACTTTTTTAAGTTAAACCAACAATATTTTTTTACAGGTAAGATTGACAAGACTGAGAGATGGGTCAGAGGGTCAACAGGTTTGATCTCTGAACAGAACAAGATTTCTACCATTTGAATGATGTTCCCCAATTTCACTTATTGGATAAATTGTGATTTGTTTACAGGCCATGGTGCCACAAATAGTCATAAAGCTGAAATTTTCAGTTTATGCAAGACAATGTATTCCTGACAGGAGTTACGGCCAACTATGAGTTTTGTCAGTGGGGAATCTCCCAGTTTTCTCTCTTCATGAGTGATTGCAACATATTACAATGCTATCAGGATATACTGGTTTCCTTGTATAAAATTAGGGCTATACATTTAGCAGACAGTTTATACAGTTTTATACACACAAGATATATTTGTTATATTTATCTTTAACTTTACTTCCCAAATTGCATCGTTTAACTCTAAGGATTCCTCAATTTTGCTCGTGTTGTAGAAACTACATTTCAATAGCTGCAATTACCGCTGCTTACTGTTTTGTTGTAAGTTGTTATCAAATCTCAGAACCACACCTACTCTCAACTTGAGTCAATTACATAACAATGGCTCAGAGTATAGCATAGCTCAGAGTTACAGTAAATGTGCGCATATTTTGCCAATACACTAACTTAGACATGACTGAAGCAGTCGAAGAAAAAATGCAAAAATGTACGAAACCGTGCAGTACTTTTTTTGTAAAATTTAACACTTTGTTAAATTTAAAAACATAATATTTGCCATTTAAAGTTTAATTGACAGTCATAGCATCATCATATTAGCATATTCTGTAAATTTTCTCATTTATTTACATACTGAATGCTGACGAGTATATTAAACTGAAAAAATTAAACGTCTGCTTTGCAAGTATCTCCATTTCCTTGTGGAAATCGCAATCTAGTTTCATTAGAGGTCTGTTTGCCCAGTTGAAGCCCACTGACAGATATGGAAACAAGAATTTTAAAATGGAAAGGTTAATATTATTATAATGATTGGCTTTCTAGAGTAGAAGAAAAAAAGCTTGAGGTTTCAAAGAGATTATATGCTTCCTCCCTACTTTTCTTAACCACTCTTTCAGGATCATTGACACTCACAACATAAGACTCAATGGCCATTAGAGGATCACATAAAGCCAGTACTACCTATCATTCTCTCGACTCAAAAACATGCTGTGTTAGATAACACTAATTAAAACACGTAACAATTTTAGCCTTTTGTTTTCCTGGGTAAAAATCAGCTCAAATTGGTGTGTGTAAGTTTAGTAGCATGACATCATGTGGTGATTTTGTGATTTTGTAATAGCTCTTGCCTCACACCATTTCACACAAAACACAATGTTCTGTGTCTTCAGTCAAGTTGAATTATGTTTTTTATTACAAAAAGCAACCAGAGTCTGGTGTACTTTAATTTCCTCCCCAAATACCTGATGGCTTAGAGAAATTTAAAGATGCAGCTTTAGTTTTGGGCTATAAACCTTTGGCCAACGTTGTGTTTTCATTCACCATCAGTTCACGAGAATAAGTCCTTCTATGTCCGTACACAAACATTCAGCGTTGCATCTGGAATAACAAAACGAGCACGTCGCCCACGTCTTACACACCATCTCCCCCTAATGTTACCTTTGCATTATGAAACTTCATGGATTTTGACTGCATTTTCTAGCAAATCCTTGCGTGGAGCCTTATCTTTTGATAAGCTTAATCGTATAACAAACACAAACACACTTATTGGACCGATTGGTCTTCACTGCCTGTTCAACAGAAACTTGTGGGTAGGTTAACATTAAGTTTTGCAATTCTCCACAACTTTAAATTCAATGGTCCTCAAAGGACTTCTTGATTTTAGGGAGAACAATGCTTTAAGCTTGTTCTTGTTATTGGTTTGAATCCTGATTCACTCACTCAATGAATTGGTCTGTGATCTGAACTACAAGTCATTGCTTTCAATCATGTTCAAGTCAAAATTAACCAAGATCTTTGTATTACATGTACTTGAGGTCGGTGAGACTAAAAATAGTTGTGAAAAATATCATGCGACGAAAACAGAAAATCAAATATTGTCGGTTATCAAATATTGTTACACATATACACAAATATTTATACATAGGCCTACATGTATGTATGTATGTATTTATGTATGTATGCATGCACTTGATGCATGTGTGTATGTATGCATGCATGCACTTGAGGTCAGTGAGACTAAAATAGTTGTGAAAAATATTGTGACGAAAACTGAAAATCTTGTGTATCACACATTTATACATGTATGTGTGTATGTATGTATGTATGCATGTATGTATTATATATATACACACACCTCAAATAATATAAATTTTAAAATAGATCAAATTAAATGCACATAATTTAGATTTTTTTTAATTGTATGCACGTGTCTTATGTATTTATAATTCAAAACATGAAATGCTGCAATTAAAAAGTGCACTAAAATATAAGTGCAATAATAAAAGTGCACTAAAATATAAGTGCAATAATAAAAGTGCACTAGAATATGCAAAAGCAAATATGGCACAAAATGCTTTTATATAAGCTAAAGAAAATATTTCAGATATATTTTTGCTCAAATATGTTCATTTTAATCACAACATTTCATGATGCATTAATTTCATCGAATGATGAAATATTGAAGTGTACAAAAATCCATGCCTATTTCCTTTTCATATTTCAGTTAATTTTATAGAAATAGATTGTCCTTTTTTTATGCTTCAATTATGCTTCAATTACTGTAATTCTATTCATAGATTACACATATCATGAAATGGTAAATTTTATAATCTCCTGTTATATTCTTAGATACACAAAAAAGGGGGGATGGTTGGATCGACAGAAAACCTTCTTATGTGAATTTTTTTGATCTTGTGTAGAGTTTGATGCGAATAGTTTGTGTCAGTTTCACGATTGTGTACGTGCACAGCAGGGCTGACAGCATCACCTCATAAACAACAGACAATCTGCTCCTCTTAAATGCTCTTCTGGCACAAAACAGACCAAAGCTTTTAGGCAGACCAAACAATTCTACTGAAACTATGATCACTGTCAGACCACCCATTCTACGACCTCAACCGCAATAATCTAAAAATACAGTCATTAATGAAGCAATTTCTTGAGAAGACCAAAAATAAGAGCTCAATTTAGAGCCGAGATGTTGCGATTGAGGTTGTAATTGTGTGTGGAGAGGAGGGGTGGAGTCGGACAGTGAGATGTCTGTTGACTGAACCAGGTCCAAATCAAACACAGCACTGGGGGGTCTGTTTTCCCTGTAAGAGAAGCGTTCCCTCTTCCTGTTGAAACAGATTTAGAGCTTTAGACAGGAGAACAATAGTGCAAGTTCTTCATCACTATGACCTCAACATCCAAGACTCCAAGCTGTCTGTTCCTGAGGGCCCGAGGGCCTTCAAAATACAGGAAAATTAAAAGAATCTTGCAGTTTTATGGATTTTTTTCTAACATAGCCCGACAGCAACCTCAAAAGGATTCGCTCTCTCTCTCCCTCTCATGGTTCTCAAGGATCTGAAGGTGTGTTACACAAGTGGTCCTAAACTTCTTCCAGGCCAACACACTCAATCTCTCTAATAGAAAACATCAAAGGAGGAAGAAGCAGTCCAGAAGCTCAAATTATGTGTTCCTGACTGTACAAACACAGACAAGACGGAACAGATCTCAGGCGTCAGCTGGTGCTCATCTCTCTCTGAAGAGCTTTGGCCTTAGTGGCTGTATATTAGCATCTTCCCACTCCAAAACAACCTCTTTAGACTTTCACCTGATATTAAACATGTATTTTTATATTTATATCCTAAACCAAACTCCCAAACAACTCGACAGAGCAGCTCTGGATCAACCAATAGCGCGAGTTTAGGTTTGGACCATCATCTGTTCTCACCAATGGGAGTGAAATCAGTTTGAAAATCTAAGAAAATCTCTTCTTGGAAAGTTACTGGGCACACACACAGTTTTGGGAAGCTACTCTGAAACTGTAGTTTGACAAGCTACAAGCTACTTGTAAGTTAAAGTAGTTTAACTACAGTCAAGCTACCCGTTTAGAAAAGTAGTTAGCTACACTACAAGTTACTATCAAAAAGTAGCTAGCTACATTGAAACTACTTCTGCTTTTTTTGAACAACGTATATTATAAATAACTGAATAAATGTTGGAGGAATGTTTTAAGTTAAATATTTAGTGTTTAAAACAAGGCAATGCAATTACGATTTCAAACAGTATTGTTTTATTACACACAACACTCAAATATCTCTAACTGTTTGTCAAAATTGCAACAAATAGCCTACAACATTGCAAGAACGAAATATACATCCAACGTAAATTGCATGTAGAACATTTCTCAAAAATACTGATTGAACTTAGACAAATAAGGCCATGGGTAATTAACGTTAGTTGTTTCTCCATCCTCCAATTCTGCCGTCACGTCTATATAATCATAATATGGGTGTGTCAACCCACTTCTGTACGTCAGTGAACCGTTAGCCGCAAGAAGCGTGATTAAACAACAGGTGGCGTAATGGCAAAAAATGAGTTTGTAATCTAAGAAGAAGAATCTCTTGCATCGCTGATTCGCGCAGGCTCGAACAATGTAGCAATGTAGCTTTTGCTCGCGCTACACCGCTACTTGCTGCAAAAAGTAGTTAGCTACTGGAAAAGCTACACTGTTTAAAAACCAACTGAGCTACTGCCAAGCTACTGAAAAATGTAATTAAGTTAGTAGCTTCGCTACTTGTAGTTAACTACTCCCCAACACTGCACACACACACACAATTGATCCAGGTTGGTAATCTTGCGCCCTGCACCAACATTTTGAATTTCTTATATCATGACTTATACTTCTCTGAATCCTTCATGTAAACCCAGGGAACAAAACAGTCTGGAAGCGTTTTGGCCATTTGAACAGCAAATGTAACTTTTTTTCTATGAAAGCAGGGCCGTAAAGCAGGATAAACTCCTGGATGCCACTAGCTAAGTGGTGTCTTCATCAGGGGTCAGTTGACTAGTCACAACAACCACAATTTAACAGATTCGCTAAAGTTATATTTATTCATACATGATTTTCAGACTTCGTCTTTTCATTCCTCATTCCTTGCAAACTGCTCTGCATTAAGTGAATTAACGACACCTGAGTTTGTGTTGCTTGAGAATGCTAATTTACTCCTTGTGGAACAATAAAAAACCCAGCCCTTGTTCCCTATAATTCACTATGGGGGTTATCTCATTTGCCTGCAGTTTTAGTAATATCATTTCCAAGAATTAAAGGTCCAAAGGTAACTAAATGCATGATAAGATTGTGATAACTGAATTGTTATCAGGGATTGTCCAGAGTATTGTGAATCCATACTTCCTTTGAGAGCAAGAGGTTACGAGCTGAGCTGTCATTGTGGTGTGGACTCATTCTCTGATCAATGCTTGTGTGAAAGTGAGTTGTCTCTGTGAGGCTCAGTGAGCTGAACTACAGTCATCTGCTATGCTCTGTAATGGTGTTTCGGCCTACAGCAGTGATTCCCAGAAAACCTCCCATCATGCATTGCTGGGAAGGCAGATAAGACAATTCTCCTGTCCATGAATTAGTCACATCAGCAGAACTGCAAGACCGATCAAAGAACAAAGGAACTCAAAGCAAACGAGACAAAACAAGAGTTATCATGCAGGACAGACTTTGGAGGTCTGAGAGAGGCAAAAACAGGACAAATCAATCAAATTAAACAGTCGATAAAAATAAATATGTTGATGAAGAAAGAGGTGAGCTTAAAAAAACCTGCCAAGAACAAGCACGCGTCAATTCACAACAAAATAAAAATAAATGTAGATTTTGCATCCCAATTAAATGCAATACTTTTTATAAAATTATTATAATTTATTAGCAGATTCTATTTTTCATTTAAGTACTTACACATCACGGTAGTTTACTGTATTGCATTTAATTTATAAAAACATTTTTAAAAAAATAGCATTACAAATTATATTGTATTATAAGTTTTTTTTTAAATAAACTAATAATGAAATATGTTTTTGTTTTAGATATATTTTAAATACCGTTGACAACAGAAAAATGGCAAAAATGCAAAAAAAAATATGCCTATAAAAAACAATATGCAATAGTATTTAAGTGAAATTTGAGTGATAAAATGGAATTAAGTGCCCATGAAAAAAATCATAATGTATGTTATTAAAATGTATTTAATTATTACCAACCAACCAACTACACTGTCTGTCTGTCTAAATCTCTTTATTTTGGGATATTATTGACTTCCCATAACCGAACTGATGGTCTAAAATAAGCAGCATGAGGTGTACAATCAGTGAGTGTGACACCGTTTTGCACACTAGTGCTGAAATGCATGGTTTGCGTGAGAAAGGTTCCCCTCACTGGAGCACTGCCATGGCTCGAAGCACAATTCAGCCTTACTCACCTGTTGAGTCAGCCAGTCACACACAATCTCCGATTTCAGCTCATACAGACACCAGACAAAAAGACAAACAAAGACAAAGAGAGAGTGTGCGAATGACAGCTGAGAGCTCAGAGAAACAGAGACAAAATATGGATCTAGTTAGCAGACTAAAATCACAGCAGAAGTCCTCAACATGGTTGTGTAACACCTTCAGCGGTTCTCCTGCCTGTACATGTGCCCGGACGCACAAACAGTTCGCCTAAACACTTCAGCATCTGTCCACACAGTAGCACATTGCAAAGCGTAAACTACAACTGTTATCTAACTTCTACTCAGAGCTCCTATAAAAACAACGTCCTCCCAGTTCTCCAGCTTTACAATAACACGACAGAGACCTTCTCAACAGCCTTTAGTAAAAGCAGCCAAAACAATCTGCAAGGCCACCATGTCCCATCTGTACCGTTCTTGTTTGTGAAGACGTTTACCATCTCAATAAGTTTCAGGCTTTTCAAAATGTCACCTGAAGATAATGTTATGCTCATTTTAAGCCGTATTCTTAAGGGACAGTTTACAACAGAATGACACCCTCACTAATTTAAGGTTAACTGTCTCTTTAACTGAGTGCAAGACTGTATATAACAACGACTTGCAGGAGTTTCTATTTTGGGCCAAGCAATAAAATCAAAGGTTTGTTTTTTTAGTTACACTGAAATATAGCCATTACATTTGATTACAGTATAATATTATAACAGTCACATATTTACTCCTGGTTTTCCTCCAAGAGGGTAAACACACTCATCTTTGACAACTTATGCAAGATAGAAAGAGCTACGGCCTGTAAACTGCTATTCTATATCTAGTGTAATTATTTAGAGCAATGTAAAATGTGATCAGTTTACTTAACTTTAAAAAACGTGAGGAAACCTGCTGCAACTTCACTGCGTAATTGAAAAAAGATGTTGAACTTGACAATTCCACAACTTCGACTAAGCATCAAGTTTATTTACTTTATAAAAACTGATCAGTTAACTCAACTTAAAAAAAAAGTTTGGGAAACCCGTTGATTTGTGTTGATATAACCGAGGTGGTCTCCATCCATTTTATGACTAATGACAATCCAAAGACACAAACGGTTATCGTTACATTTGTAAAATATCCCAACGCATTCTTATCCCAAGGCGTCTTTCACACAGAGATTCCAGAAAATACACGGATAATGTGACCTGGCATTTGTCCCGGGATTGTCTGACTTTGGTTCATTTCCACTGCCAATGGTTAGCCTGGGCTGAAAACCTGGGCTGCATCCTAGAAAACAACTTGGATGGCAGGATGATGGCCAACAAGGTACTGAGTAAAGTCACTGGGCTGATAAAGTTTTTAGCTAGAAATTCTGCATTTTTAGATAGGTCAACAATGATCATTTTAGCGAACGCTTTAATTTTAAATCAGTTTGAATATGCATGCACTTCCTGGTTTGAAGGCCTTACACAACGACTTGAAGGAAGGCTGCAAACAGCACAAAATAAATTAATAAGAGTAATTTTAAATATAACATTTTTTTAAAGGTAAGATGCAATAGTTGAATAATTCGTCAAGCCCAAACTCAACTTCTTTAGCATGCAATGGTTTCATAAATCACGTTTGAGATGTTTATGTTGTGATAAATACAAAAAAACCTGAAAATTCTATTGAATAATTGAATCAATTGGAATATTCCATCATAAGACTCCTCCGGGACAAGGCATGCAGTCAAACTGTCAATATAACTGCATCCTAAGAGAAATATTCCCACCTGTAAGGTTAGCCAGGTGTAATTTCATCCGAAGGGACTTTTGGCCTGCGTGCAAAGAGGTTGCTCCCATCGCAGAGAATAGACCCGGGATGCTGTGACCTGATTTCTTTGCTCTCAATTTCAAGTGTGATTGCTCAACTTCTGGTCTATTTGTCCGCCAAAGTGACCTCGGTGTCTTCAAAATATGCAAGATCTCACAAATACATCGTAAACAACATAATTCTGTCAACAAGCCTCGGATGGGGATCTGATAATTTCATTCAGATGAAAGAATCCCGCATCTGAAATCGAAAGATGTTTTCGAGAAATAAACCATGAGACCATGAAGTCAAAAATAGATAGTAAAACGTGAGCTACAAAGCTCAAACGTGAGCTACAAAAGATTATCTCCTCTTGTCGAAGCGAATGAAAACAAACAATAGACCCAACGAAGTTCCAACGAAATTAAACATTCCACTTATAGCGCAAAACAAATCCAAAATAGAATTGTTGACTTTACTGATTACATCTGAACCGATTTACTCTTTTCCTGCGATGTACAAATCAATGTTTAGAATACAGCAAAGCTTCAGTTTAATCTCCTAAAATTAGACGAAAACAGAAACGGCTGGAGGCAGGGGACATAATTTAGTCCATGAAAACAAATTAGTTTATTAAAAGAAGTTAAGCCGTTAAGGTGGCCAATGACCCAAAAGGGGACTCTATGGTAGGTTGGACGTTCAATCTGTGGCTTCAATTTCTGTGGCTGAATCTGTTGTGTATATACCAATACCAAAGTAGAGTTTGATTCCTATAGGGATCACATGCACACTGATAAAATGAATGAATGCATGCATATCTGCTAAAATCATATCTATGTAGGTGATCCAAAAACTAGAGTCGAACTGGAGCCTTGTGCAAGGCTCTTAACCACATTTTGACTTGAAGAACTAGCTGTAAACAGCATATGGAAGATCACTTTTTGATGAAAAGCGTCTGTTATATTGCAAATAGCTTAAGATAAACCAACAAGGTCCACTTCAGATAACGCACTCTTTCGTTCTCTGGCAGTTGCTTTTCCTCTCATACATAAGTAAACACAGAACAATGCATTAGTCTTTGTGCATTCTGACTTATCAGAGTTTCATATCTCAAGCTTAAACAGAGACACATACAATGAGCCTCCCACTATCCTTGATGGGTGCAACACTTTGCCCTGCACTGGTAAAACAATAACAGTGTTGCCTTGGACACCAAACCAACAATACTGTCCTTCATGACTCATACGCATTTTTTAAATGTCCCTACATTACCAGTACATAACAAGACATCACTGCAGGTACTGATAAGATGACGCATCCCTATTTAACATAAGTGTGTTTTCTATTTCAATATATTAAGCTGAGGCCAGTAAAACAATGATTTTTAATTCTGCTAATGATCCTCATATGCTCTGGTGAAATGTCTACGATTTAGTTTAGTTTAGGGTTAGTTGTATATTTATCCAAAATTTATATTTTTTCTACAGTAATATTTAACACACTGGACACTGTAAAATAAAGTGTTGCTCTATTATCATTGAACATTGTAAAATTAATTCACCTTATTCGTTATATTAAATATTGGTATCGGTGTTATTGTTAACCAAAACAAACTATTAAAATACTTTAAATTCATTAAAGAAATATGTAAATTGCATGAAAAAACTATTTAACATTTCACATTTTTTTAAAAGGTGATGTTCAAAAATAAAAGCTAAATTGAAGTATACAAAATAAACTATATGGAGGCACTTTACAATAAGGTTTCATTTGTTAACATTATTGTATATTAACTAACATTAAACAACCATGAGCACAAAGTGTTACAGTATTTATTAATCTTTGTTAATAAAAATTCAGCGGTTCATTGTTTATTCATGTTAGTTCACAATGCATTGATGTTCACAAATACATTTGATATGAATAATGTTAGTAAATGTTGAAATTAACATTAACAAAGATTAATGCTGTAGAATAATGTTTCATTAGTTAACATGTCTAATAATTGTAAAGTGTTACCCAAACTATACGACGAACTAGTAAAAATGACAAAAGCACAAAAATGACTAAAACTTAAATTAAAATTGTAACTGAAAATATAAAAAAGCCAATTCAAAATATAAAATAAATACTAAAATAGTACAAGTATACAAATTTCAGCACTTTAACATGTATTGCAAGGCATCATCAACCCCAATATTGTAAGAAGTGCACTGGAGGTTTTTGTAAGTTGTCATTTGATAGACCCTTAACATAATCATGTGAAATTGATTTTAAAACCATCTCAGTCAATAACATTGATGTCAAAGAATATGTAAAAGGAAACCTTGCCACTTTCTGTTTAACTTCCTAAAAACTGGTTCAGCAAGATAACAGTTTCTCTGCAAGCATCCTGGGTGTGTAAGAACACAAAACAAACCATTTTTCATCTTTTATCTTACAAGCATACAATCTTCTCTATATCTTTAACTAAAAACAACAAGACCGCAAGGCTTAACACAAACAATCAGGCAGTCAGCTTCAGATAATTATCATTATTACTACAGCAGAAGGCGGAATAAATGTAGTTTTAAAGATCAGTCTCAACAATCAGACAGTCAGGCAGATCCCTATCATCACTGATGAGTAATCAAAGGCCGAGGTGATAGAGAGCACTGTATGCCCCCTCTAGCAGGGGAGCTTTAACAGCTCAAGTCATTCACGTCTGGATCCAGCTGTTACAGTAACAGCTGGCGAGTGCATTACTGCCATCACAGACACAACAAGATCGAAGCAGCAGCACAGGAAGCCCTCGATTAAAGCACTTCCTGTCTCGCTGCCCGGAGCATTGTGGCATTCGCGGTGTCGTTTTTCTTCAAGTGTGGGAGCATATCGCCTGATTAACTTCCTGATGTAGTTTATAAGAGTAATATGAAACCAGTCCTCAGACCACGAAGAAGCAATGATGTAGAAACACTGCAAAACTGAGAGGAAAACTATTGTTTGAAAGCTAGATGCTACTTAGGTTAATCATACTGATAGCAGATGGAGATAAATATGAAAAGTCAGTGAGCATCACATATGAGTGTGTAGGCATACACTGTAAAAAAAAACTGTAAAAAAACGGTAATTTTCTGGCAGCAGGGGCGCCAGAAAATGTCTGTAAAAAGCGGAAAAATACTGTCAGGAAAAAAAAACTGTAAAAAAAGTAAAAAAATTGTAATTTCTTATTCTATAATTATGGTTTATTACTGTGATTCTACACGAAAATATCTTTCATTATCTGATATAATGTTAATTTACTGACCTATTGAAGTATTAATATCTGTTTAATTTCCTTTAAAAAAAACATAAAATAGAAGTAAAACCAAAATACAAGCAATTACCTGTAAAATTCAATAGTGGACCTTTAAATTACAGCAAATATCTGTAAAATAACAGGCATTCACTGTATAATGACGAAACAGCAAAATTCTGTAAAAAAATAGACCATTACCTGTAAATTTACTTTTTTTTTTACAGTGATAGCTATACACTTCTAAAAGCTGAAGATAAATTTTATAGATTCAAATAAACTTGATGCGTTTCTATTCCGTGTATTTATCAAAATCAGTCATGGCTTCTAATTTTGGATTTAAACTCATATTCTATTGGTTCCTCAAACTAAAAACTGAATTTGTTTTTGTGCGTTTTGGTAGCATTAAAAGGCAAAATTAAAAAACGGTCTGCAATGTGCATGTTTTTGAAAATTTGTGAAAATTGTGAAAACTACAAAAAACGCGAATTAGTGAAAACGGTAAAGTCATGCACATGCATATTACATGTTCAGTCAACAGGCTTGTAGTGTTTATTTACAAAGTAACATCGCCAACTATTGGATAATAGTGCGTTATTATTCGTTTTCACAGATCCGTGCAAACCGGGACCGTTTTCCATTTTTCATTCATCATTGTCGTGTAAACACCCTAAAACTTAAACTAAAATGATACAATTGAAGAAAAAAAGTCAATCATTCAATAAACCTCATACAATCTACTGAACTAAAACATTTAAACCGCATTAAAATAAAAGCGAATTATAATGCTAACCTTACTGTAAACTGGAAGTGTTTATCAGATAAAGGTTTACATTTCAATTTCTGTGGAAAGAGCTGTATCAGTTTAAAAGGGGGAAACGGATTCAATTGCAACCTAAAAGGCGCCTGGAAGTATATAAATGTCACGTCATATGTGGTGTTCTAGGTGTTGAACTGCAGCCAACATCTGTATGAGGAGCAGAACGTCTGGGGAGTCTCGGTCTACTTTATAGTGGTGTCTGTTTTACATTTTGAGTCATTGTCAGATCGGCAACAGATGTTATCGCAGTAGTGACTCAATCTATATCATAATGTCTGCCAGGCAGGAAACCTCCGTCTCTGTTTTTACACTGAGGAATCGCTGGTGTGATCAACTAGATGACTCTTCCCTGTCATCTTGTCAGTTATCTTGTCAGTGTTTTATATACTTCAACCCAGATTTGCAGTCTGACATCTTTGGTCCCAACTACCTGGTCATTTAAAAAAGACAAATATCGCTAACTTTATTTTGATAGTCCACTTTAGACATTCGACTTAATAGAAGTAACTTTGCATTACAGTATTAGTAGTAACATTTGATTTCTGATGCTCCCCAACAGACAATCTACTACTAAGTAGGTTTGTAAGTAGGCCAACAAGTCAGCTTATTCTACTAACCCAAACCTAACAGTCTATTGATACTCTAATGAGAGTTAGTCGACATGGTCCAATATGTTATGAACCACAATATGTTTACTCTGATTGTATTAAGTCTACTGAAATGTGCAAAAACTAAACTAAGTCTGCCTTACTGAAATCAAGTTGCATGTACTGTAGAAATTTCTGTGGCTTCACATATCTCATGAATATTTAATGAGCTAAATGCTGATGCAGTTTCTGATTGGTTGTCTATCCTCCTTTCAAAGTCTGCAGTTTTAAAAGACCCAAGGTTGAACATAGTGTGAAAAACCTTGTAGGAACAAAGCCTGTTGATTCACTGCAAGGCCCAGTATTGACAACATGGGTAGTTTTTTTATTTGAGGGCAAGCTGAAGCCTTGCATTTTGTAATCATACTGATCTGTTGTGGTTGACTTACCAGAGTTTTCTAGGACTCAAACACTGTTAAATAACAGATATAACCCTGCCGGGGAAAAACACGGCGTACCATAAGCGCTGTCAATACATCCCAGCAACAGAGAAGGTGAAAAATATATTGATGTATATGGCCTCATTTTGGATATGGGGTCACATTGGTACATTTAGACACGCATTGATAATGTCTGGGTCTGTGCTAGATTGCAGGGCTAATCTCTAGCCAACCACTACAGCTGTTCCACTAAAGTCGTTTTAGGTGAATCAGAAATATACTAATCCATAACCAATTCCAGCTCCCCGTGAACCACCTTTGGCACATATATCTAAACAAAGTCTACTAGAACCTCCCCCAGATTAATTACAGATTAATCCTCTCTGTAACAAGCATGTGCGCCTTATCTGTTTTGACAGTTTCACCGGCATGACATCATACTTTGTTCTCGGCCGGTTTGGTCACCTGACAGGATGGGTTTTCCAACCAACTTTGTACGCCTTTCTCTCTGTTTACCATCACTTAATCTTTCTGCTGTCTGGCAAACAACAATGAGCAGTTTTTGTCTGTATTTTAGCACATGCCAATGGGGCCGGTGGACCTGTGGACTGCTTTGTTCCAGGTTTAGCCCTCATCACTGAAAGTTCAAAAAGATACAGCAAACAATAGGCCTAGTGAGAAAGAGTTTAAGTTGTGTCGGATCTAACCAGACAAAACGCTTGTTAGCCAATTTGTTATTAGAACATGATAGTCAGATACGACACTTGTATAGACTGAAGCAGCTCAGCATTAAAAACATCAAAACACAAAGTTTGTGGTTTGCATTTGCCTTTTCTTTTGTTTCATATACCTAGCAGGAACATATTGGCTCATTGGAAAAAGTGCCTCTACCTATTTTTTACGAGCCTGATCGTCATGAAAGTTCGTATTTATAGCACGAAAGTCATTTCTCGTGCCATTTATGCGCCAAAAACTGTTTTTGCATGTATATGGTATTTGTTTTTCGTTATTTGTGCATATGATACGCACTTTTTGGCGTATAATACGCACAAACTCCCACCCCCCTCCCCCTAAACCTACCCCAGGGTTTTTTAGTGCGTAGCATTTACACGCAAAAAACAAACAAACATTTTTGGCGTATAAATGCCACGAGAAATGACATTCGTGGTATAGATACGCATTTTCATGAGACTTTCATGAGTGTTGACAACTCTAAAAACAGCTGGAGTGAGAAAGCTCACCAATATCCATAAACTCTACAGTTAGGTAGAAAAACAACTGTATAGAGGAGCATTTTGATAAATATATGAACTATGTTACATACATTATATTTGTACTTGACCAGTTCTTCAATATTTAATGTATATTTGAATAAATACATGAGTCGTCTTAGATCCATCTCTACCTGTCAGAAACATTCATTTAAACTAATGCAGCACAAATCTAACAACTTCATTGAACTCCTCTACCTGCATGTGACATCCAGTCTGCATGAAGCAAACAATATGTAAGAACAAACAAAAACACAAAGTGAAATTGAATCTTGTTTTTGCCTGAATTTGTTTTTCATACAATACAGTACAGCAACTGTAAAAAAAGAAGAAAAAGGTCTAGACCAATAAAAGATTCAGCCTTGTTTACACGGCATCTGACAAACACGAACATGACAATGTCGAACAATTTAATTGCTATGTGTTGTTAGCTCAGGTGACACGAAGAGGACAAATACAACAAAAAGCAAAGCAGATGGTCTGATCTCCCACATTTCATGTTGAACTTCATGATTATGGAGTGGTGATAAAGAATATGAAGGAAAGGGACAGTTGTCCAACAGTTTGCTACACCCTGTTATCAGATGCATGACAGATGCGATAAGATCAGTGCTAACTAGAATTACTGAAGATACAAACTACATTTTCAACATTTGCCAGTATCTGAACGGTTCTTAAAATATTTTTTAGGTAATAAACATGTGCTGCATCCGAATTCGCATACTATCCGTCCTAAATAGTATTCGAAAATAGAATTAGTACGTCCCAAATCGTAGTATGTTGAATGAACGTTTTAAAGATACCCGGATGGTCTACTATATCCGGTCAGAATCCGAAGTGCACACTCTCAGCGGCTGATATTGCCCACAAACCATTGCGCGGTGAACAAGGATTCGAGTTAGAACTACAAATACAAGTAAAAAGTGTTAAAAAACTACAAACATGAGAGGACGCGCGAGTTCCGCGGTTATGTTGAGAGGTTTAGATAAAGAGTTTGAGTGATTAATAATCAGTATCTAACCTGACAAAAACGTTATCCACATTATATTGCATCTGCAGCAGCATTGTGAACTTTTGTAAAGATACGTTAGCCATTACTTTTAAATGCATCATTATGTTCAAATTGCAAACACGAGAAGAGTCTCTGCATGAAAGACCCACGACTGGCAGATCAACAGTGCTCTGAAACGGTAGGAAATCAAATGACATTGAATGGAGGATTTTAACTGTGACAAGATGATTGACAGGGCAGTTTATAGTGACAGGATGCACGCAGCACGCGACAGAGCTGCCCGTTAAAGATGACGTGATAGTACGTCCCAAAGCTTGCCTACTCTTGCTACACACTCAAAAGTATGTACTTTTTCTTCACAAAAGAGTACATACTTTTAGGGCAGTAGTATAAGTAAAGCAAATTGGTACGCAGCAATGGTCTCCTTAAACATTTGGAGAACATAAAAAAAAAATCCAAAATATGTTGCTGACTTTTATTTTGTATTAGGTATATTGTATAGGCATAGGAATTATCTTTGGAAATCTAATGATGATATTGGAATCATAAATGTATAACTGACTTTTACTTTAAAATGTAAAAACTATATTGCTTTAAATCACTTTAAAGTAGTTAGCTACACTGTATGAGTAAAAGCTGAAAGTAGCCCTGCAAACTGAACTTCCCCACTGAACTGTGGTTTACAGTAAATGCAGACTTCATGCACATTTGTCTGCTTTTTTGTGCACACACACACTCGCTCGCTCTCTCCACTGGCAGATAATCACAATAAAACCCCTCGAGTTTCTAAGCAAGGTCTTCGGGAAACAAATGCACGCACACACACAAAAGCAGTAATTTACATTTATCGAAATCTCCCATGCAAACTGATGGCATTTGTGGTTGGACAGGACTTCCCTAACAGTGTTCACATCACACGTGTCTTTTCTGTCACACGTGTCCCGCTCAGACACACTACTTTTACATGGATCAAGGCTTATGTTTGGCCCGGTCACCACTATCATCAGTAACCCAACACTGCTGCTGGTCTGCAAATGGAAAACACACATGCCAGTCTTCTGAATGTTGCCTTTCATCTTTTGTGTGCGTGTTTGACGGGATGTTGTTCGATCTGTTTTTAAGTTTGAATGGTTAAGTTTGAAGAGTATGCTTTTAATATCATGCATTTTAGTGTGTGTGTGTTTAGAGTCTCATGTCAACTTCAAAATGTATTGAAAGTCCTACTTAGAGCATTATTTGTAAAAATGAATCCACAAAATCTGGTGAAAGGTGTGTTATCACAGAGGAAAATACTAATACCCATTGAGGTATGGCTTCAGAGCATTGGGTCACGTTCATCAAGATTTATTCCCGATTCGCTGCAGTCACACTAGAGTGATGTCATTCACGTGTGGTGTGTGTGTTTGTTTGAACAAAGACGCTTTTATGCTGCTGTGAGCCAAAACACAGCTCACGTGCCAAAAGACCTGAATAAAGACATTTTCAAATCAAGAATTGGATTTATGATTGTATTATGAGCTACTTTTGTTTAGCTAAACAGGCTAATGTGTGTGTGTGTGTGTGTGTGTGTGTGTGTGTGTGTGTTATGAATTGAACAAATCCCCTATAGTATCTAGGATTGTAAGCTATTATGATTTCCTCCAAAGCCTTTTCATGACTGGATCCGATACCTTTTCTGTTATGCTACAATATGGCTTACATTAAGCCAATTAAAAAGATAATTTAAATAAATAATAATAATAATGATGACAACAATAATATTTACTATTATTAACAAGCTAATCATAAGTTTTAATTATATATTTTTTTTAATAATATATTATTAAGCTAATTTGTTATAATTATCATTTAAAAATAAGAATAACAATGCCCTTTATCATCATGACAATATCACGAGCAATTAGCATGCTAATAATACATACTTTTATTCTTATTGTTTACATACTATACAGCACGCTATACATTTATACGCACGCACAGTGGAACTAGAAAATATTGAATATCGTGCAAAAGTTATAATTTTGATTATGGCTCACAGCTTATGAAAACCACAAATTCAAAATCTCAGAAAATTTAGAATATTACATGAAATAAAAATTAAAAAAAGGATTTTAAATGCATAAATGTCGGCCCTCTGAAAAGTATAATCATGCATATTTTTGTTCTAGTTTTAGTGTATATATTATATTAGTTTCACCTTTTAATTTGAATTACTGAAATACATGAACTGTTGATATTGATAGTATATGCTTATATGATTGATATTATATATACTGTATATGATATTATAATTGTATGAGTTTCACCTGTATATATATGTATATACGTATATTTCCTTGTTAGCTGCTGTCCTGAAAACCCACGTTCTCAAATGAGATCTTGGACCCAGTTACTCAGCCAATGTGATATGGTTTAGTGTTATCAACAAATCACAGCGTATAACACTTGATTATTATGGTGTACTCACTCAATGTTACGTGCCATCAAGCACAGACAAAAACTCAATGTGCCCTTGTATTTATGTTAACATTGATGCATTACACATAGTGTTTGGTTCTGCAAGTCACTTCAGATAAGTGCAGACAGAACATTGCGAAGCAGCCAGTCAATGCACATCCATCAGGACCCTGTACACAAGAGACCCAGCGAACTCTTTGATTACTAGGCTGATTCAATAATGATCGAAGACTCGATGAGTTGAGAAACTTCATTAAAAGTGTTTCACGCTTCAGTAAACAGAATAGGGCATGGTGTTCGACCGTGCATTACCTTGTTAGGCCCATGCAAGGAATATGTCAGAGTTGTTGTGGCTTCGGCAGGTCAATACAGAGGTGGCGTCACTGTATGAGAATGTCTGTGTGGGTGTGTGTGTATGCGTGTCAAAGTGTGCAAATGAAGAAAGAGATTATACAAGCTCCATTACATGCTCATTAAACTTAACCTGCAGCTCAGGAGATGGACGTATGCAACAAAGAGAAAGCGGTCTGGGTGTCAATAGAATTTGGCAGATGCCCAATAAACTGAATAAAGATGTTTTACATTACCCCTCTATTCAACTGTCCTGACGATCATTTGCCAAAAGTGTTCAAAATGATAAATGATGCATTAAATGAATGCAAATGTGTAGTTATTCAGTTGAGACTCAAAAATAAGTTGAGTAAATAAAGCATATAAAACCATTCATTTCATGGTGAAAGGATGATTCCTGTGAATAATTACTTGTTCACTCTTAGAAGAAAAGTTTCTATATAGAAGCTTAAAAGGTTCTATCAGCTCTATGTATTTGGAACCCCTAAAAGGTTCTATACACCCTTAAAAAAGGGCTCCTCTGGGTTCTATATAGAACCCTGGGGTTCATACTTGGCCAATAGAACCTTTTACCCAAAATGATTCTATATAGAACCATTTTGGAGTTCCATTATATGAAGCAGGGGGATGGAACCATTTCTGGTTCTAGAATCAGAACCATTTCTTTAGTTTATAGTTTAAAATAAGTGCGATTGACACCGTATTTGAGAGATTGATTGCTTGTTGGTGACTCAAGTAGTCAACCCGAGTTTCTCTTCAAACAATGTTTTAATACTTTCTTAGTTATATCATTCAGTATGGTGAAGGTGAAATAAAATGTGGAGGATTTGATGTAAGACTAAAAATGGGCAAGTTTAATGAGCATCATCTTAGAAAGATCAAGAACGACTAGCGTCACCTGTCCTCATTGGGCCAAAGTACAGGAATAAGATCCACTATCTCTTTCCTTAGAAGATGTCATCATTGCAGTTCTCAAACAACCTCAAGCATTTTGCATTGAGATCATATTGTTTATTGACTGATTGTTCATTAACTCAAGAAGCCCAAAGCATTCACACCTTCAGCCACAGGACTTCTACTGATCCTTAACCACACAGATCGAGGAACCCAAATCCATAAATGTCATGCACTCATATCATGACCGGTGTGTCAATAACACTTTTCACGAGTGTGTCAGTGTTCGCAAATAAAAAATTTTTATGCATGTTTGTTTTTAAAAGCGTAAGTATTATATAGCTTTGGGTTGAGCACAGAAAGCTCACTTCATGCCTGTACCTGCGCCTGTGACAGGGTTGAAGGTGAATTGTTCTGAAAGGAGAGGATGAGAGAGAAATGCTTCATTTCATAAATCACGGCTAATATGCGGCCAAATCATTAAAAAAACATATATTTTTACATAAATAACATCCCTTTACGAAAAAGAAGTTTATTTCAAGTGTGCCATTAGTATACTTCTTATAAACTAAAAATAAGAAAGTATACTTTGTTTATTTTTCCTGTACTTTTTAGAAATATACTTCAAATTACACTTAAGTGCACTTGACTTATACTGAGAGAAAAGCAAGTATATTTGTCCTGTACTTGTACTCAATCTTTTGATCCAGAAATACTTAAAAGTATAATTAAATATTCAAAGTATACTTGTATAAGTATTACAGTATAAGTAAACTACTAGTATACCCATAAATTCACTTGCAGTACACATGAGATACATAATTATGAACTAGTTGTGCACTTTCTGTTACACTTATAGTACACTTAAACATATACTTCTATATACTAAAAGTGGGCCAATTTAGTCCCAAGCGGTATTAAAATAGTACACTTACAAGTTTACTACTAGTACATAGTGACATTAGTATACTTACTACATAATGTATACTTAAAAATATACTTGAACATTACTTAAGTATACTACATAAAATGAACTTGTAATATACTTCTTTTTCATAAGGGATTATATAACGAATAAACTTAAAAGCATTAAAAAAGCATAAATAAAAAATAAATACAAGCATTAAAAAGCACAAATAATAAGTGGATAAACAAAAGCATAAATTACAAATAAACAAATAAATAGTGCATAAATAATGTATAAATAAATAAGTGCATAAATAAGCATAATGAAAGCAGGAATAAAAGCATAAATAAAATCATAAATAAAAAGCACAAATACAAGTATAAAGCATAAATAAAAGCATGAAAAAAGCATAAATAAATAATTGGACTAAATGGGGCCGGCTCAGGTTACCCACAAAGCGCCATCCTGAAGTGGTTTGAGCTCTCTGTATTTTCAGCATGAGCTTTTGTCATGTGATTGGAAAAGATAGATCGAGCGATCTGGCGATTGTTGTTATGTGTGATAGTAATAGCTCTACAGCCAAATGTCTGAGTCTAAATGCAGTAGTCGCAGTGCTAATGCCACATGACGGTGGGCTGTTTTTTCTGGCCTAATAGAGCTGCACTGTTAGCTAAACATGGACACGTCCCGCGGCATCTCTGAGGACAGTGGTTTGGCTTGAGGGTGAGAACAGTTACTTAATACCACAATAATCTAGAACTCACTACGCCAAACACAGGATGACAAGAACAAACGGGTGACTGAACAAATGCATCGCCACATGCAGCAGGGAATTATGGGAGATGCTAAATACATGATCTGGGCATGTGATAGACTTTGCATGCTTGTTTAAGTGTGGTACTCGTATTGCTGCCACTTGCCCTTTTAGGGTTCCCTGCTGCTCTCCATAAGCCCTCTCATTGTTATGTCCGGTCATGTTAACCCAATAGGAACACCTCCTTCCCTCCTTCAAGTGTCAAGTGTCTAGAGTTTAAACCGGGATGAGAAAAGTAGGTAGAGCGAGAAAGGTAGAAAGAGAGAGGAGATGATTTGTGATGTTAAACTCATGAAATCCAAGCTCCCCCTGAGCACCAAACTCATGAGCCGCTGGCCTGAACTTAACCGGTCGCTCCGCACTGACTTTAAACACAGCCAGAGTGGTTTTGCAGCCCTCATCATAAGAACAAAGCCACCCATGAAGGATGGTTTGTTTTCATGGTGCTTTTAAACATGGCCAATAGAAGTTGTTTTTTTACCCTCTCCTGGTCATGAAACAGACCAGACACTGTCATGACAAGGGTTTCCCTCTTTCTCCAACTCTGTCTCAAAAGCACCAGACAATTCACCTTTTATTTTACAGTATAGTAGATATGGGCAGATTAGTATTTGCATACATTTAATAAAATAAAATAAAAAACAAACAAAAAAATTGTATTCATAAATAAAATGTGTATTATGAAATTACATGTCCTTATATTTATAAATAATATAAATTATACATGAATCTATAGTATATACATGAAAATATTTCTTAAATATATACAAGCATGTGTGTGTTTATATATATATATATATATATATATATATATATATATATATAAATAATTATACACAGTGCACCAACATATATTATGTAAACACAAGCTTTTATTTTGGATGTGATTAATCACGATTAATCGTTTCACAGCCCTAGTGCATTTATACTATAAATAAAGCATGATAATGGTATACATTTAAAATCATAAAAAAGTGCCAAAAGAAATAAAATGTGCATTTACCGAATAAGTGAATTTGAAATAATAAATAAAATTTGTATAATAAAGATATATAATAAAATCACAAAAATAGCCAAGAAATGTTTTTAATATATAATAAGTGACATTGTCTTTATAAATATTTGTATTTATAAATAATATTTATACAATGGTACTCAATAAAAGTATAAAATAATAAAACCATAAAAGTGGCAACAAAATAAAATGTGTTAAATTGTATAATAATTGAATTTCTATTTAGAAAATACAATTTGTATAATAATGTTATACAACATTATTCTATACATTTGTAATTTTTTTTAAATGTAATATATTTTTTTTTTAAAATAAATGTATAGATTTAATTGTAAATTAAAATAAAAAATAAGAAATAAAAAAGACAGCAAAAAAAGAATATATCATGATATATGTATATATATATACTACATCTGCCCAGTGAAAATGCCACGCTTTGTATCCAATTAGGACACAGTTTATGATCTTTTCTAATTACTGAAGGGTACAGAATCCTATGTATTAAATGATCTGGGTCAGGTAAAAAAAAAATAGATTCTGTACTTTCTGTACAGATGGAAATATGAATTTGCTGAGTCCAAAAAAGGGGAAAACTCAACCTCAGCACTCTTTCTCCTGTTCTCACACTCGTCTGTAACAGGGAGTCACCTCATACTCATATAGGTTTGTAGAAAAGGTTCGCTGGAGTAACCTGTGGCTGTGATCGCTCACCACAAGGTTCATTTGTGCTTGAGGCTGAAAGTGTGAACTGACAAAGTCTTTGCATGGGCGTTCATGAGGAAAGGCTGGTCTCTATCCGCAACCCATCTGTCATGGCCACTATTAACACTTCATCTCTGTCCATTGCCCTCATTTTTTCACTCCCTCATTCGATCTTTCCCTCAACTGAGCCGTTTCCTCAGGGAAAGGAGGGTTTCAGGGAGGGTTTTCCCCCGCTTTTTTTTCCTGGCACGTTAATGAGGCTATATGAGGCCCAGGACTGTTCTTAGATTACACCGTTCCAGACAGAACCAATACTGGCTAGACCAGTCTCTTTTAAAACTCAGAAACACTTCTAATATCGCTTTCATTCTTCCACAACTAAACAACAACGACAACATTAAAAGTAATGTACACCATCACTCAAAAGTATGGAATCAATAAAAAAAAAAACTGATACTTTTATTCAGGTAAGGATGCACAGTTTGATAAAAACTACAGAAAAAGGCATGTTACATGTTATGTTCATATTACCAAAGGTTTCAATTCAAAGAATTCTGGAAAAGCAGCAGCATCACTGTTTCCACAAAAATATTAAGCCGCACAAAAAGTACTGATACTAATAAGAAATGTTTCTTGAGCAGCAAATCAGCATATTTGAAAGATTTGAAGGATCATGTGACACTGAGCAATGAAGTAATGATGCTGAAAATTAAGCTTTGACCAAATTGCATTTTTAAATATATTAAAATAGAAAAAAACGCCATTTTAAAATGAAATCATATTATTACATATTACGTGATGTTGTATTTAAATAAATGTAGCATTGGTGAACATTCTTCCAAAAACATGAAATCCAAAGTTTTTAAAAAACTTTGAATGGAAGTGTATATCATTAAAACATTAAATACGTATTTTTAAAAACTTTTGGATGGCAGTGTATATCTAAAACATGTATAAAAGTTCTTTAGTTAATGTCTAACATTTTGCACTTAACATCACACGCACACATTTAAAATCGATTATCATATATCAATCCTGTCTGCAATTGGCTGAACAAACAGATAGGCCCCGCCCAAAAAATCACACCATTGGTTGAATCCAGTGTTGCAATGTTGCTCCTTTGACTGACTAAAACAATTTTATGTGCTCTTATCAAGATTGTATGATACTTCATTTGAGGAGTCAAGGTTGTGAACTTGTGTAGAGTTTTTTTTTTCTGATTAACGCTTCTAATTACTTTTAAATTGTCAATTACGAAATAGAAGAGGTTCCTCGGGCATAACCGGGCCTAACAGACCTGTAAAACGGCAACCAGCGACTGATCATAACGTCATTCTCTGCTCTGCTAGGCTTAAGTGTAACTACCTGTCAGCAAACGCCAAGCTCAGCTCAGTTCACTTAATCTCCCTCTCATACCCATAAACGCTGCTCTAGTTTTTTGATGGAAAGGCTAAAATTATGCGTTTTTTTTTTTCTTTTGCAATACCCAATTTCAGAAAGGAAACAGTTTGTGGCTTAAAAAGTTTGTGTGTGCCAATGCAGTGCATGCAATATTGATTTACAACAAGAGGCATCCAGTGTCTGTATCAGTCCACATTTCTTATCAGATCAATGTGTGCTACATTACACGCTGGTCTTGCATACATAACTACCAGCTTATCTCTTACTTATTATGAGTATATCTTAGCATTTAGCTGTCAAACTTGGCTGAGTTTCATTTGAATTATAGGCAAGTACAAATACATGCGTCAATCCCAGTAATGAGAAAGACTTTGTGCCTAGGGACAAAAAGTGTCATCGTAAGGTCACCGGTGGACATAGAGCAAAGCTATTAGCGAAGCTATTTACTACATTTCTAAGAAGCAAAGTGGTTACATATATAGATAGTTTTTAAATCAAGCTTTTCAGTAGTGAAGCCATTTTATAAAGATAGTGTTGACTGTTACACTGAGAAAATTTGAGAAATTAAGTTATGCATTCTGTATTTTCAGAACCATCAATACCCGATTCACAAATTAATCACTGAGAAAATCACTATAGAATTATTCTGAAAACTGCACATATACACCGAATCGTTTTGGATTTCTCAGCAAAACAATTTTAATGTGATATGCATTGCAAGTTATATACTGTAAAAAATATTGCTGGTGTAACTTAAAAAATGAAGTAACCTGGTTGCCTTAAAATTTTAAGTTGTATGAAATGGAAAAAGTGAGTTAATACAATGAAGCAGATTGATTTAATCATCAGAAACTCAAAAGAATAAGTTATCTGAACTAAATAAATGATTTAAGTTGATTTGACAGAAGAAAAAATGTTGTGACAACAAATCTTGAAAATATATTTTTTTACAGTGGGCCATAGCAAGCATTGTAACTATTGTAAATTAAAATAATGTTATAAAGGGACATATGACAAAAATGCTTGGTCCAAAACCCCTAAACATAACCCTATCCATAACTTATCCCTAAAATCAGAGAGATGACATAAATAATACCAACACAGTCTCATGAAGATGCGTATCTATATCACGAATGTCGTTTCTCGTGGCATTTATACGCCAAAAATGGGCGTTTTGCGTGCTTATGCTACGCACTACAAAACCCTGGGGTAGGTTTAGGAGGAGGGAGGTGGAAGTTGTGTGCATATTATACGCCAAAGTGCGTATCATATGCACGCGAAACGCGTACCATATACACGCAAAAACTGTTTTTGCTGTATAAATGCCACGAGAAATTACATTTCGTGCAATAGATACGAACTTTCAGTGAGATCGGGCTCATAATACTCTAAGCCAAAACTTGACAATGTAAACTTGTCCCTCAAATCTGATTGGTTGATTGGAATGCTGTTTCATGATCAACAAAGATGTTGCAATTGGTTAAAGCACATTCATCTGCTTCTTCAGAATATGCTAAACCGAGCCCGATCTCATGAAAGTTCATATTTATAGCACGAATGTAATTTCTCGTGGCATTTATACGCCAAAATCAGTTTTTGCGTGTATATGGTACGCGTTTTTCGCGTGCATATGATACGCACTTTTTGGCGTGTAATACGCACAAACTCCCCACCTCCCTCCCCTAAACCTACCCCAGGGTTTTTTAGTGCATAGCATATGAACGAAAAAAACATGTTTGGTGACATTCGTGGTATTGAAACGCATTTTCATGAGACTGCGTTGGCTAAACCTGTCCAGGTTTTCCCTTTTGCAACTCAATAAATCTTCAACATTTCTTCATTCTGTGTATTCACACACCAGTAAAAAAAAAGTACACTTAACCACTGTTGGCCTGATTCCTGCCCCCCGCAGTACAGCTCATGGAAGAAACAACAATATCTGGCGCCCATCAATCCCACTCTAGTTTGCTGGACGTGATGCTAACAGTAGGTGAGATGTGTCTAAGCGCTCCCAGCTGACTACTGTTTACTAGGCAGGAAATGGGAGATATGGGGTGAAAAGAATGGAAAAATGGTCCAACGGCCTCCTGCTGATATGGCCAATGCTAATGAGCATTATGATGCACCGCGGCGTGGAATTCACTCTGGGCTTTATTACGCTTGGACTTAGACAACAACAGTTTAACACCTCAACAGAAAGAGCCGATCAACTCTCATTTTTGTTTTAAATCATTGCGAACACAACAGTAACATGCAAATTCACACGTGCACACTACAGTTCATGCACACGGTTAAGGTCAGGTCTGTGGGTACGGGCCGCTTTGGTTGGGTTGCGCGGATTGCCTGAGCGTTGGTCCCTGTTTGCTGCTGACAGCTGCAGTTTTCCCTGCGCTCTTTGTTTTCTTTAGCACCGTGTCACTCGCTGTACAAACACTAAAACGACACACTTTAATTACTCTTTCATTTCCTCTGCTGCACCCGCAAAACAGATGATTAGCCCAATTCATGAGCACTCACACTGAAACTTGTACATGTGAGGACCTGCAATAGACTTTCCATATGAAAGTAAAAATCACAAAGAAAATTCAAAATGGTTTCTCCTGGACTGCATTGTGAGTAAATGAAGATAAAATTAAGACTTTTGGACCCTTTTTTTTCTTTCTGAAAACCCGTCAATTTTTAGCTCTTATCAAATAGTTTCAAAACCAATTGACTTGGACCATCTTATCATGGGTCTTTTATTTATCCTGGGGAATTTTAGTAGAACTATTCTGAGACAAAGATTATCTATACACTGTTAAAAAGAATATTTTCATGAATTGTAATCACAAACTTTTTTCTTTTGTCAAATCAACTTAAAATAATTTATGTGGTTCAGATAACATAATATTTTGAGTTTCTGATGATTAAATCAATCTCCTTCATTGTATTAACTCAATTTTTTCCATTTAAATGAACTTAAAATTAAGGCAACCAGGTTACTTCATTTTTTAAGTTAAACCAACAGTATTTTTTTTTTTTTTTTACAGTTTTGACTCCTGAGCTATAAAAGAGCAACTTTTGAGCAACGAAATGCTCCTTTCGGTTCGGTTTCATCTTAAATTAGGCAAGTTATAACAACACCAGCACCACCCAAACTATAAATCAGAGGTAATTAACAAACCGAGGTCTAGATCTAGACCCAAGATTGGTTTCACCATGACCACAAATCATTCCTCATAAATTAATGTAATTATAACATTTTTTCTCCTCACAGACAACTGCAAAGACGACACAAAAGCTCAATCTAAAGCAATATATAAAGACGTAATAACTTTTTTGGTTGTAAGAGAGTTGAATGATGTGCATTAATCACACCTTATCTTTCATATTACACCCCTAAAATCTATATTATAATGTTGAAAATAACTTTTAAAAGTAATATTAATAAAGATCATTGTAATCATTTCAATTATTTTGAATGTATAATGTAAATTATTGTTATCATTTAATTAACCTTAACATTAGTTGTGGTATTTATAAATTGTATTCATTTTGATATTAATAATCTCTGAGATTTACTCTGAGATTAATAATCTCTTTCACAGGAGAGTCCTGGCCAAGAATGGACAGCAGTTACAGTCACAACTTACAGATTGAAACAACAAATATACAATTAAAACACTTAAAATAATAATAATACTGATTCTAATGGTTTAAATTAATTTTTAAATAACAATATTGTAACTTAACAATATGTATAATAATATAGCAATCAACATAAAAATTGACACCTAATATTAAACACTAAGTTAATAATCACAATTAATTTCTGAACCAACTAAGATGTAGATTTAACACATGTGTATATCTGTCCACTGAGCGAGATGGTGGCAGCACTGGGTGAATGTGGCTAAAATGCTTCTAACAGATGTTTTTAAATTGTCAGCGAGGCCAGCCGCAGATGATTTGGGCTTACGGGCAGACATTAAAAAGAGCGATTTTTTTCCTCAGGGAATGCTCAGTTTCCCGTCTGTTGGCTCGCTGCTTCGGTACAGGCACAGACGGGTAATGGGTCTCTGTGCGCTGGCACATCAAGCATGCTGACCGGCTCACTCCTAAAACAGTGGCCCTCACGCTCTCTTGCCTTCAGCTTTTTCCGAGAAGCGGTTAACCCCAATCACTTGGCCCTGAAGTCTCTCTTCCTTGGAGCAGATTGGATGTAGACCCTCGAGGCCTCACGTGCACTTTTATGTGCTCGCCTAGTTAACAAAAGCGCTTTAACATATCAAAAATCTCCATGTTATTTTGCAAATGCTCCCCTCATATGTTCTAAAGAACAGCATGTATTTTGTCACAAGTAAAAACAGACTGCAACAAATTAGATTGAAAAATGGATGCCAGTGATAGGTTAATATTCAACGAAATGAAAATCAAATAAACAACATTTTGTCCTCAACAGGACTAAAATCGCATCTGTACTAGTATTTAACCACTGGATTAATTTGCATTTACCAATTTTCTAAGGTTTTCCTCACAATCAAAATTCAAAACTCTTCCCATTTACACAGAATAGCTGAAGAACAAAGTCAAACTTTATTGTAGGCATACGCTGATTTTTGTTATGGGACCAAAGACCGTCTGGCAGTCAGAATTGAAAACTGATGTCACAGTGAAAGGCTTCTTTGTCTGAAAGTTGCCGACGTAGGAGCCCGGACACTGGAGTTTGGTCTGAGAGCATGCGTGTGTGACGCAACAGCTGAAATTGAATGTCTAGCCACAGCAGATGTCAGGAGTAAAACGAAGGCAGGCCAGCCATAAATCCAACAAATTACAGTCTAATACATTACAGCAATTCAGCGGTACTGCCTCAGCCTCCACACCAGCAATGCAGATTTTTTTAAGTGGTCTCAGAACCCATTTAGCCTTTAATGAATGGACAAAAAGTACAACTGTTATAAGGCCAACTAGCTTGTGTGCACATAATAACAGAAACTTTATGTAATGCAATTGAATATAAACATCCAGAGAAATCTGAACACATACTAGAATAATCAAGCTCTTTATGATCATAGTCTAGATTTAGTTCGTAACAGGCTGTGACTTATTGCCGCATTTTCAGGTGAAAATCTTGTTAGCTACTGAATGTGTTTCATTAGTCATATGATTAGGTCCCTCCCTCATCATGTGTCTTTTTAGAAGATCAATATCCAGATCTGCAAAAAAATCATTAAAGTGCAAGCCAACGCATGCTGGTAACAGACAACTGGAAATGAATCAAAAGGCACTGATGGGAGAGAGAAGAGGGTTAAGGGTTCTTGGAGTACCCTCAAAAACATCTAAATGCTCAGAAGAACATGATGTGCGAAGAACATGGTGGCTTACTGAAATTAACCAATTATAAATGACTAAACAACACTATTAACCCCATCAGATGTCCTGAAGATAATTGATCTATCTTCACGTCATATCTAAGCCAATTTACAATTTTCACACAGCACTTTTTTCAATGTATTTTAGATAGAAGCATAATGCTGACATTTTAGAGACAGTGCTGGGGAAATGTATAGATACTGTATATACACTCTTAGAAAAAAGGGTTCTATATATGCATCATAGGGTTCTTTACTCAACTGCAAAGGACCTTTTATGCAAAAAAAAAATGATGATAATGACAAGAAAGAACCCTTTTGGCACAAAGGTTCTTTAGAGGTTATTATTCATTCATATATTATATTATTCTGCAACATTTTGCAGTTGTAATTAAATTATTGTTTATTAAACTGTTGTAGTAACTTAATATCCCATTTTAATCATGCTGATTTTTGAAGGATAAAAACGGCAATGACGCTCTTCATGTGTATATTGAATTAAATTTTCAAACCCCAATATCTTGAATTTTGTGATAATTCATGCATTGCATTTTAGAGGTTCCAAATACGTAGCGCTTTAGAACCTTTTAAGATTCTATATAGAACCTTTCTTTCTAAGAGTGTAGGCTATAAACACACATACACTACATGAAAGCTGCATGTTCAACTATCTTTATCTGGACGACGTGCACAAAACAAAAAAGAAAAGAGGTAAATGGCAGGATCTGGTGATATTGGTAGTTACACGTGTAGCCAGTTTGAATTTAATCATTGACTATTCACTATAATGCCGTGACGACAGCAACAACAAAGTCTGGACGCAGCACAACAATAATCAAGACAGTAACCGCATAATTAAGCGCTTGAAAACATTCAAAAGCTTAACAAATCAGCCACATTCTCCAATGGGAAATTGTTTAGACATCTCTGTTAGGACACAACATGAGGGCATATAGTAATACACCTGTTTTAGTGATTTAAAAAGGCCTTTTGATGCAATTATATTTTTAAAGAGTGGCCAGCTGTCAACGTGAGAAAGCCTGGATGACAGGTACCAATCTAATTACTCACTATGAATTGAATTATTTCAACCAAAACAACATCTGCTTAGTTCAAAGGTGAAACATCCACCCAACTGTAGAGCTGCGACCGACTGACACATAGTATGTAAATCAGCCTGGATGCACTTAGACATGTTTGATTAAGAGTGCATTATCAGAGTCAGACCTGAAATTTAGACGTTGGTTTGAAGAAGTGGAAATGGGGTTACATAAGAAGACGACCAAAAGTGATGAAGTCAAAGGGAAAACAACATGGCATTCTCATCAGCTGTGAAATCTGAGATCAGAGCATTATTAACTTAAAGAACAGTGATAAATGGGGAGCGAGATTTATTGGCTTCGCTTATACAGCCTTACATACAAAACGCAGTGCTTCACTGATGGCAACAGACTGTAAAGGCATTAACGTTATGTTAAAATACTGTTTCCTGAAGATTAGACCTAGTCTTAGACTGGCGCTGTTTTTTTTCAGTGTACCAGCACAAGCGAGTGTATTTTTAAGAACCGTTTAATTGTCAAAAGCACAGAGAACCCCTGCGTTCTGGTCTCTAGTTCAATAGAAAAGTGTTGTTGGAAAGTACAATCATTTAGATGGTTCATGATGCACATGAACTGATTCGAAAATGTTAGTGATAGTAAAAATTCAGTGCTATTTTGGTTTTAAATTTATATTTCTTAATAGTTAACATTATCGCCCTATTTAAAATTTATTCAGATTGTTATACACTACCGGTTCAAAAGTTTAAGATCGGTAAGATTTTTTTATGTTTTTAAAGAAGTCTCTTCTGCTCACCAAGGCTGCAATTTTTGACAAAAAAATACACAAAAAACACAGTAATATTGTGAAATATTATGACAATTTAAAATGACTTTTTTATGTTAATATATATTAAAATGTAATTCATTCCTCTGAAAAAAGCTGAATTTTCAGCATCATTACTCCAGTCTTCAGTGTGCATGATCCTTCACAAATCACTCTAATATGATGATTTTATGCTCCAAAAACATGTATGATTATTATCCATGTTGAAAACAGTTTTTTACATTTTTATTTCAGGATTCTTTGATGAATAGAAAGTTCAAAGAACAGCATTTATTTAATTAGAATATTTTCCAACATTATAAATGTCTTTACTGTAACTTTTGATCAATGTAACTCATCCTTGATGAATAGAAGTATTGATTTCTTATTTATTTCCCCAAAAATAAAATACAAATTCTTACTGACCCCAAACTTATTTAAAGGGTAGTGTTTAATGTAACAAAAGCTTTTCCATTTCAGATAAAAGCTGTTCTTTTGAACTTTCTATTCATCAAAGAATCCTGAAATAAAAATGTAAAATACTGTTTTCAAACATGGATAATAATCATACATGTTTTTGGAGCATAAAATCATCATATTAGAGTGATTTGTGAAGGATCATGTGGCACTGAAGACTGGAGTAATGATGCTGAAAATTCAGCTTTTTCAGAGGATGAATTACATTTTAATATATATTAACATAAAAAGTCATTTTAAATTGTCATAATATTTTCACAATATTACTGTGTTTTTTGTGTATTTTTTATTAAAAAAATTGCAGCCTTGGTGAGCAGAAAGACTTCTTTTAAAAACATAAAAAATCTTACCGTTTGTCTAACAATCTGCAGTGCTAAATTAACGCACTTATCTATTTTTAGCTGGTAGCTTAGTGTGACGTAACTAGTTTCAAAGTGAAGTTTGACTATAGCTTAACTGATTTAAATGACAAGTTAGTTATAGTTTACAAAGCTACATTTCCAAACAGTGATCAAAGATAATAGCTTAAATTTGGGCCTGCAGGTTAACCCATCATCTGGTCATAATGGTGAAGGTCAGTGCAGAAAGTGCCATGTTTGCACCTTCAAATCTGCTCCTGAAATGGCCACACACACCTGACCGCTTCATTCACAGCTCAGCCTCTGACCTCTGGTTACCGTTTCTGAAAACGTGAAGAGCCGCACCTGCCCCAGTTTCAAGGCCATTCGCCCACCCGCATGAGCTCACATACACACACACACTATCTCTGTCATGAGTATCATTGTGTGACTAAGCGTGTAAACATTCAGGTGAAACCAGAAAAATCTCTCACTGCCATTCGACACACATTTAATAGTAATGTGTCAGCAACATTTTAACATTCTATTAAATACTTGAAACTTAAAAACTTCAAAGCCCTCAGGCTAAGACAGCAAACTTGCCCATTCTAACATGGCAGGAGTCTTAAAATGCCATATTTAAGTCCACACACACCAATACTTACACTTGTCTGGTTTACATGCTCAGTTGATGGAGGCAAAATGCCTGCTATGGAAAAAGGAGATTTCTTTTTTATATTTTCACACTTTGGATCCAGAGAATATGATTCCTCTCACTAATATGACATTAATTTTCACGGAGGCTGCATATGTACATTTTCACCTCAACCACAACGCATGCAGCCCAGACATTACGCAAGTGTGTGCCTTGAAACCAAAAGAAGCCATGTTGCAAATCAGCCAATCTGTCAGTCAAACATTTGGAAAAGTTGACAAAATGTGAGGGAAAGTTCAGATAGCATTCATAGTATAAGAGGTTTACATTTGCTAACTTAAATTTACAGATAAGTACTGGTGTGGCTAATCAGCTAACTGAGCAGTAGCACATGCAACTCACCAACAAAAGGTCTAGTGATGCTTGACAGGATGATCTTTCTGCAGATAACAGTTGATACAGAAGTGATTTATCCATGTGTTATGATGGTAAAGATGCCTGAAGAGAAAAAAAGAACATTAACGTCTCATGCTAAGCGCTAATGACCAGAATTATTGCATTAAGGTATTTACAACCAATGACAGGGGTCAAAGCTGTGACTTATGCTTTTATTCTTGAACAATAATACAAAATTTAGCTTAATCTTTAAAATTTGCAGTCTCTATCAAAAACGGCTTGATTTTATTAGGATCTTATAAAGGAGAGACAACAGTTTAACGCTAGCTCTTTGAAGATTATATTACAGAGGGGGATATATGTTCAAAGCGAGAAGAAAAGCCACGGTTTGATTGTACCATATGTCTGCTTTTACGAGAAGGTTTTGAATTGATCTCAGGGTGCATGCATGCTAATGCTAAAGGGCTAACACATGGGGAAAGCAGGTTTACAAGGGTCATGTCCCCACGGTATGTTCTAGGTGACCTCTAGGCCATTGTGTGACTTCAGAAATTAAAAGAATGCGGGGTGGTGTCCTGAAAGCGTGACGGGATGGCTAGTGATGGGCCCAGCAGCTGTGTCAAGCAACCGTTCGTTCTTTTACTACACAGGCGATTTGTCAATGCATATCAGTAGGTGCATACCAATTATGCAGTAAAATGTTGTTTTTTTTTGTCTATGGGTGGAGGCGTTAAATAAGCCCAATTGGGGTTTTTTGCCTCTTTTTGCACATCATTAAGTTTATAATATTTATCTTATTTTTTTGTTTATATTTTGTAATGTTATTATTATTATTGTCCTTTTTTGTTGTTATAATTCTAAGGTGCAAATAAATAGAAAGAAAAAAGAATTCACATTGTGCGCTATTTTACATAGCAAGAGTATTCACAATGAAAATTTTAAAAAAGAAAGTGCACTTTAAATACCTAAATGATACACTTTTGGACAATTCATGCTCACGACTGTCTTAGCATAAAGGGAAACTCTACTTTTTTGGGAAATAGGCACATTTTACAACTCCCCAGGTAAGTTTTACCGTTTTCGAATGTATTCAGCCGACTTTTCTGATATTTAGAAGAATATCAGTAACCAGACAGTTTTGGTCTCATTGACTTCCATAGTATGTTTTTTTCCTACTATGGAAGTCAATGAGACCAGAAACTGTCTGGTTACTGATATTTTTTAAATATCAGAAAATTGGCTGAATGGATTTAAAAACAGTAAAACTCAACTGTTTATCTCTGGGTGAGTTTAAAATGAGCCTGTTTCCAAAAAAAAAAAAAAAAAAAAGTGGAGTATCCCTTTAATTACAAAGCAGGATTTCACAACTCGAAGCCAAACAATAACACACCAACTTTCAGCAGTACAAAAGTACAGACAGGAGTTTCCAGTAAAAGGATTTGTGATATTGGTGAGGACTAATGAAGCATGGGAGGTGTAGGTCCTCTCTAGGTCAGTTTTGAGACAGAACAGATCCACCAAGCCTTAAAAGAGCACTGAATATCGCACTAAAAGCCATTCCAAGACCCACGATGCAAACAAAAGGAGAGACAAATGACTTATGACTCCATTAATGTGAATGCAGCACTTAAATAAAAGGGCATACGCTGCAAACACGTGCGCTTTCTGACTCTTAACAAACCTGGACAGCACAGACATACACTCATAAAGCAGCCAAAGGGCACACATGCTTTATTCCCCCTAGTTGATTGTTTGATTTAGCTGACTTAAACTGAGCCAGAGAAAGAAGGTGAGCTGTGAGGAGAGGAATGGATGCAATGAAATCTGAATCTCTGAATACATCAAATGCAGCATTGGCTTACGCACATAAACACTAAAATACATGCACATGTACACTCTGCAACACGATCATGCTGGCCTATTAGCTCATATGAAAAGAGCGGCATGGCCTTTCTCAGGTGGACTTATTTCTTGCCAGTTTGGCATCAAACAGCGTTTTATAGAAATCTCTTATCTCAGTGCTAATCCGACCTTTAAACAACCCTGTGCCATGCACACAGCAAGACGTTGATTCATGTCGATTTGGTTTATGTCAAATCAACTTATTGGTGTGCGTGTTTTGGCAGGCATGCATGAAGTCCAGTGTAATACAAACAGTGAGAGATAGCTCTCTCTCCTTATCTCTGTATGTATTTTTAAAGCATAAACATTTTCTTGTGAATGCCAGGGTCTATTTATTTTCTAATTATTTGTTTAAATCTCCACAACAACTTAAAGCTTTATAGGGGTGGTGTGTGGGGTCAGGTAATGTTTACCTTGAGTTGAGTTGGTACAGCGTGTTCATGCCAAACTTCATCAGTGCTGTTTCCGCATAGACAGCACAACACCTGATTCTCATTAGCAGGATTAGGGTAATCAGTAGACCAAATGATCGTCAAAAAAAAAAAAATACAAAAAAATGCTATCTTACTACCAACTGCCCATTAAAAATAGTATATTAAACAGAAATTCGAGGGGAAAAAAACAACACATTATTGCTGTTGTTTTTACTTGTTTTGTATAATTATTGTATAATAATTTTTTTTACAGCACTTTCGTCAGCATCATCTGTTAGCCTATATGTGCTTTATAAATTGTATTAAAATGTTATATATATATATATATATATATATATATATATATATAATTTACTGCTATTTTGATCTCTTAAAGGAGTAGTTCAATTAAAAAAAACATTTGCTGATAATTTACTCACCGTCATGTCATCCAAGATGTTCATGTCTTTCCTTCCTCTGTCGAAAGAAATTCGTTTTTTGATGAAAACATTCCAGGATTTTCTCCATTTAATGGACTTCAATGGGCGTTCATGACTTTCCTGTTCAAACTCGTTTATCAAAATGAACAAATCATTTGAAGGGTTCTGAGATAAGACCCTTATTCATCATCTGGTGTCGTTTAAAGCCCTTTGAAGCTGTACTGAAACTCTCATTTAGACCTTGAACCGTTTGGTTCCCATTGAAGTCTATTAAATGGAGAAAATCCTGGAATGTTTTCATCAAAAACCTTAATTTCTTTTCGACTGAAGAAAGAAATACATGGACATCTTGGATGACATGCTGGTGAGTAGATTATCAGCAAAAAATTTACTCTTTTAAAATGTCTGCCAAATATCACCTCTCAGAGTTTAGAGGTAGATTTTATCACACATTAGTTTTTGATCACATGACACTATCAATTATAACAAATGTCAAACAAGTACAAATAATTGTGTCACTTGTTTTATAACAGGTAGCAAAAACATTTTGTTTTACACTGTCTCACCACCACCTCATCTTATTGATGAAAAGGAACAGATGAACTTGAAAAGCCAGATCTGGAGGACATGGCTTGGGGCAAGAAAGCAATCTCAACCCTCAAAACTACTCAACCTGCCGACACACCTTGTCATTACTGAACGGCTAATAGTCGGTTTGGCGAAGTGAGAAGAAGCTACCTGGAGCACATACTGTTCTTGTTTTGTCTTTCGGCATGTGATCCACAATAAAAAAAAGTCCACAGTGGCAAACATGACCTCGAAACTGCTTTTATAACCAAATAACTGTTCTCTGCATTGGCATCAGAGCACTAATATACTCCGCTATCATTCCTCAGCCATCACACAAACATTTGCCTTCAAGCATCCATACTTAAGCAGTTCAAATTACGAAAGCCTGAATCCTTGTTGAATTTAATGTGTGCTAATTTACCTTGCGTGCACGGAGAACAAAATGTAAAACATGTAAGTGGTTAGGCATGCCTTTGTTGATGGTACTTGCGTTGCCTTTTCCTGCCTCAAGAAAAGAAATCCCCCCAAAATATGCTGACTACAAAGCAAGCTTGTAATTGAGGGTTGATGCAAAAATGATAGACTGAGATTTAGGCCACAAAGTAAACAAGAACAGAGACAAAAGCCATCGAGTTATACACAGTGAAAAACACACAAAGAATGATGTTATAATGATGAAGTACATTTAATTTAGATCAAATAAGAATGTGCAATCAGGTGATTGCTGCCCTCAAGTTATTTTAACCAGTTTAATTCATTTTCAGTGAAAGATCAAAAGAGAAATCATGTGCATGTGTCTATGTGAGGCCTTTGTTCTCAGTATGACATGTGCTGTGACCTCTGAAGCCATGAGGAAACGCTAAATCAGATTTACGTTGTGGAGTCACAGTATTTTTCTTCAAAAGGCATTGCACATCATAACCAACATGTGTGATGACAAATCATCATATCAGGAAAAAAGATTATGAATTATATAGAGCTATCAGTTTATTAGGATGTGAAAAATTAAGCATTGGCTTTATAAGTCAATAGAGTATTCATTTTAAAATGTGAATCACTGGCACACAAATTGAAATAAATGTTAAATTAAATTAAAATAAAATAGAGATTAATTATTGGCTATAAAAGTCAATATATTGCCCAATTTATTATGTGAATAACTGGTATTCAATCCATAAAACCAGTCATTGAAATGTGAGGTAAAACACATTAAAATAAAATAATAAATTAAAATAATTGTTTTTAGAAGTCTAAATATTGTTAATTTTAAAATCAGTGGTATACGATCCATAAAACCAGCCATTGAAATGTGGGGTAAAAAAACATTAAAATAAAATAATAAAATAAAAGGATTGTTTTTAGAAGTCAAAATATTGTTAATTTTAAAATCAGAGGAATACAATCCATAAAACCAGCCATTGAAATGAATGGTAAAATAAAGTAAAAAATAAAATAAAATAAAAGAATAATTGGTTTTAGAAATCAGTATATCGTTAAAATCAGCCAATCAACTGCCACTGAATAAAATTAAATAAAACAAATATATTTAAAAAAACTAAAAGTTTAAACAACCACCATCATATAGTGACACAGAGGAGCTAATATGTAAAGTTGCTGAGGCCACTAGGTTGTGTGTTGCCTAAATATCCAATAGAGGGAGTACCTTTAAAAAGAAAAGAAAATCACATGCACAGATGGTATGATCATTTAGAGGGAGAAAGGAAAACAAAGACAGATGACGTGTATATGTGTAGTCTATCCTACGCTGCCTCTACTCTCAGCTGGACAGAAACACATTTTTTCTGGCTAGACATATACAATGACTTTGAGTGAGTCTTGTCTACTCTCTCAACAGTTCAGACACAACATAAAAACAGACGAGTGGCCCAGTGGTTAAAGTTAGATTTTACGATAGGGGCAAGACAAACTCCAGGGTGAAGCACTTAACCCTGTGTTGCTCCAGGCCGGCTGTGTCTACAATTGCTGACTTGTAAGTCACTTTATGCAACATGACAAGCAACCAAGATAAAAAAGATTCAGTTCTAGCCTTGAAATATGAATATTCTAAATAGTTTTTCAAAGTACAATAAAGTGATAGAATAGTAAGTTACAACACCAGATCATGTAAATGCATCACAACTAACTTTGTCTTAAGCAAGAGCTGCTGTGTGCAGTTTTCCAGCTGAGCGTGTCTCTCATGGCTGCGCTTCATACACACACACACACACACACACACACACACACACACACACACACACATCTGTTTCTCATTGAGACGGAATTCCTGAGTGGATCTGAGGTGATTTGTGCCGGAGAGCCACTAAAGACAAGAAGCGGACCTGTCTCAGAACTAGAATCTGCTTCCTACTTTCTCCCAACTTTGGGTTACAACTTTTTTCCTTCACGTACATTTGTTTTTACAACCTTCTGAAGCCAGTCTCTGGCAGAACAGCAGCCCTTTGTTCCAGCACAAAAGCTGCTCACTTGTGTAACCAGGTGTGCTATTTTTCTTGAATGACAAGGTTCAGTGTCAACATGCAGTAGCACAACAGCAACCAGCAGAAGACATAATAATAGTGAGTCTGTTAAAGGAACAGTCGTACAGGTAAATTGTTGCTCAGGGGTCAATGGTCAGTGAGACATTCACTAGAATGTAATCAGGTGATATTAATCAGAGAGAAGTCTACTTTCGGTCACAAAGAAGCAAGTCTAGAAACAAAGAGAAAACATATATAAAAGCTGCAGAGCCCCCTAGTTGCAACAATGAGAATTGCAACTTATAAATAGTTGAAAACATGAGGGCCAAAATTACAGATATTAAAATAGGATTAAAATTTGGTTTTCTTTATGAGGAATAATGATGGTTGTTTTTTAATTCATAGAAAGTTGAATAGAAGGTTCAAAAGAACAGCATTTATTTGAAAGAAATCTTTTGTAGCATTACAGATGTTTTTGTGCTCAATTGAATACATTAATGCTTAATTAAAAGTAGTAATTTCTTTAAAAAACAAAACATGATCCAAACAGTAGTGTACAAGCAGACATTTATCTGTTTATGCAATTCATAAATAGGCCTGTGAAGTATTTATAGATATTCATAAGGGCCAAAAATCATAAGCAGAATCATATTAAAAACAATCTTGCTTGTTGTTTTCTCAATGAGGAAGAATGACAACCCAGGTGAAAAAGACGTACAATTAAGTGTATTAAAAATGTACTTAAATATGTTTTTAGTACAATACAAATATGCATTGTTAATACACTTTTTCACCTGGGCTTATTACTGAGTATCCTGATGGAAGACAGAAAAAAAACTTCCTGTAAATGTTTACTTCACAACTTAAATAATCATAATCAGCAACAGTATTAAAAAGCATGTAGCACCACATATTTTAAGCTTGTGTATTCATGCCATGGAATAACCCATCAACAAAAGCCCAAAATCCAAGCAACGTTGGCATATCCAAATTTAGTATATCTAATACAGAACATCCATGAATTCAAACAATTAAGACTGGTGAAGATCCTTTAAAGGCTGTTTTAAGATGAGAGTCGATAAGAAGAAAAACAGCAGCATTCTTTCAATAGCAGCTGTCCTGTTTCTGTAAGCTTAATATCAGGAAAAGGGTGAGCGCTCTAATAACAACATTCCTGCCGTTCCTCCATCCCGCTCTGCTTCAGGACAGCTCAGGAAGAGGAACTCAGTGCTAGGACCTTGATCTATTTCTGGTCTGGCTGCTATTTATAGAACATCATGTACTTTATAAGAGGAGGCCGGAGGACGAACGTGGGATTTGAGCCGATCAGATGGATAAAGATAACTGTGGGTCAAACTCACAAAACTAAGCCTGACGCCCTTTAAATGAATTAAGAGGAGCAGCCGAGCGAGAAATAAATGGAACAAATCACTGACTTACTTGGCTAAAAATTAATATTTCTTGCTCGGCTGAGAGCGTCAGGATTAGTTTTGTGAGTTCGACCAGTTCTTCATTTATTTGCATGCTAAAAATACTATTACAATTAAAAATAATTGTTTATTCTAAAATGGTGGCAAAGCTAAATTTTAATCATTGTTCGTCTTAAGTGTCACATGATCCTTCGAGAATCATTCTAATAAGCTGATTTGCTGTTTAAGAAACATTTTTGATGAAATCTTTTCTAACATTATGTCTTTACGGTCACTTTTGATCAATTTGAATGCATTCTTGCTGAATTTAAGTATTAATTATTGTAATTTATATTATTATTAGGGCTGTAAAGCGATTAATTGCATCTAAAATAAAAGTTTGTATTTACATAATATATGTGGGTGCACTGTGTATAATATTATATATATATATATATATATATATATATATATATATATATATATATATATAAAATACACACACATGCTTGTATATATTTAAGAAATATTTTCATACTGTATATAGATTTATATATAATTTAAATACAAATATTTTATATATAAATAATATTTTTTTCTTAAATATACATGCATGTGTGTGATTTATAAATATATATATATATATATATACAAAATAATTATACACCAATAGTGCACCCACATATATTATGTAAACACAAACTTTATTTTGATGCGATTAACTTGGATAAATGCGATCGATTAATGCGATCGTTTGACAGCCCTAATAATAATATTTCTTTCAAAAACAAAACATTACAGACCCCAAACTTTTGAACGATTGTGTACAAGCAGCAATGTTTCTGCATATGCAATTCATAAGTGCATGTGAAGTAAATGCAAGTTTGTCATCATAAACTTCAGTGAATATATTACTTTGTTTACCTATGAAATATATTTAATTTCTTTGTGATGTGTCCAAATTTAGGAAATATACTATTAATAACAAAAAACATTTTTACATTTCATGATCCATTCAAATCCTGATGGATCATAACAAGTCCCACCTAATGCATTTAATGCATATTTGGATTAACTCAAAAATGTTACATTATTGGACTTCAGTGAAAGTTGTTTCATGTTTAATATCTTTTCCTCCCCTTCAGACAAAATCTGACCTGTAAAAACAGCAATTAAGAATAAGAAACATATATACAGATAATAGCTAATCCTTTAGAGGAATTCTGAAATATCAGCGCAGACGTCATACAACTGACGCTTTTGACCATACGTCAACATCCGCCGTTTTAGGATACCCTTTAACATCGGTTAGATGACACTATCTAATCCTAACCCTACCCCAGACCTAAACCTACCCCGTCACCTAACTGACATTAAAGGAAAAGCGGTCAGTTGTATGACGGCCCAGGTTCATCATCGAACTGACGTCATCTAACTGGGATGAGACTGTGTTAGAAATATTATGACCGGTCCGAAAATCCAACACGGCGTAAACTGGTTTCTGTCAGTGTCACCGTGGCGTCACTATAGCGGAACACAGACAACGAATGTGTCCGAGCGGTGGTATATCTCAAGCTGCTCATGTCATAATATGAAAGCCGTGCTTTCCTCAGGCCTGTGCAATAACACTTTCTTCAAGCCGTTGTTTTCCCCTATAATGAATCTCTAATAAGAGCACGAGGATGTTCACACGCTACAATCCAGCAATACAGCAAAGCATAGTGACTAATGTGCTGCTGTTTCCCTGGACTTCATTTAGTGGTCAGATGAGTTCCTGTATGTAGACAGCTGCCAGATTAAGTGTTTCCTCTTTCTGTGTCTCCGTCTCCCGCTTTTTCTCTCTGGCAATATCTCGCATGCATTTAATGATTTACATCAGTCCTAAACTGACCAAGGCCAGAGTGCTGTGATGAGAAGTGCTATGACGAAGTGCACCCTATTTACAGTAATCCGCTGTGCTTCTGTTCATTAAAAAGGACAGTCCACCCAAAAATGAAAATTCTGTCATCATTTACTCCCTAAGAAGATATTATTTAAAATTTTCTTATTGTTTTTATCTCTCCATACAATGAAAGTCAATGGGGACCAAAGGTTTTTTTTGTACCCCACTGACTCTCATTGTATGAGACAAAAACGTTAAGAAAAAAATTACAAGAAAAACATGAAGAAATAAATTCATGCAGTTTTGGAACGACATGAAAGTAAGTGAATAATGACAGAATTTGTATTTTTGAGGGAACTATTCTTTTAAAGGTGAAGTGTGTAATTTCTGTACCAACAGTTGCACCGTACAAAATTGTTAGAATAATGATAAGGATACATTTTTAAAGCTACACTGTGTGATTTTTACCCCTATCTAGTGGTGAAAAGATGTATGACCATCCAGTGAATATTAGTTTCTGTTCCTCTCAATTCCGATTTTGTTTTAACTCCTACGGTGGCCAATGTAGTCTAAGATTAACATGGCTTTCAGTTCGATCTCGTCCATGAGTGTTAACTCAAACATAAACGCGAAAGGCGAAGCTTGAATTAACGGGTATGTCCCTCTTTGGCTAATGTTACTTTCAAGATGGAGGGGCAACTGGCGACCGACATTAGAACCCTTTACCCGTATGTATTTTCAATGGCATATTAAACACTCACGAGAATACTTTATTACTTGAACAAAGTAAATATACATTAATGAGCACATATATTTTTGAAAGAACTAAGTGTTTTTAGCAAAGAATAAACTAAAAGAGTTACACAGTGTAGCTTTAAAGACTGCATGAAACAGAAGTTGTGATAGTCTTTTTTACCCTATTGTGATGTGAGAATGGCTTCACGGACGAGAAAAAAGTTGAATTTGTCCATAGAGGAATTGATTGGATCGTTAATTGGTTGTGGTTTGCTATTGGTCGAATCTCATGTGAGTGACAGGTTGCCCGCCTTCGTGCTGAAAGAAAATGAGACGAGACGTCGCTTTCAGAGGGAGAGGAAGTTATTTTGATTAAAGATTATGTGATTTCGTGAATTCAAAACGAATGTTGTGCACGGATCAATCCTTTATGATAAATATGGCAAAAAAAAACATGAATTGTTACTTTTGATTTTGTGGTGTCTTTAACATTTAAAAAGTTACACACTTCACCTTTAATGCTCTGACAGTACTGATATAATTTTTGTAGAGATCTCAATGTTTCTAGTTTTTGTATATTTGAGGTAAAAAGTAATCTTTCCACTGTATCTGTGGACCTCTACAGAATGAGTTCATTGGTATAAGAGATAACAGATAATGCGATTGGGAATATCCAGTTTAGTCACCACATCCACAGCTTTAGTGCCCAGGACGGTCCTCAGGGTGATACGGCTCAGCTGCTTCAGAGAAAGAGGGTTACCTGCAAAGACACAAAAAACACAATGCAATGCAACATTAAACACTTAAATCAATGATATTTCAATGCAATAAACATAATTAGTGTGAGTAAATGATGATTTGGGTGGCCACCCTTTCACTACCGCATAACATCCCCTGTATGTTGACATTGCCTTCCATAGAAACCAAACAAAAAGGGACAGATAAAAGCAAGCATTCAAGAAGATAACATTTAAAATTTGAGCATTTAAGTTTAGGACATCCTGTCATATCATTTCTGAATGTTTGCATTCTCAAATTTTTTTTGTTCAGTCTCTAAGTGGCCAGGAAAATATTTATATGCTCCTAGGCCACGGATTCTCCATTAATGTGATTTACATTCTGAAGAGGGCCACTGGCATGTTGTGCATGGATGGGGTTGCAAAAATGAACCTTGTGGATGAGACTAATGATGGAGTCCAGGCCAACACTAGAATCCAACTTTTAATCTCATTATCATAAACTTCATGTATTTGTTTACATCACAAGCCAAAAACATCCTAAACAGCACCAAGGCAGCAGACCTGGCAGTGAATCACTTCTGTATGCACTGTAAAATACAACCAGCACCATCACTGTATCACATTAAAGGGGTCATGAACTGGCTTTTTTAATGTTTTATATTGTTGTCTGAGGTCAACTTATGATGTTCGATTGGTTTTTACATTAAAAAAACATCAAAATGAATAATTAATAGGCTATTTTGTACCCTAGTTTTGAAAACGCTGTTTTTATGGGCGTCTCGCATTGAAGACTTGGAAGTCGAAGAACAGTTTTCCATATTATGAGTTTCACACGTCAGTGCATATTTATTGCTCAGTAGCTCAATTCGGGTTGTCATCTATGCATGTAATGAGTGAATTGGTGGGCGGGGTCTAAACCGGCTGTGTTAAAGTAGACGTTGATACTTCTGCGTTTTTTCTTTTCAAGTTTTTTTGTTTCATCTGCGCCTTTTTATCCATCTTTTGCAGAGAATAGAGGCTGAGTTGGAGTGTTTTGATAGTATTTTGGGTGCGGGGTCATATCGCTAGTACAACTATACAATTTGCAGAAAGAGAAAGCTTTACCACCAGAAGAGCAAAAACAAAAAGAACGAAAGAACAGAACTTTTTGAAAGAACAAAAAGAAGCTATAGCCTAATGATATCATATTCGGGAGATAAACTGGTAAATTAAAGACACAATCACAGGCTTCGCCTTATCCCATGCGAATGCGCCACATGAAATTCAAATGTGGGTGGGTAATTTCAAATTCACACGTGGTTTCCAGGTAATACTAATCCTGTGCGAATAGGGCTATAGTCCCCCACTTTAAAAACTAGTCGTTTGCTGAGTCTGAGCGTCAATAAAAGCTTTTAATGGACTGACAAGGATGTATTCAGTTGTGAAACTTACAGGATATTCTTATAATGAGGACCTCTTAGATGTCAAAAGCTCAAAGAATATTTGATTTCTCAGTTCATCACCCCTTTAACATAACATTTTGGTTTTAGGAACTTTTTAAAAATCATTGAAAGGATAGAGAACATACCAAACTAATAAACTTTGAATTGATTTCTCATGCAACACAAAGGCAGTTTTTGCTTCTATATTAAGCCATGATCACCATCTGCTGGTCACTTTCACTACTGGTTTTATTTTGCCTTTGAAAAAAAATCCCATATTTTATATAGTGACCAGAATTTTACATTTTATATCAAAACCTTTACATTTTCTTATTTATTTATAAATGTATACATTTTATTTCCAAATCTATAAATTTTTTTCCAATCCTGTATATTCAGTCAGCCTGTCTTATAAAGGAATGAATGTAAACCATATAACATATCCTACGACAAATGTTATCCATTTAAAATAGAAGTAAATAGAAGTGCCCTATTATGCTTGTTCAGATGTTGCCTTTCATGTAGTGTGTAATATAGCTGTTTGTGAAAGTATAAGATCTGTAGAATCTAATTGGTAAATGGAGTTATTGTCTCTCAAAAGAATGAACCTATTCTGAACTGCCTGAAATGAGTTAACACTAATTCCAGTCTTATTTACTGCTTGAACCCAATTATGTTTGAAACATATTTGCATAACGCCAGGGTATGGTCTTTAGAGGATGAACAAGGATGCCACTGTTATACTGTTTGTATCACAGCTGAAAATCAGATATGGTAATGGGCGTTTTGTTTCTGACACATGCTGTAGGTGGTTCAACCAATCACAACAGACCTGAACCTTCAAAATGTGTGTCATGTTTTTGTCTAGATGTTTGTGTGATTGTTGGTTTGCTGAGTTTCGATTGTAACTTGTATTAATTATATTGCTATGTACATATGTAATTTTACTCTCTTTTAGGGTGACTTTTACCATCTATCTAGGGACTGCAGATGAAAAATAGCCTTCTGGCTAACTCTGGCATATCTGACACAAATGTTTATTATTATGCATTGTCCCTGTAATAAATAAGATAAATAAATAAGAATTAAAAAAAGCTGTTTGGAATTGAACTTACTCTCATAAAGCTGAAGGCAGTGCGCTGAGGGCGTATCTGGGGTTGTGTAGTCGACTGGCTTCCTGTCATATTTGTCTCTGGCATAAATGTTGGCTCCAAACTCCACCAGCAGCTCAATCATGTCCACATTGTTGGACTTGGCGGCGTGATGCAGAGGCGTCTTGTGTAGCCTAGTGGCGTTCACTCGCACACCTGCACACAGGCATGGCACAAACTACCTTCTCTTCAATGTTTGCACACATGACAGCGCATTTCAGTCTCACAGCTCATGGGATCTGGTTTTACCTGCATTCAGTAGCACCTTGACACACTCCAGGTGTTTTTTGGCACACGCCACATGCAGAGGAGTACCATAGTACAGGTCATAAGCCTCCAGACTGGCTCCTTTTGCAATCACTAACCTCACACAATCAGCATTACCTGCAAAATACAGAATATTCTTACATTATATGATGGATAGGCAATTGTTTTACTCAGAGAGTTAAGTTAATCTAAACAATTCTTTCTCTGTGAATGTATAAAATTACCTTAATGATTCTTTGATGCAACATAAATAGCAAAAGGTCAATATACAAAATTATATAATTATATAAATTAATTATTTAATTTATACTCATAAATTATTTATTAATTATTATTTATTTAATTTAATTAAATTATATAATTATATTCAATTAGTTATTTAATTTATTTTCATAAATTATTTATTAATTATTTATTTAATTAAATTATATTATATATAATATATGAGGGCATTATTTTAATGATTTATATATAGAGAAAATCATCAAAATAATGTTTACTCTATGAATACACTAAGTTTTCAATAATAATTCATGTTTTAAAGTCTCTTATGCTCACCAACGCTGTATTTATTTGATAAAAAATATAGTAAAAACAGTACAGTTGTGAAATATTATTTTAATTTAAAACAACTGTTGTTTATATTGTGTTTATATTTTAAATATATTTTTAAATGTCATTTATTTCTGTGATGACAAAGCCAAAAAAAAATGTTTAAACTTTTAAATACATTTTTAAATACAAATTATTCCAAACGTTTGACAGGTGGTGTTTAAAATGACTACACAGTCTGTAATACTACAAAGATGATATATAAGGTCAATAAAACACAATTAAATTGTTTTGTGTGTGTGTGATATATATATATATATATATATATATAAATCGACAAAATAATTCTCTATAACTTTGTAAAATCACCAGACAGATTCTGCAGTAATACTACAGAAAAAGTCAAAATCTAATATAAACATATTTTTGATAGTCTGAACTACACTTTAAAATAAAATATAAATGAAAAAATAAATAAATAAATAAAATGAATACACTACAATTCACACCAAACCACCACACCTCCAATGCAGGCCTCATGTAGAGGGGAGGTGGTACGTGAGGTAAGGGTGGGGTTGATTGTTGCTCCATACTCCAAAAGAAGCCTCACACACTCGAAGTTCCCGATAGAGCAAGCTTCACATAGAGGAGTGCTCCCGTCCACATTCCTTGCGTCAACCTGCAACACAACCCCAGACAGAGGCAACTTTTCAGATGGCAGTACTTGTTTGTCTCCCAGGATTGTATACGTGTGTGCCTTGTGGTACCTGTGCCCTGCGTCCAGCAGCAATCTCACACACTGTGTCTGTCCGCGTGCAGCTGCCTCCGTGGAGGGGAGTGATGGAGTCCACAGCCACAATATTCACTGAAGCTCCACTCTGAATCAAACTCTGCAGCAATGACACCTGACCTTGATACAGCTGCCTTATGAACCTCTGTCCTCTCTGCCCAGAAACCTAGAGATCCACACACATGGCATACATACGTCAACTAAAACTGTAACCACAAGAGTCACAAATCACTCATACAGATCTATAGAGATATATTGTTATGGCGTACTGATTTTAGTTTATGTGCTAAAGCCTAAATATTAAGCATTATATTGGTCATATATGGAGAAAACACCATGTAAGTTAAAAAACAAACACATGACAGGTAAAGTGATGTGACATGGCTCAATAATCAAGATATGCATTCCTTAATTGCTTACTGTATATACATATACATATTTTGAATAACGGTATAAATAAATATGAAAATTGTCAACAGGACGGCACGCTTTCCGCTTTCCTCGTGGACTTACCGATGTCACCGAAAAAATAAGGTCGTGCTGTTTCCACTTCCATCTCTGCTTTAGTACACTGGCAGACAGTAAAATGTAAACTTAACAGTTCGCTAGCCAACAAATTAAAGCAGGAATCATTCTGTTTAGAAAATGCGGTACATTCATCACGTGGTCTGTTCTGTTTTGGCACTTGCGTGACGTTTTACTGTGAATGCTGGGAGTTGTAGTTCATTTTAAATGTAGAGAGGCCCACAAAAGTATTTGAACACAAATGTATCAATGTCAGTTCATCAGAGTTTTTAACCTTTACAGACCATGGGGCACAACATACCAGATAACGCTTTACAAAAAATTAAGAACATTAACAATCGTTAATAGACAGAAATGTGTCGAAATTAATAGCTAAACGTTTTCATGGGATCCACTTTCAAGGGGCCTGGTCTTATTAAGGCAATATGACTATATTAATAGTACATTTACATTGCAAAATATTTCAAGGCAATGTAGCAAATTAATCATTATTAACACAATAGGCTACATGCACGCATAAGTTCCGCATTTGAGTCTTCAAAATTGACTGTCCTCCCGTCTTTGAAAAGAAACTTTCATACGTTTAGATGTAATTTTATATATAGTTATGTTTATTTAATATAATTTTAAAAAGAAGCATAAACACAATGAGGGGTGTCTGTTTTGTCTGTTTTTGTGACTAACGTTTCTTTAGTAATTACCATAGAGCATAAAATTCTATATAAATTCTCGGTATTGCATTGGACTTTACGATCAGCGGAAGTTATCGAGCATCCTTACACCTTCACCGGAAAATACCGCCGTGCATAGAGCCCATTAGACACACACGAAGTTAAATGCGTCACTCAGCTCACAAATTTAAGACTTTAAAAACAACAGTCCAGCACGTAAACAGTAGGTCTTCTGGGGAACATATTTATGATTTATAAGTGAGGTAATCAATGATGCGCTGGGAAATGTCCAGTTTGGTTGACCAGCTCTAGAGCTCTGGTGCCCAACACAGTCCTCAAGACGATACGGCACAGCTGCTGCAGAGAGAGAGGGTTACCTGTGGAAACACAGAGAACAGCAGATTAACAACATGATATAACAGCAGTCATAAAGCACATATGCAGACTGTAACATACTCTCATAGTGCAGCAGACCGAGATTAGCAGGAGATTCATGTTTTGTGTAGTCTCTAGGTTTGTGACCCATGTTATCGCTTATGTTGACATCTCCACCGAACTCCACCAGCAACTCCACCAGGTCCTCTCTCTCAGCTCTCGCCGCATGATGTAGTGCCGTCTCATGGAACTTGGTGGCATTCACCTTTGCACCTTTAAGAGTTTGAAAATATAACCATGCAGAATGATCAAAATAGTGGAAAATTAAAAATAAAACAATAAAAATGTGCCTCACCTGCATTGAGCAGCAGTAGGGCACAGTCAAAGTGAGCTTTAGCACAGGCAGCATGTAATGGCGTCCCAAAATAAATGTCAAAGGCCTCCAGAAGCGCTCCTTTAGCTATCATCAGCTTCACACAGTCTGGGTTACCTGCACAGAGATACACTCTCCATAACCATCATACAAACCAGGTAAGTCTAAATATAAAGCAATCCTCCCCCTGGCTGTCTCACCTTCGAATACAGGCCTCATGGAGGGGGAAGCTGTAAGGGCGGTCAGGGAAGGGTTAGATCGAATGCTCCGTGATCTACCAGTAGTTTGACACTTTCTATGCTGCCAGCAGCACAGGCGTGACAAGAGGAGTACTTCCATGGATGGTGCGCACATCCACCTACACACACATGCTTTTTATGTGGCTAAATACAAGACTTTTTATTTTTATTATTTTAAAATTGAATTTTAATTCCTAAATGTAACCTTATCACTGAAAGAAACCTTTTAGCATTTTTAGAACTCAAATAAATAAATAAACAAATAAATAAAAGGCTTTTTTTAATTGTTTGTCAATCGTTTTCCAAATATGGGCATGACAGGTTATATGCGGAAATTAAAATACACCTAAGAAAAGTTAGTGAATATAAATTCATTTGAGGGATATTATGTGTTTTCTCGCATGATTTGGTTAAAAAAAAGTTATTTTAATCATCAAATACAATTTAAACAAACAAACAGCTGTATTTGTCTTTACGTTTTCAAGAAATTGGAGCTCAACCCACCTGAGCTCCTGCCTCAAGCAGTATTTGAACACAGTTTGGATGGGCTTGGATACAGGCATCGTGTAAAGGTGTGAAGTTATCCACAGTTACGATATTAACTGATGCTCCTGCTTCTATCAGATGCTTTAACTGCAGAGCTCGACCCTGAGACGCAGCCTCGTGTACCGGCGTACGGTCAGCCCAGTGACCTAGAAATGCACTTCGTTTTCATTTATTTCCATTATCATGTGTGTCAATAGATCTTATAGTTAATATAACGTCCCAATCCATTAAACAAATGTTAAGCATTTACAACAAGGATAGGGAGTCTGTTATGACAAATACTCACCGATGTCACCATAAAACGTTGATCTGGCAGCGGTAATTTCCATAATTGGATAATCGTTCCTGAAATTCAACAACTATTACTTATAAAGCACGCGAACAACATGCTGACAAGGTATAACTTGTTCTATATTTAGAGAAGCCGCCTCTGTGGTTTGTTATGATTTGCGACACTACGGATCGAATACGGCAAATAGGCAAAGAATGCTGGGAGATGAAGTTCAGCCACCGTTTCCCCTTATTCACATAAAATCGCTGTTAATACTTTTTGAATATCAAAAAATAACGTTTATATCAAAGCACTAGTGTGTAATAACACATTTCCAATAAAAGATAAACCTGCTGTATGTCTTTAATGTTAACAAAAAAAAAGGCTCATAAAAACCCTTACATTGAATATTATTCTTATGCTTTTGAAATATGGTCTACAATTAATATTTAACTTTTAGTGATATGTATTTAGTTTCATTTTGTGTTTGGTAACAAAATAAAAACCCAGTCAGTTTTCCACAAGTTAACATTTTTACTTCGCAGTACAGAAATCATTTGAGCCCCATCTGTTGAGCATTTGTTTTTAAAACATTGGTGACATTTTGCACAGGGCCCCGGTCATGTCAATACTGCCATAGACATTTTGGTCCTTGCTAACATGTCAGAGTCGTTGAGCAGAACTCAGCCGACACTGGCACTGCTCCTCGCTCTGCTCTGGAGTGAGGGAGAAGGAGGAGAGCTCCCGAACACACACTAGACAAGCAGATTCCAGACTTACAGTTAAGCAGCTTTTCCCGCTGATGTGTGATAACCTCTTTGTAGTGGCCTTAGAATCACAGATAACCCATCAGAAAAGAGATGAAAGGCAAAGCTGAAAGAAAACCCGGGACTTCCAACAAGTAGCACAATTTACAGCTAATGGGGGGTTAGTTATGTCAAATCACATGAGCATATTGCAAAACGAATACTGTGTGGTTGGACACGGATTTCATAAAAGATTATCTAATCTTTGTGTGCTTGATACTTCCCTTCGATCTATAAACACAGGAAATTAGAGAAATATAACCAACTCAGGATACTAGTATAAGCACCAGTCGTAATTAGTAAGAAAATAGAATGATGAATAATCCTTGGAAGTTACCTCAGAAGCAAATGGTTTCTTTTAAAAATAAAATCGTGCTGTTTAACCGGACCAAACGCGAAACAGATCAATTCGCAATTTTGCAAACCCGATCCCCTCTGCTTTAAGGTTAAGTTCTTTCAAGCCAATGCCAGTACATTTAAAAAATATGCATTTCTTCATCACTTGAATACATCTGATAATTTGGCATCTTTGGACTTTTCATATCCCATGTCTAAGCAGGTTGAGAAAGATCACATGATGGAATCGAAATACAGGGCATTGATAAACAATCAGTGCAAAATGGATCTTGTTTCCTGATTATAAAAAGCAGACTGGCAGAACTTTCTCCCCTTCTCCCCCGAAAATGCTAAATTTGTATAACAGTTTACATGAAATTCCATTATGGGCAAAACATACACTTGTATAGCCAGCTCGCCCAATTTGGTTGCCATTTTTTTCTTTCTCTTTCTTTTTTTTAACATTAAGATTATGATAATCTGAATATCTGATATTCAAGAGCAGCTGGAGCTAGTTTACTGGTCAGCAGCGTCACCAAAGATGTCATTCTTCTTGCGCTCCATTTCAGCAAAGTCAAACTCTGTGCCCGTCATTCGCTTGTAGATGTCTTTGATATCGTCACAGGTCGTCTCGAAGTGAGTCGTGGCATCGTCAGGAGCGAGAGATGAAGATCTGGGAGCAGATAAATACACGTCGCTTCAAAGTACTGTAATCACTATTCGTCTATCAAGTGAGCACAATGTAAACACTTACCTGGCTGTCAGATCCCAAGTCAGTTGGTGCATACTGATCACTAATGCTCACAAACCTGCAAAAAGATCACATACAGCAAAATTATTTTTTTGACAAGATTGCTTTCACATCAAAGTAAGCTTTAGATGTCGGCAAGCGCATGCAGACTTATGCAAACGTACTTCTGCTCAACTGGTTCCAAAAGGTCCAGGGCTGGTTTGATCTTTTTCTCAGGGTCGTTGGTCTCCACAGTGGTGCTGACGATGGCTACTGTATTTACCCTGGGCTGCCACGTTGTGTGCGTAAGAGATCATGCACACGTAGATATCTAAAAGAAGAATTTAATGTACAGTAATGTAGTTAGTCATTTTTATTCTAACCAAGGCAGCATTTAATCAAAAACAGGAAATTTGGGAAATATTATTTCAATTTAACATAACACGTCAATTTCAAATGCATGTTAAAATGTAATTGATTCATGTGCTGAAAAAGCAGAATTTTCAGCATCATTACTCCAGTCGGATTTGCTGCTTAAATTATAGCATTTATTTGAAATTTAAATATTTTTGAGTATAAATGTCTTTACTATGTATTTTTATGCATTTGATACATTTATCAATTTATTTTCAATTAATTTATTTTAAGAAAAAGTGCATTAGTCCTTTTATAAATGCAATTACTTAATTCTTGTTTTTTGTAATTCATTGAAGAAAAAATAAATTACTTAAGAAATCTTTGAACACAAACATGCCATAATTTTAAACTCAATAAATTCTTAATAAATGTAATTTTTAAACTAAATGACCATTAACAGCGCCATATTTTTTATTGTGGAAATAAAATTGCTTTGAAAAATACAGAATTTAAGGAATTTATTATTGCTTAGGGAAATTTTGGTTCACTTCGATTGTAAAGGACCTCAAACTTTCTAACTCTAAACAACAAAATATAAAATAATATGATATTAAAATCTGTTTGTGAATAAGAGCCCACACAACTAGAGCACTGTGGCTTCCTGTCAGACTAACCGTGCTTCCTGTTGACCTGGTTCTGAGGGATGATGATCTGGCAGGAGTTGGCATCGCTGGTATTCTTGATGGGGTGGTTCATGATGCAGATGACCCGCATCACCTGACCCACCTTGCTGACTCGGTCCATGACATAGCTGGGGTCGCAAATCAGCTGCTTGCAGCGAGCGATCTGCCCGTGAGGAACGAACATTAAGTCAAAGCACATGTTAAAGTTAAATCAGATTTCACACAGCTTGCAACAGACTCACCTCTCCCTCAGATTTCACGCCCACCACTTTGCCGTTCTCTACAACAATTTCCTCAATGGGTTTGTTCAGCATGTAGGTTCCTCCGTAAATGGCACTTAATCTGTGAGTGACAAAAATAAACTACTAGTGCACTTACAGACCACTGTAATCTAAGCACACTACACACAGACACATTTACAATACTTTAAGACTATTAAATCAAATTAGTGAAAATATCAGTGGCAGAATAAGTAGTTGGGGAAACTCACCTGGCGAAGCCTTGGGGCAGCTCTCCCAGGCCATAGAGAGGGTACAGATATGGACTCTTTCCGTACCTCGCCAAAGACTCACTGTACAACTTAATCCTGTTTATCGTCTCCATGCAGGGCTGATCCAGGTAGCTGGAGAGATAGGAAGCATAAACACCACAGCTTTAACTTCAAGGGACAAACAAGCCTGCAAGGTTCTCTCAGTGTTGGAAGTGAACCTTTTGCAAAACGTAAGATGAGTTTGACTCACTCGTCTGTGCGGTAGAGTGCGAGGCGTGGCCGGTGAAGTCCACGACATCCTGTCCGAGGTCGAACTTTTTGTACACATCTCGCATGGTGGTCTTTTTAGGGTCGACTCCCTCCAAGGTCTTTGGGTCGTTTTCATCGAAGTTGGCAACGAACACCGAGGAACTTCCTGAATCGCCTTTCTCGAAAAGCCCCATGAGGCCTGAGAGAATTAATATAATAATTTTAATAAACTAATTTTCTCCATCAACTCAATGGCAGCACACACTATGTTTGGGTTGATGACAAACAGGCTAGCATCGCTCACTTACTTTGCAAAATTTAAGAGGAACTACAGAATTGTTATACATGCTACAATTGGCTTTATGCACAGCTCCACTCCACTACTACCTGAATTTCAGCCAGCTCCTTTGTTTCCTGTCTGCCATTATTGGACAAACTGATTAATCCAGGTGTGCCTGGCCTCAGTAGTCACAACAATAATCGAGACAGACCTGGATTAATCAGTTTGTCCAGTAATGGCAGACAGGAAACAAAGGAGCTGAAGTTCAGTGAAGTAGTGTAGCTGTGCATAAAGCCAATTGCATCAGGGTTTACAAGTAATGAAAAGGGAGATACCCACAATATGCACTTCACTGTAATTTCTCTTGCACTTATATTAACAACATGTCATCCATTCAGGCCACGGTGGTTTGGTTCAGATAATAAAACACTTCAGCCTAGTTGGTTGTAGTCTGGGCCTCAGATGGCAGGACCATGGACCTCCCATAGCCTGACCATCGAATGAACATTGAATACAAAAATGGCAAGAGCTGGCTTAAAATCACCAGTTTCAATGGGACCCTTTTGGCAGTCCAACAGAAAAAAAAGCCCATAAGAAAAATATATGGGGCCATAAATCTTATTTATTCTTAACTTTAGATCATCAGAAGCGTACAAATGTCACTTACTCGATGCCAGAGCTTCAGTCTCAGTGGAGGGCACTTTGTAGATGCTGCCCTTTTTGTAGACAAAGCTGCCCTCGATCACTTTGAAGTCTAGGTAACGGGTCACCTGTGTGATCAGCAGCATACGCACCAGCTGACCTATGAATGCGAAAAAGACACAAATGGCAAACAAACTCATCAAAACGGTAATGCTGACTTTCTAGCCATTGATGTTTTGTATTCTTGAGGCATTTCTAGAGTGATAGAAAACTGCTAGGCAACAGGATAAGTGTGGCCGAGGGATCCAGCAGCGCCTGGTGCAGAGTGATCCAGAACGTGCTGTGTACTTGGCCGAGATTACAGATTCCAAGAAGAAGACTGAAGCGTAAATGTTGTTGCTTCTTACCGTTGGCCATTAGAAACTTGGGAATTAGGTCCACGTTCCAGTCGCGGCCCTTTCCCATGGACTCAGGAGGGCTGCCAGGAAGGCTGAAACGCTTGTACAACTGAGCAAACCAAGAGACAATGTTAGCATCTGTGGAGATAGAGAAGAGCTGTGGGGTCAGAAGTCAAACAGTGACTTACATCCTCCAGAGGGGTGATGGAGGCACTCTCCCCTCCATAGTAGGAGTTCCTGTCCATGTGCAGCACCTTCTTCCCCTTCACGGACATGATCCCGGACAGGATGCATTCCTAGAGGAAACATATGAATGCAGCTTCAGTACTATATATCTCAGACATGTGACCACGATGACCCCAGGCATTGTAGTAATGGTTTTCATAATATAATGAACAGCAGTATTCTAGTGGTTTTGAAGCAGGCTGTATTTCCTTATTAAATAAAAATAATAATTACGATTTGCCTTAGACAAAGCTTGCATTATTTGTTTTACAGAAGCAGGTTAACATCTAGTAAACATGCCTTTAAAACAAGCACTGAACCTAGCACTTTTTTGGCCGTGTGGAGTAGGTCAAAGGGACAACAGATGAACATCCTGTAAGCTTTACAAGAACTCCTTGACTGGAACAGATCGCGTTACTAAACATAAACTGTATCACGATTGCAAAAACAACTTAACCTAGAAGTTACAGAAGTATAAATTACACAGAAGTGAAGAAATGAACTGAGCAGCAGGTAATAAAAGTATGTTAAAACCTTTTCAAGCCAACTGTGAACACTTCTGACGAATAGGATTGAGCCATTTACAATAGGATATTAGGATAATAATAATTATCTTCTATTTTACATTTTATTTTACAATTATTTTAGTTAGTTGTCAAGACTAAATTTTTTACTTTCATTTAAGTCCTTCACCTAATATTTTTTTATTTCAGCTTTACTTCAAGTAACGTGAAAAGTTAACAATAACAACACTGTTCATAACATCTTAATGCACATCACATTGAGCTTTGTTTAGAGAAATGCTACAGAAAGATGACAAACAAGAATGTATAAAGATATGGCTCAAAGGACACAAACATTTAGAAGCAGCGAACCAACGGATCATGTGATGGTGTGGACTTTACACGCAACGCAGGCCATTGAATGACAATTCACAATGACATCTAGTCTCAAAACGTTTAACAATAGTTACATTTCTGGCAAGCAACAACATTGTTTTCCTCATTACAAGCTACAAATAATTTGATGTCAAATGTTCTGATATTGCATGAGAGACCTATCTGAGCCAAGGTCTTAGCATTACAAATATGCAAGAAAACACCTAAACAAGACCGCGGCTGCTTTGCATCATGCTGCTAGACAGGTATGGAAGGGGGGGCTACACACAATAAGACCTAGGCCAACATTTCAGCTAATCAAAGTAGTTGAATACATGACGACACTTTACTACTAAAGCAGAAAAAGTTTATGTAATGTCTAATCATTTTTAATTCACAATCCCCCTGCTCTATGAAAGAAAATGCATACCAGACACAAACAAACCCTAGCAAAAACATCACCCGGTCAATGCACGACAAGGTAGTTGTTAAAAAGGCTTGCTTTTCAGCTTTTTTTACTTGGCGCCTAACAAAAATGCTGTTTAACACAAAAAGCAGTTTCTCATGCCCACAAAATCAATGTCCATGACTCAACTGCTCTCAGCTCAAGAGATGAGTCACTTTAAAAGAAAAATCTTAAAACAAAATGACTTTAAGCAGCCGTGTTAAAGGTTAAATGTTAACATCCACTGTAAAGTGTATGGTACAGCCGCACGAATGAACACCACCTGCTTCTCCTTACTAAAGAATCAGGCTGTAGTCACATGAAAGGCCCTAAGAAACACATAACATTTTTATTGTATCCCTCTTTAATGCGTTAAACACCTGCTATGGCTTTAGATAACTGTCAGCTTGTTATCATTTTAAAAATCATCACTCCAGTTAAACACTTCTCCCACTATTCCTGCAAAAGCAAACTCAATCATCCAGTAATTAATGTCCCTTTTGTTTGTCGCCTTTGCCTGTACTTCCACTGTAGATGATTCATCACAAATTGATTTTGCAGAGAAAGAGGCATCTACATAATATGAGACAGTATAGCTGCCAATAACAAGAGAAGAAAACAGTGCAAAGACAGTGACAAGTCCTTTAGCATAAATTTACTACTACAATAAGATGCCGGTATAGAACTCCTATCATTGCATGTGATAAAATGGACAAAAAACTTGAGACATTTGTTCTTGGAGCAGTTTAAGCACCAACGCTCCTAACTTCCAGCCACTACAATGGCCTGCTCAGGCTAAATGGATTATGCAATAAGCCATGTAATACCAGAGCTGTACTGTGCTCAGAGGGACTGTGGCCAGAGGAACTGTGAGAAAATTCCTTATAAAACATCCGAGACGGGAGCACTGTTGGTATTTTATTGCTCGTATGCCACCCTCAGCTTACCATTTATGTCTAATTTGCAGAACTTAAAACATACGACGTCAGTCTCAGTTCCTCTACAAAGCAAAACAACGCCTATCTGTTGCTCTACTGATAGCCCAAAGCACCTCTGCACACAAACGTCCTCGGTTCACTTCCCATATTTCCTGTTTAAGGGGAACCACTTTAAACTCATTGCCCAAATCCAAACCAATAAAATGTGCAAATTCGAGATCCACAATCAATAAATCAGTTTTTGTGCACACTTGAGTCTGGCAGGATTAGTATAGATCATAGTTCAAAATCAATATACACTTAATAAGACTACAAATTAACTGATGGCATGAAACAGAAGATATTCTTTGCCCATTGTGACATATATGGGTAACACTTTACAAAAAGGTCCATTAGTTAATGTATTAACTAACATGAACTAACCATAAGCAATACATTTGTTACTGTATTTGTTAATCTTTGTTGATGTTAGTTAATAAAAATAAAGCTGTTCATTGTTTGTTCACGTTAGTTTACAGCACATTCACTAATGTTAACAAAATTTTAATAAAGTATTAGTAAATACTGAAATAAACATTTACAAAGATTCATAAATGCAGTTCATTATTAGTTCATGCTAACTAATGTAGTTAACTAATGAACCTTACTGTAAAGTGTTACCCATATATTAAGGTGAAATGGCTTATCGAACAAGAAGAAATGTTGGGTGGGACTTGATTTTGTTTATAGGGAATTAATTGGATGGTTGTGGCTTGCTATTGCAGTGATGCCATGTGAGTGACCGGTTGTTGCACCAAAAATATCTTTAGAAAAGAGATGTCACGGCGAGGGGGAGATTATAGTTTAATCAAATTATTTAGATTAATGACTAAATCGTTTAGAAATACATTTACATATTTTTTTTCATGGTGACTTTAAGAGAAATAAACAAAAGTTTCACTTAATCTCATTTAAACCAAAAGGAAGCAAAGTATTCAGGGACAGTCCCACCAAACAAATGACTGACGAAATGCACATTACAGTAGCAGTCGTGAGTAGTTTTCATCATGAGTTTTTTCCCTGATGCATAAAATCTAACGTTAGGTAATTATTTACAACAATGTATAATACGAATATGTAATTTTGCAGCTAAGTGCCCAGTAGATCTGCTTTTATCATAAGTATGCATACAGTCGTCTGCATTATAAGCAAGCATACATTAAACTTCCTGACTAAATGAACAGGCCTTTAAAGCATTGTAATAGAATATGCAATGAGGCTTTTCTATTTGACTTGAGGGTGTGGGGTTTCTGTTATTGACTCAATAAGTAATCCCAAAGTCGGTTAATTCTGTCATTTAATTTTTAGGGAAAATATGTAATAACCCTCAATCATTAAAATAACTATGAGGTAAGTTACAACTCTTGAAAAAAATAACACCTCAACCTCAACATTGAGGAAGCCATTTGTCACATCATAAACTACGTTTTGAAAAGTAGAGGACAATTCTGCAGGCAATCTATTTTCTATTCACTTAAAGAACAATAAAAACACTCTACATGAATAATTAGTGATCATTTATTAGCTAGACACAGCGCAAGGCGTCTTGTTGGCACTGTCAAAACATGAAAGCCTCAATGCAAGCGAGCTATTTGGTCTCAAATATCAGAATATTATAACAAAACAGCAAGAGTAATCTTCGTGCGTTATTAAGAATAATATTCAATAACATGAAAAGCGATATAAAATACTCGTGTAGTCACAAGCCACCGTCAAAATTGTAACCGAGGCCTGTGACATAGCATTAGCCGCGGCTCTGAGCACCAATGGACAACTATAACTGAAGCTAAAGTTAGCATAGATAGAGGCAGATAAGCATATCACGCACAATTCTCATGAATGTATATTAGCTAGAGGCTAACATTAGCAGTGTAGCTAATTAGCATATCTCATAGAACACTGACTGCTGATTAGCATGATGCTAATTTGAGCATGTTAGTAATTAGCCTCCTAAAGTGAGCGGTACATTCAGAGCAACGCCTAGCAAGACCGAAACAGCCTAATTTTGCCTTTTCTACATATTTTTACACCAAGTAAGCGTGATTATTTGGATTAGATGATATTCTGATACCGTTAGCCCGGTTCCCAACACGATAACGTCGTATTCTTCATTCATTTTTCCTCGTCTTTAATCCCCTTTTCCTATGCGTCGGCGCGAAGAAAATGGAGATCTTGCAAAGCTGGAAATGAAAGAAGTGCGCTGTCACGTCACTCACAGAGGGTGTGGCTGATGTGGGCAGGGCGTGCGAGTTGACGCGTTCTGAGATGCGATTGGTGGACTGTGCTGTCAATCACCGAGAGTGAATGCGCGCCCCCTGATCGATTCATTCCTATGATTCATCCAGTGACTCGAATCGTTTAAAACGGTTCCCAAAAATATAGCACTTACGTAAAGTAATATATATTTCAATTGTTACCAAGTATTACCAATTAGTGTTACCAAGTGTTACCAATATTACCAAGAATTAGATTGTTTGTTATTGTCTTATGTTTCTTTATTTCTATAAAAAATAATAAAGCGAAGACAATAAATACACGATATTTTGTTGTAAAATATAAGAGGCTATCGAGATTATGCGAATATGGATGTGCTTTGAGACTGATTTCCATTGTTGAAAACTTGTTTATAAGTGAGTCACATAATCGTTCGTATGGAAGTTACCATAATGTGTACAACCAAATAGATGTAAAGCCAAGTTCAAAGGTTTTTATGTCATATTAAAAGGCACAAATAAATAATTTACCATATGACTTGATATGGGTTAATTTTAGGTTAATAGAAATTCTTTATCAAACGAGGCTGCTAAGATATTTGTACTCTATTATTCTTTCTAATTTCACATATTGTTTGACAAGCTGGTCTAATACATTTCATAGTTCTAAAAAAAACAATTAAACAAACAAGCACTTGAATAACATTTCTTGTTTTCTTTTTATATAGAGATTAATGCACACAGTCCCTTTTTAAAATAAATAAATAAATGACTTTCATAAAAAAAACAGTTATTGTGTAACTTTGTATCTCCACTTTTCATTCAAAGCAATTATTTATTAATTTGACACAGCGTTTACATTTCAAGACTTTCAAACACTTCTTTAATGTTAGTTTTTATGGCATACTGTCTTGCTGTATTGCCCGTGTTGTCTTCAGTATCTCTGAGTCCCAGCTGCAGTAGTGTCTTAACGGCATCCGCATGCTGGCCAATGCAGGCCATATGTAGAGCTGCAAATCATTAAAAGATATTTTCACTTTGCTTTCTAATTAAAAAGATCTCATTAAGGTGGCATGCAGTGAAATACACTGTAAAGTGTACTCCTACCTGATCTTCCTTTCGTGTCTCTTGCATGAAGATCAGCGCCCAGGGAAAGCAGTGTTTTTATGGTGCTTGTGTGACCTTCCTGAAAAATGAGCATCGAGATTAAAGCCAGATCAGAAGAGGAAGCTCTTGTTATCTGTTATCTTATCTGTGCTTCATGTTTAATGCAACTGATAAAACCTTAGCAGCATAGTGCAAAGCAGTCAGATCCAGTTTTGAGGCTCTTGAGTTTATGTCGATACCAAGGTGATGCACAAGGAAAGAAAGTGCTTCATCTTGAGCAGTAACAGAGGCCTGATGCAGAGGCTGTGCTCCGAGAATATCTACTGCTGAGGGACATGCCTAAACCAGATAAACGTGAACATAAACAAGCTCACATCAAATAAAAGTAAAGCGATATGAGTTAATGATGTGTGCAAATATGTGCGTACCTGGTGATTCTCAAGGAGCAATTTAGCAACAGCTATATGTCCGTTCCTTATGGCATCCATAAATGGTGTGACTCTCACAGCTGTCCTTCCCGTCAGGCTCATAGCAACAACTGAATTAACATGTAAACCATGTAAGCTACAGTATATCATAAGGACCTGTGCTATTCATAAAACACATTCATACTCAATGTTACCTTTTAAGCAGAATCTTCACTGCATCCTCACAGCCATGCATAGCTTAGGTGAGAAAATTGCATGACAAAAAAAAAAAATATATATCAAATGCATCATATGGCAATTTGAAAACACATTAAATCCTATGCTTCCATACCAGCTGTGTGGAGGGGCGTCCTGCCAGTCTTGCTCTTTGTCTTCCAGACCTCAGTGTTTGGCCAGTAGGAGGTGGTGTATGATGGCTGGATCCCTTCTCTGCATGCAATGTGGAATGAGTTCCATCCATCCTTGTTCTGCAGCATTGGGTCAGCACCGTGATTCAGCAGCTCCAGGACGACCTCAAGGTTTCGGCGGGTACAGGCCATCATAAGAGGGGTCCTGAGAGAGGTTAAAAGTCAGTTTTGTTCAAACTCAGCAAAGCTTAATAAGAACAAAGAGCAGTGTTGTTATTGTTAACTAAAATTAAAACTAAAATTATATTAAAAAAAATATTTTTCGTTAGTTGAAATTAAGCTGAAATAAAACAAATTATACATATTAGATACAAACTTCTGTGAAAATGAAAAATGAGAAACTGAAAAAATATAACTAAAAGCAAAATATAAATTAATTCTATAATAGTATATAAATAATACTACAGAATTTAAAGAGTATGAAAATAATCACTCAAAAATAGACTTCACTTCCTAAACAATAAAAATATGCACATTAACAAAAACAGTTATTATAAATCATTTATTTATTGGACACATTTTAGCTTTATTTTTAATATAAAAATGGCACTTTCCTTAATACGAGCACCGGTATTATTAAAGTACGCATAAATGTATGTCAACTGCGACAGTCGTGTGTATTTTATATCAGGATAAAAACAATTCCTTCGAGCCGGATTCGAACCAGCGACCTAAGGATGGCAGCAAACCTCTACAGTCCTCCGCTCTACCAACTGAGCTATCGAAGGCGTTGAAATATACATCGGTCCCCGATCGCACATTACATTAACTCTTACATACAAATCAAGCAATTTTTTAACTTACCAATCTGCTTTTCTTCAAACTGTCTATTTTCGCTCCCCTGGCAATGAAGATACCGCACACACTCACAATGACCCATGGAAGAAGCCTCATGCAAAGCTCTCTGTAGTCGCTGTTGTACACCTCAATGTCCATGTTGAGCTCCTCTACTAAATATCGCAAAATGTCCATGTGTCCATGTCTGGCAGCATAATGCAGTAAAGTATCTCCAGATTTTCCATAATGAGTAGAGGTGACAGACTGCGTGTTTACGTGCTCATTGAGTTGCTGTTTAACTGTGCACAGCTCTCCATGTTGAATTGCTTTGATTAAGTGTTTTGTGCTTTCTTCATCCATTTGGCTCAATAAAATCCTGTTAAACCGACTATTTTAAAGGTTAAAAGTATACACAACAGTCATGCATTAGCCTAATGGTGAAATGATAAAAGAGACGGATAAAACAAGTCGGTTAAAATGTGACGAGACGAACGTTTTCTTCAAAATAAAAGTCCCTTTTATTAGTGTGTATGTTGATTTTATCTTTGCAAAATACAATATTCGCAGAAATCTCATAAAACACGAAAAAATAAAATAAAGTACAATAGCAAAGCGTTGTGGCAGCTATAGACAGACAGATAGATAGATACACAGACAGACAGACAGACAGACAGATGTGATCTAAAGATAAAAAGGTGTGAAAGTGGCTTACAAATGAATTCACCTCCAGGGAAATTTGTACATATATTATTTAATATTTTGACTTGGGGCATTAGCCTTTTATTACAGCACAATTTGCATAATTTATCAATACCGTTTGTGTACAACCACAAAAACCATGACAGTTTGATTTTTTTTCATCAGTTTACATTAAGTGGAAAACCAGACGGATTATACAAGCATATCTTTGTACAGTCAGCATACATATTTAGATTTGATTAATTTTTCATAATCCTTTTCTCTTTTTGTAAATAGAATCTGGACACAAAAATAGTATGAACAAACCACCAACAAAACATGCAACATCCAAAGTGAAAACACCATACTTTTCCTGATTCTACTTTTGAGTCAGTAAGGTCAACATCTGTTCTTTATAATACAGGGTTAAACTGGTGTCTGTTGTGCAGGTCAAGTCCAGTCCATCAGAGGCAAGCATGGGGAAAGCTTTACCCTAGTGCATGTACAACATGTAACACACAGATCAAAACACAATCGCTCTGCTCCTTTCCCTCACACATGCTCTTCGTTGAACCAGAAAACTAAATACAAGATCATATTTGTACAAAAGAAAATTATTAGTTTTATTTACATGGCTTCTTTTTTATATTTCTTTGTTTTGCAGAGGTGAAAGAGTTAGTGTGGCATGCACAAATTATTCAAAAGAGGCTGCATGAGTTAATGTGACAATTATGTTATATGATGCTTTTTTTTCCTCATCTAATTTGTAAACATATACATAAAAAAAAACAAAAAAAAACACACATTCTGGGAGATCAGAAAATATAATAATGAAAGCTGAGCATTGTATATATGATGAGTGAATGATATAGTTGTGTTTCCAGATACTGTGTTTGAAAGGACCAGAATGACGAACCAGTCTGCTATGATCTGGTAAACACACATTTCGTTATGTACATAACTAGCATTTAAATAGCTGAGTAGGATAACTACCCTATGTTTTTGCAAACTCATTGTTACATGACCTCAAAATAGCATTTAAAAAAATAATAAAACAAGCATCAAGCAAAAGACACAATCAATATATTATTATTATATAGAAACAAACTTTACCATGTGAGAAAAAAAACATACAAAAATAAAAAAAGTCCTCATTCGTAATGCTTTATCTGTCCTCTGACCATTAAACAATAAGTACACCAGATGCATTTTTGGTTGCATAGAATAACATACACAGAACCTGCGGATTTTGGTAGTTTGGCACAGGTTAAAGGTCGACTTAACCCTTAACGCTGGACGTTTGAGTGAAATATCTAAGTGCTCGACCTGTAAAATGGCTGGGTTATGTGTTGTAAAGGTTGTATCCACATATCCTAAGTTTCAAGGCATAAAACAAAGAAAAACATATAAATAACACTAATGGCATTTGATTTAAGTGTCTGCATTGCGAAGTGGCCACAATTTTCTGAAAGTACGAGATGGTGGGTTTAATATCTCAATATCTCCTTTTAGATGTAAACCGTAAAGATAATCGCCAAAATGATCAGTAAAATTAAAAATGAAAACGTGAAATCATCACCCTGATCCTCATTGTTATCGCTTTAAGCTGAACCTACTTGATCAGAAGATCAGCCAATAACATTTAAGCAAGGCTTTTTCATCGAAAACCTGAGTGTTTAGGAGTTAAAAATAAAAAAACTTTTAAATAAAACATTTTATCAGCAATATGATGACTTCAACATCTGGACAGACACTACATTGACCCATTCAAACTAATCCTCGAGTAATCAAGAGAGACCGGTGCGTATGTGTTTGTGACGGGGGATGACAGTGTTTGACTGTTGTAAATGGCAGGATGTTTCCGCTTTTTGACGAAAACTCAGAAAAAACCTATCAACCTACATTCGTAAAATGCTAGACACAAAGTGCAAATCATATAACAGTGCTGGATTTGACATTTTCAACTGATGCTGCTGCATATTGGTGATATTTCGTCTTGAAACATTCATCAAATGAGCAAATCATAAAAATCAGCAAACACTATCTAATTAATTTCCGTGTGAGTCATAAGAGACTGGCAGTTTTCTTAAACATTTAAATTCTTTGTTATTATCCACTTCTCAGTCTTAGGGCTCCGAAACTGTCTTTCTGAATTCAGTATCGCACAGCGAAAGACAAAAGTGTTACTTCTGTGAGTGGAAATAACCGTACTGACACAACGAGTCATCACAACACCCAATATATCCTATTTCATTAGTTTCATTCAGTCTATAATATACCATAAAATACTCTTCTAATCCATCGATAATATGCTTTAAATATCAGTTCTTTCAACACAATATAACATCTGGGAGGGAATGTAAAATAACGATAAATATCTAAACTGAATTTGTCTCTATCATACAAAAATAATGTATATGATATCTATCTGTAAATAATCATAATGTTCTTATATGAATAATGCACAAACGGGAAGGTTACAAGTTACTGGAAATTTTCACTCTATCATCTGTTGTGGACCAATGCAATGTACACATATTATTATACATACACCAGTATAAATATGTGTGAGTGATTGTGAAAGTGCATGTACCCATACACGTATGAACATTGTGTCAATCACCTGCTCAATTTTTGGAGCGTTTCCCAACGTAGAGATCTGCATCTTGTCAGTGAAGGTCAGATCTTTCCTGTAAACACCATTATACGCCTGTTTCTCCTTGGCTTGGGTTAACACAATCACACGTGCCAGTGCAATCAGGAAGCTCCCTGTGTGTAGGCCCTCCAAATTCAGCTCAGTTTAGTCACAAAGAGTGCAGCAGAGATGTGCGACTCCTCTGCCTGTTCTGTCCTCGCGCCTCATCTGACCGCCGTTTTTAGGAGTGTATCTGAGCTGTGCTGGCCAGCAGCTTGTGCCAGCTCACCACCCGTTTCCGCAGGTCTACCTTATCCAGCCACACGTAGGCTTCGCCAATCAGGGTCTTCTTTACAGAACTTGCCTCCGTTCGAAAACAAGAAAAAGCTGCAAGGGTGGGAATAAATATGAATCACTACTTTAAGTTGGATCAAATTGTATGCATGTATACATCGATGCCGTACCTGAATGGAGTGACCTGTGGGGTTCATGCAGAAGCGGAAAGTTTCGTTGAAAGACGGTTCGCGATTACTGACGACACACTCTGGTCTTCTTCTTGATGATTCTTTTCTGAGTGGCCACATTCACCACATAGAGTTTCACATACATGTCTGTAAAAAAACATCAACAGTAAGAACTGAGCTTTCATTACAGCTATGAATGCTTATTCGGTAACACTTTACAATACGGGTGCACTAATAAGCATTAATTCATGCTAAACTAATTCACAGATAATACTGAATTAATGTGTAACTAATGATTATTTAAGCTTTAATTACCACATTAGCGACTAATTAAGAGTCTGTAAGGTTAATATATTAGTTCATGAATTGTTATTAATTAAACATGTAATTGTGGATTAATTCCATAATAACTCATTTTTTTAACTAATAGTGTTAATTAATATGTTAATTACCAGAATGAGCCAAAAGCCTATTTCAACTTCCAGATAATATGACAGGTGCACTAATATGCTTTAATACATGATTAATTACTTCATTGTTAGTGCAAATTCATGTGCAAATTATTACAATTACTAAATGAATAGTTAAAAATGATGTGCCTCAACAAGTAAAGTCATAACATAATGATACCTTTGGAAATCATTAGCTAATGATTAATTAGTGCATAGCTTTGACTAATTGTGTTAATTAACACATTAATTTACACTATTAGGTAATAAAATATGTTATTAAGGAATTAATACACAATGACACAGTTGAATTAATAGCAATTCATGTATTACTTAATCTTTAAATCATATAGACTCTATTAGTTGCTGATGCAGTAATCATTAATTAATGGTTTAGTTCTTCATTAGTTATACATTAACTCATGATTATCTGTGCATTAGTTAAGCATGAATTAATGCATATTAGTGCACCTGTATTGTAAAGTGTTGCCGCTTATTCTTTATCATAAAGTTGTAATGTGACTGAAAGTGCAAAGGGAAGCTGTCCTTTAGAACATAAAGGATAAGTTCAAACATTTTCAACCCAAAATATAAGAAACAGGTAATTGTACTGTATAATCAAGCAAATTATACTTTGAGTTTAACAAATGCCTGCAGGACAAAAATCTGCATCCAAAATTTACTCAAAACTTCAGAAATTGGGTTAATTCTGACAGAAATTAAATTCCTGCAGCTTTGAAGCTAATGCTATTATGTAGCATTGTGCTAGTATATTCCCCAACAACAACAAAAAAAATGATGTAAATACGAACAGGGAAAATGGGGCAAACATACTTCTGACTCATGTTGCACCCACATTGACAAGTTTTTATCGAAACAAATGCTTGCTAGGGTTAGTTAGTCCCTCCCCCTAATACTACCTGCCATTCGATAAGCAATAGCAAGTAGCAAATCTAGTTTTTGCCGAGCTATGGCTGTAAACTAAAGCCAAGTTTAGTTTTTTCAAGTTTATATCAGTGAAGAAATGCGTTTATAAACTGTATATCAAATCGATGTTATACTGTAATAAGCGTGAGTGAACGTGTTTGCTGTCATGGGTCTTGTTACCCGGGAGGTGGTCGGGAGACTTAAATTTGTAGGTGATGTTTCTGCACTGAAGGATCTCAAGCACCAGGTGTTCTCCCTCTGTCTTCATCTCCTTCTTTAGGGCGATCTTTATTTCCCCCATCACCTGAGTCTTACCTAAGCACACACATACAGACACGTCAATATCTCAGTTCTTTTCCCACATTTCTTATCTCTGTATCTTTTCCTTCCACATTCGGTGAATCTCTGACCCGCATGAGGAGCATAAACAACACGGCACAGGGAATAAATTAAGCCACGAGGAACTACATTATTCTACACTCAGATAAGGCATAAGATAAAAAAAGATAGTAATGTCAGTAAAAATATTTCATTTAAAAAGTTATGTTCTCACCATAGTAATAAAGTACATTTTTAAATATATAATATATATATATATATATGTATAAAATAGAAAACAGACAATTTTTGAGAGATTTTGATTAAATAAATAATACAATATAGCATTGGTGCGCATAAGAGGCTTCTTTCAAAATATATAAAAAAATGTAAAGACCCTTGCTTACATAAAACTATAATATAATATGATTTAAAATAATATATATATATATATATACAGCACACACAGCACACACAAACATATTATGTAAGCACAGACTTTTATTTTGGATGCGATTAATCGCAATTAACTTTTGCACAGCCCTAATATATATATATATATATATATATATATATATATATATATATATATATATATATATATATATATATATATATATATATATATATATATATATATATATATATATATATATGTGTGTGTGTAAATTATGTTATTATAATATAGAAGTATTTAAATGTCTTTGCTGCAGTAATTATAGGCTCAAATACACTGCTATTGACACAAACATGCACAAATAATCCTCAAACCCACAACACCCCAAGCAAACATTACCCTCTGTATCTCCATGAGCAGAAATCCCAGCTTCTGTGCCATTTGGAATCTTTCCACTAAATAATAAACAACATCAGGTCATAATACTCATGGAGTGCCAAGATTTAAAAAAAAAATTATATTAAATTGTATATATATTATATCAAATCATATACAGAAAAGCACTCACAATCGAGGAACCTGGAAGATAGCACTATCCACCGCATTGGTCCCGCCCTCTTCATCCAATAGGCTAAAGGCACTGCCGCTCAGACCGCTGTCCAATGAGGCTGCAGTAACAGGAGCATCACCAGATCTATGGCTGCGGGACGCTGTTTTTGAAGTGGACTATGTGAGTTGCACAAGTCACATACACTACTTACGACTGGCAACTATCAGTTATGGGGTAGATGTCCACATATCCACTCCCAACACATACACACACACACACACACGACACGCACAAATATATACGAGCACTGCTGGCAACATTTAAAGAAAGCATGACAGCACTCCATAAATGAAAGGAAATATCACAGATATGCTAAGCAGACATCAGATGACAGAAGCAAAAGCACAGACAGAACAAATTAAACTGTTCATTAGTAAACTGTGTGTTTGAGTTTTGCACATTAAGTATTTTCCCTGAGTAATTACATTATGCTAATTCTGTTAGCGTTATGCTACGTTTAGTTACATTCATTTAATCAAATTACATTATTTTACTGTTGTTGCATTTCAGAGTGTTTGACTGAGAGTGATGGCGATGGTGTGAGACGTGGGATGCATGATTTTGGCACGTAATTCATGCACACAGTCTTCTTCAAAGATATTCAGCAACGCTAACGCTTAACACTAGGCATCTTACGAGATTCTTTTGGGATGGTCAGGGGGTCAGTGCTCCTTTCTAGAGTTTTCTATCACTGTCGAACGTTACTGTTTTCTCCCTGGTTTTAGGGAAGCACGTTGCTGGACTGTTGAATGAGACTGAGACTCGCTGCATGAATTTCCTGTGAAGTGGCAAAGGGCGAATTCCAGTTGGAAGTGAGCATAACTAGGCCCTGACTCACTCTGAAAAACAAAGCACTTTGAATGTTTTGAGCAATATGCATCACTGCTACTCTATCTCATCAAAGTTAAAGCCTGTTCACACCAACAGGTCAGATTTTCACGTTTCTCCATCCTCCAAATCTGCCGTCACGTCTTGCTATATAATCATAATATGGGTGTGTCAACCCACTTCTGTACTCCAGTGAACCGCTTAGCCGCAAGATGCGTGATTAAACAACAGGTGGCGGTAATGGCAAAAAATTTGTTAGTTTAAGTATAAAATTGTAATCTTTTAGATTACAAATATTGTAATGTAATCTGAAGAAGAAAGAATCTCTTGCATTGCGCGCTGATTCGCGCAGGCTCAACAATGTAGCAATGTAGCTTTTGCTTGGCTACACCGCTACTTGCTGCAAAAGTAGTTAGCTACTGGAAAAGCTACACTGTTTAAAAAGCAACTGAGCTACTGCCAAGCTACTGAAAAATGTAGTTAAGGTAGTAGCTTGGGCTACTTGTAGTTAACTGACTCTCTTACACACTGCATAACTACTGTTTAATGACCGTAGCATTCCATCTCTGGTGTGAATAGGGTTTTAACTTGATAAGTTAAGATTGCTGATAAAACCTCAAATATTGTTGCTTTGTGTCTTTAAATCAACTTGTGTGCTATAAAACGTCTGCCTAAACATGTAAAGAAATATTTAGTACTGTGGGTGTCTGAGAGCAACTGAGGGGTTTAAATAATTGGTGAAGATGCACCACCAAGGTTCACATTATCATAAACTGCAAATCTTGACCATCTTCTGTAACGGTTTTGTGTAAAGGGATCCAGTTGCTCACTTTCGTTCGGAACGACCCTTCGGATAGCGTTTCCTTCCCGTAGTGCCTTTTGTTGGCGCAAGCAGGCTACAACCCTTTACAATTTTCAGTGTCCTCAGCTAGTTTCTCTAGTTAGATGTGCGTTAGTAATCTCAACATCCTCTCGCTCTCTCTTGCTGTTATCTGGCAATCAAATCGAGACAACTCTCACCTCCGTCCGGCTGTGGCCTCTCTTCAGACATGGCTTTCCTGAGGGTCAGGCGTCGGCCTTCAGGGATCTCATTGGCCGGCGACTCCGGACGGGGCTCTCTGAATGGTGAGCACACCAACTACGCTGTGCCGGTGGTGCCTCGGGTCCGAGGCGGCCATTTTGGGCTGGGGCCATATATCAGCCACGGGGTGGGGGGCAAGAAGGAGGGGAGGTTTGAAGAGGGGAGAAGGGGGCGAGATGGAGACTCAGAGTATGAACTCGTCACAACATGGACACCACCAGCTTTTACTGTAGGTCATAGTCACATGCAGCCACAGTGCGCACTGCCTGGCTCTCGGGCTACAGCGTCGACTGAGGTGCAGTGTAGGCCAGCGAGAGACGCAGAGAGAGTGGAGGCAGGGTGGGATGGTGCTTTAAAGAGCGGGCGGCCACATGCACGGCCATCTTGGTGGACTGGGGTAGCTGCTGAAAAGCCGGCTGTCTGGGACAGAAAACAACTCAATGGGAAAAATAAAAGAGGAGTTAAAAGAAAGGTTGTTGGGCTGCCTGAAGGGCTCAAGTGGTGCTGTGTGTTGATCAGGGATGATTATTTGCTCTCTAACTCAAATAAAGTGCTAAGTTAAGTCAGTTTTATCTAATAGTAACCTCAGAAGAAAGGTTCTAGCATGTCCCTGTGGGGTTAATGGACAAGTCTGCATGAACTCACGTGCCTGACGTGTGTAGTCAGATCTCTCATCAGTGATTGACAGGTCTTTGTAATCTTAGTTAGCATCATGTGGAAGGCTGTTTATGTACCTTCAATTTATTAAGCTGGACTCTACAGATATTTTATGAAATGCGTATTGTGTTTCTTGGCAATCAAACATGACCTCGGCTAGCATCATGCTAGCTGCACTGCAGGAACACTTTCAAGGTTTAAAGCATCCATTTTGAGATGCTATATATATATTTTTTTTTCACTTAGCATTTACCAATAGGTGTTTTATAGTTTAGCTCTGTTACTTGAAATTATCATATACTGATATATCTTTATTATTTAAAACATTAAGAATAATACTGTTCCTATATGTGTGCGCGTTACGTGACATGTTCTCAACACACTGGTGAGAGACTCGAGAGCGAGGAAGTGAAGTGACAGACTGTGACCACAAGGGGACCAAAAAAATAAAAGTGTCAGAAACCAGAAAACAACAACGGGAGGAAAAAAAACAAAAGAGGGCAGTGAAAAAAGAACAGGAGGAGGAACAGATGAGAGCGAAGGCAGCCATGCTGTGGAGAAGTTTTATTGCGTCGTTTACTGGTTGGAGACGGGGCTGCTGGCCAGCTTCGGCCGTTGATGAGGCATGGCAGAGTGTGCCGGGCCGTGCCACTTTTGCCATGAGCACGAGGGCCTCCGTGGGGCGCGGGATTGGCCCTCAGAGAGGGCGGCTTCGACGTGCTGGGGCTACTGTGAGATTTCTCAATAGTGGGGACCTGCGTGTCTAAAACAACCAGAACCAAATTACCATTTCATTCCCTACTTTTGCCTATTTATTCATTTTAATTCTCCAAAAACCCATTCTTATTTAAATAATATTCTACATAAACTACAATTATTATTTTGTTAGGTTACTTAAAGTCCAACTATTTTGCCTAGTTAGCATCTAAGCAGGCTGCTTCCGGTCTCAGCGGCCCTGTCACACCCTGCGTGAGGTGAAGCGCTGGTGAGCTCAGCGCCGGAGTGAACTGAACACACATATATGGAGAGCAAGAAGGCAAAGCTAGGAAGCTCGAGAAATACAGGATGGAAAGATCAAGTGAAAGCAAGAACAATACAGAGAGAGGAAGAGAAGACAGCATGTAGTAGAAGTGACAGCAATAGAAGAATGGAAAAGAGGAAGACATCACGACTGAAAATGTGAAAGAAGTGGCAGAAGTGGCATGCGACTCGCGTGTCCTACCCTTGGCAGGGTCAGGGAATATTCCGTGACTACGGCTTTCGATGACCGAGGATTTGGGCGAGTCCTCCTTGCTGTGGCCTGGAGGTTTTTGGGGAATGCTGGGTCCCGTGTCCTCCGTGGGGTTTGGGCGAGTGCTGGCGGCCCTGTCCCGAGTGAGAACGTCGGTGACGCTCGCCCTCGCTCTGCTCCTTTAGAGGCAGCCAGCGTGGGACGTTGTCCAGTCTCAGCCGTATTGGTACAGGTCGATAAGTACCTAGCCCCATACATGCATAATTTCATTATTTATTTATTTTTTGCACCAGATACCTGAATATACGGTATTTCTAACAGTATATACACTGACCGGTCAAAAGTTTAAGATCGCTAAGATTTTTTATGTTTTTAAAAGAAGTCTCTTCTGCTCACCAAGGCTGCAATTTTTTGATAAAAAATACACAAAAAACACAGTAATATTGTGAAATATTATGACAATTTAAAATTAACTTTTTTTATGTTAATATATATTAAAATGTAATTCATTCCTCTGAAAAAAGCTGAATTTTCAGCATCATTACTCCAGTCTTCAGTGTCACATGATCCTTCCCAAATCACTCTAATATGATGATTTTATGCTCCAAAAACATGTATGATTATTATCCATGTTGAAAACAGTTTTTTATATTTTTATTTCAGGATTCTTTGATGAATAGAAATTTCAAAAGAACAGCTTTTATCTGAAATGGAAAGCTTTTGTTACATTAAACACTACCCTTTAAAAAGTTTGGGGTCAGTAAGAATTTGTATTTTATTTTGGGGAAAATAAATAAGAAATCAATACTTCTATTCATCAAGGATGAGTTACATTGATTAAACGTTACAGTAAAGACATTTATAATGTTAGAAAAAGATTCTAATTAAATAAATGCTGTTCTTTGAACTTTCTATTCATCAAAGAATCCTGAAATAAAAATGTAAAAAACTGTTTTCAACATGGAAAATAATCATACATGTTTTTGGAGCATAAAATCATCATATTAAGAGTGATTTGTGAAGGATCATGTGACACTGAAGACTGGAGTAATGATGCTAAAATTCAGCTTTTTTTCAGAGGAATAAATTACATTTTAATATATATTAACATTTAAAAAAGTCATTTTAAATTGTCATAATACTTCACAATATTACTGTGTTTTTTGTGTATTCTTTATAAAAAATTTGCAGCCTTGGTGAGCAGAAGAGACTTCTTTTAAAAACATAAAAATCTTACCGATCTTAAACTTTTGAACGGTAGTGTATATATATATATATATATATATATATATATATACATACATAAACTAATATATATATATATATATATACACATATATATATATATATATATATATATATATATATATATATAAGTTATGTAGCGTTCAGTACACACTGAACCTGGTGTTCTAATTTTCTAAGTGTGTTTAAAGAACTTGTAGCTCATCACCTCTCCCAGGAAGTCATTGGCAGAGCTCTTGTCTGTAGTCCCACACACTGACCTCCAGTGTCTTCTTTCTTAGCTAAACACAGAGTAGGAGATTAGATAGAGCAGATTCAGTGCCAAGATGATTTATTTTGTGACTATCACTATACATTATTTTAATGTTGTCATTCTATGGAACTTTTTTCCCATTGATCTCTAGATTAGGGGAAGGAAACACCTCATAAACACTCTAAATATATTTTCTACTTTAATATTTTGCCTTGTTTTCCAGTAAAAACATATTTTCAAGATCCTTAAACAAGATACATCAATATTTCATTTTAATGTGGGGTCATGATTTTTCTTTTTTTAAATAAATTGATACTTTTAATCAGCAAGGATTATTAAATAGATCAAATGTGACAGTAAAGACATTTATAATCTTACAAAATAAATCTATGAAAATAGAAAACCCAAACTTATTCCACTTATTTTGATTGCATTTTTGATTAGATAAATACAGTCTTCGTCAGCATAAGAAACTTCTTTCAAAAAGATAGAGAAATCGGACATATTCACTTGTTTTAGGTATGGATTTAACCACATTTCATACAAATAAAGTCAGTTTGATAAAAAAAAATAAACTGAACTTTGCTTCTGAAGTAAATGCATTTTGTTTTTAGATATTTTTACTGGAAAGCAAGACAAAAATACTGATTAATAAAATATCTCTTTTCTGTTAAACCAGCAAACACATCAAACACGATATGCGGCACTACAGCATTTAATCCAGATGGTTTTCAATACAAGCCTCACCTCTACATTCTTCCTTTCTCTCAATTAAGAGCTGTTTGCCTTGCTTCAATAGTCCAGTAAAAACATATCAATCACATCTGTCAGCAGCTGCCTCAGAGAGCTCAACAAACTCAAGAAGCTCTTTGGTCTTAATTAGACTAAAGTACTTCTGGGAGACAACACACTTTTCGCTGTTTGCACCTAAAGCCTGAGATTCCTCTCTGAAGAGCTTTCATATAATTGAAACCTCAAAACTGACATGGCATATTCCATTGAAGTAAAATTAGATTTTCCGGTAACACTTTACAATACGGGTGCAGCTAATGAGCATTCATTCATGCTTAACTAATGCACAGATAATACTGAATTAATGTAATTAATGATTATCTTAGCTATTCATTAATGATTACCACATTAGGAACTAATTAAGAGTCTGTAAGGTTGATGTATTAGTTCATGTATTAATTGTTATTTATTAAATATGTAATTGTGGATTCATTCCATAATAACTCTTTTTTAACTAATAGTGTTAACTAATATGTTAATTACCAGAATGAGCCAAAGCCTTGTATTTCAACTTCCAGATAATATGACAGGTGCACTAATATGCATTAATGCATGATTAATTACTTCATTGTTAGTACAAATTCATGTGCAAATTACTACAATTACTAAATATAATGATGTGCCCCAACAAGTAAAGTCATAACATAATGATACCTTTGCGAGTCATAAGCTAATGATTTATTGAAGCAGACAACTGGAAGTTGAAGTGCATAGCTTTGACTAATTGTGGTAATTAACACATTAATTTACACTATTAGTTAATAAAATATGTTATTAAGGAATTAATACACAATGACACATTGAATTAATAGCTATTCATGTATTACTTAATCTTTAAATCATATAGACTCTTATTAGTTGCTGATGCAGTAATCATTAATTAATGGTTTAGTTCTTCATTAGTTATACATTAACTCATGATTATCTCTGCATTAGTTAAGCATGAATTAATGCATATTAGTGCACCTGTATTGTAAAGCGTTACTGATTTTCCTTTTGGTTTTTCAGACATCTGAAATGCAACCAAGACATATGCAAATGCTTGAGTTTGTAGTTCACCTGTTCCAGGTGGATATTTTTGTAGATGACAGTCTGGTTCCACTCTGGGTTCAAAGTCTTCTGAACGTGTTTGGACCTTCTTTTGTTTTCAGCACTACAATTAGATAACATACCACAAGGGGTCACCATGAGGTACAGTTAGATTAGTGTGGCACAAACCATCAGAGACCGAAACGTGAAACAACCCACACTGGTGGTAAATGGTTTGCACAATGGGGGACATCTAGTATAGGCTCAACTTGTGTTGCAGCTTTGACCACATACTACATTGAGAAAATGATCAAATGAGCAACAATGACAAAAACGTAAAAAGAGCAAAACCCTACATTATTAAGCCATTCATGTCCAAGCATGGCCAAGTCTTGTAAATGTGCTGTAGGAAAGAATCACATACCTGGCATTCTGCACAACCATGACCTGACTGTGAAGATCCAGCATGCAGCAAAAACAGACAACAATCAGTGATGAGTGGGAGATTGCAAAAGTGTGTGTGTGTGTGTTTGTTTTTGTAGTAGCTCATGCATTCATGCCCATATGGAGCAGAAAATGGAGAGCTCCTGTTTCTGTAGGTTCAATCCAAGTACTGCATGATCAGATGAGAGCCAGAACTGATCCGATGCACACACGCACCAACCAACAAACATCAATCAGCGCTATCATTTTACACACAAATTGAGTTGTCATTGATTTTCCTCTTTTGCTGAGTCACTTACTGCATTCATAAATGCGTTGACACACACACACACATGCACACACGCCCGCCTGCACACACACATACAATTTATGTTTTTTAAAAACAGCTAAAAACTAGGGCTTACAGAATATGCATAATCCTTTCCAGGGCTTTCCCATGGACCTGGTGCTAATTACAACTGGATAAGTGATTTTCTGTTTCGTTAACTCTGAAAGTAGCAGCTAGGGATTGAATAACAGCTCCGTGAGTCTTAATTTCCAGTGCCAAGGGTGAAACAAGTGGATTTATCTTGTTTAAGTCAAGAATCCAGATATTAAATGAACACTTTCTGTCTTCTCACATACTTTAGCTCTTTAGGCAGGCAGACTGAATGACATTTAAAGTGACAAACTGCAGTTGAGTGTTAGTTTTTTTAAGAGTGGCAACTGTTTTTCTCCGTTGAAAGTTGCGCTGAATGTAATTCGTTACACAAAAGTAATTCATGTATCGAATCAAATGGACTCGCAAACACATTACCAACCAAACAAAAACACTTAATCTTTCAATGAGTGTTGTCTTGCTGATATACATGATGATCAGTAGCGCTTCACTACATAAAATAATTAAATAAATGCCATTTGATTTTATAATAAGCACTTAACTCAAACAACTATTAAATAACAAAATAAATAACTAGAGAACTGAATTTGCACATGGAATTATTCAACATACAAATATGGATCCTTAAATTCTTTAAAATTGAAAATATTTCAAATGTCAGTCTTGGAAGTCTGATTGTTGAAACTCTTCTGGCATCATTAAATCAAAGGAGAGGAGATAATTCTAGAGAACGAGCACATAGAGATTTCCAAGTTCTGAGCATGCACGCTCATTAGCAATCACTGCTGATGATGATTATAGAGTAAATTAATTAAAATGCAATTTATCATTGTGCAAAAAACAAACAGAAAGCACAAGCTTTTGTGTCAGGTTGTTATGTTGCAAGGCTAAATATATACGATTACGACAGGGAGCCGATGTGAGATCCACCGATCTTCTCGAATCTCAATTTTTTAATTGTTTAAAATAAACTGAGAATTTATTTATATTTATATGTAATCTTGTGTTTTTTCTTAGGTGCTCTACCATTACGAGCCCCCGAGCACCCACGGGATCAGCGCCTAATGGTTCACACTGAGGCTGAATCCATGAGTCAACTCAGTTCCAGTTAGTTGAGTTTTACAAGCTACTTACCCTCTACCCGGCAGCAGGTAAACTTTAATCGAATGGATCCGAGTAGCCGCTATTGTCCTGGGTGCCAGATTTCGAGCTTGAAGAACATGGACGATCAGATTTCCCAGCTGTTTGTCATAATTTATTTGAAGCTGCAAAATTGAAGCAAGAAAGAAAATGGTTCTACTTTCTGCTACTGAAAAGGTGAATGGATATGGCATAAATACATATTAAAGGGATATTCCACCGTTTTCTTTTTTACATATTAAAACTATGTTATTCCCTTAACTAAAGACGAGTTGATACATACCTCTCTTATATCAATCGCTCTGGCGCGCGAGAACACTTTGATAGCACTTAACTAGCCCAGTTCATTCAATAGGGACTAAGCAGAGAAGCGACCAAACACATCCGCGTTTCCCTATTTAAATCGAGCAGTGTACCTCGACCTAGGACGGTGACACAAAATAAAGAGCGTTCCGCGCTTTTTCTAAGCGTGTAAAGCGGATAACTATATTGTATGGCAGAATACCACAGCAAGTGCTTGGGAGTACTCCGACTCGGCGAAGTAATATCAGCACTCGTGAAAAGTCCTCTCCTCTCTCCAGAGTGTTGATATACACTACCGGTCAAAAGTTTAGGGTCGGTAAGGTTTTTTATGTTTTTATAAGAAGTCTCTTCTGCTCACCAAGGCTGCAATTTTATTATTAAAAATACACAAAAAACACAGTAATATTGTGAAATATTATGACAATTTAAAATGACTTTTTTATGTTAATATATATTAAAATGTAATCTATTCCTCTGAAAAAAAGCTGAATTTTCAGCATCATTTACTCCAGTCTTCAGTGTCACATGATCCTTCACAAATCACTCTAATATGATGATTTTATGCTCCAAAAACATGTATGATTATTATCCATGTTGAAAAAAGTTTTTTACATTTTTGTTTCAGGATTCTTTGATGAATAGAAAGTTCAAAGAACAACATTTTTTTTAATTAGAATGTAAAAAATTTAAAAAACTGTTTTCAACATGGATAATAATCATACATGTTTTTGGAGCATAAAATCATCTTATTAGAGTGATTTGTGAAGGATAAAAATGGGAAAATGTGGATGTGTTTGGTCGTTTCTCTGCATGGCCCATATTGAATGAACTGGGCTAGTTATGTGCGATCAAAGTCTCGTGCGTCAGAGTGCACACACTGAGATGAGAGAGGTATGTATCAACCCGATCTTAGTTAAGGGAATAACATTGTTTAATATGAAAAAAGCGATGGAGTATTCTGCCAGTTTGCTATCTTTTTATAGAGATCGCACTTATAAAGAGCAATTTCTAGCTGATGAAATATTTTAGAGCATGATTGCAAAAATTCATACTGACTATGGAAATTTCCACATTTGCAGGCCTGTAAATCGGAGTATAGCCTGAGTTAATGAGAGCGGAAATCTACCTGGATCTCTCCTGACACTGGGTGGGACTGAGTTTTTGCAGCCTCAGAGGTCTAAGAAACAAAACATCAGCAGTAAATAAAGACAATGTTTTGCATTTGACTCTTTGTACACAAAATAATAATGTGTGTGCATGGCATACACATACCTTGCTGTGGCGTTTCTTGCTGACCGAGGGTGAACCAGGCTGGCCAGGGCTGGGAACTGCACTGGAGCCAGCGGACGCTGAGGCTTTACTCCAGTGTTGACGGAGAGGAGGACGGCAGCTGCTGCTGGGACACTTTCTGCAGCTCCGCAGCCAACTGCTTAGGGTCTACACCTGGTGACCGCGGAGGTCTGTCTCCTGAATATTTATAAGTGCACGTTAGTGGTCAAGTGTCTTTGAGCTTAATTAGGACATTATCATTTGATTGTCTTCTCCACTGCAGATGGTTCTCACCTTTGTTCTGGTCTTGAAGGTCCAGGTGGGAGCTTTCAGAATCAGACAGCATATTTAGGTCTCTGAAAATGACAAAGAGATAAATTATGGTCAAAGGACAAAAAGTTGAGCCACAGTATGAGATCAGAATGCTACCCATTTGCTCGCTTAATGTTGTCGTTCCTGGCCTTAATGTTCCTTTGAAAAACAATGTACTTTTTTGGCACAAACCCTTCCTAGTTTTCAACCCTGATCCCTCAGATCATCAGACTCCATTCTGATATACACCACCGGTCAAAAGTTTAAGGTCAATAAGATTTTTTATTTTTTAAAAGAAGTCTCTCCTGCTCACCAAGGCTGCAAATTTTTTATAAAAAATACACACACAAAAAAAACCACAGTAATATTGTGAAATATTATGACAATTTAAAAATGACTTTGTATGTTAAATAATTTATTCCTCTGAAATTTCAGCATCATTACTCCAGTCTTCAGAGTCACATGATCCTTCACAAATCACTCGAATATGATGATTTTATGCTCCAAAAACATGTATGATTATTATCCATGTTGAAAACAGTTTTTTACATTTTTATTTCAGGATTCTTTGATGAATAGAAAGTTCAAAGAACAGCATTTATTTAATTAGAATCTTTTCTAACATTATAAATGTCTTTACTGTAACTTTTGATCAATGTAACTCATCCTTGATGAATAGAAGTATTAATTTCTTATTTATTTCCCCCAAAAATAAATACAAATTCTTACTGACCCCAAACTTTTTAAAGGGTAGTGTTTAATGTAACAAAAGCTTTCCATTTCAGATAAAAGCTGTTCTTTTGAACTTTCTCATTCATCAAAGAATCCTGAAATAAAAATGTAAAAACAGTTTTCAACATGGATAATAATCATACATGTTTTTGGAGCATAAAATCATCATATTAGAGTGATTTGTGAAGGATCATGTGACACTGAAGACTGAGTAATGATGCTGAAAATTCAGCTTTTTTTCAGAGGAATAAATTACATTTTAATATATATTAACATAAAAAAGTCATTTTAAATTGTCATAATATTTCACAATATTACTGTGTTTTTTGTGTATTTTCTATCAAAAAATTGCAGCCTTGGTGAGCAGAGAGACTTCTTTTAAAAACATAAAAAAATTTGCATCGATCTTAAACTTTTGACCGGTAGTGTAACAATTTTTTATACAATTAATGTCTTAACTTCTTCTTAAATATCATGTTTCACTCTGAATACAGAAATAAATGGGTTAAGAAATGTGTTTCATGTTGACTTATAACAATGACAATAACATTAATAATAATAATTTTTCTAATTATTGTACTAATACTAAAAATGTGTGCAATTATTGGTGTAATACTAATAATTGTACATCTTTCTTAGATAGATAGTAAAAGTAAATAAATAATAAGTAGCTATGCAAATCTGACACTCACAGTCTGATGCATAACTCCGCCTCTCCAACCTGATGACCAACCAGACCCTGCACTTCCTCTGTACGTCTTACCAGTCAGAGCAAACGCTGTTCCACTCCAGAACTTGCATTCCTATGAAAACACACACACAAAATCAGCCACTGGATACATTTCATTCACTATCTGAGAGATCAAATCCGCTGTAAACAGCACTGCAATGGCACACGTGATCTATTTCAATTAAATGAACGGTGCTGTAGAAACCCAGTGAGAAAGGAGAGGAACACATGCAACAGAGTTCACTCCAAGTCACAGCAAACTGAAACCACTCTGTTGGTGCACTTACACAGATGAAAGCGTGTCTTCAGGTAGGCCAGGTATGCCCTCTTAGGGCGTTTTGAAGTTCCCACTTTACGGTGAATGCTTGGGGTCCCTGGAGGTGAATGTGTGCTCGATCATGTCATGTACTGTATATGTACACACTCACAGATTTTATACTTTAATGTGAGAGGCTGAACAGCAGACTCACATTACTTCACTGCTTAACACCAGCATGTTATATTGGTGTTACTATATGTGCTTTCACACTGCTTTTGTAACCATGCCGACCACATTCATAATCACACTTACGCCAAGTAGAAACATTTGACATTTCTCCCATAAAGGAGTAGTTCACTTAAAAACAATAATTTACTCACCCCATGTCATCCAAGATGTCCACGTCTTTTATCTTCAGTCGAAAAGAAATTAAGGTTTTTGATGAAAACATTACAGGATTTTCTCCATATAATGGACTTCAGTGGGAACCAAACGGTTCAAGGTCCAAATAGTGCAGCTTTAAACGACACCAGATGATGAATAAGGGTCTTATCCTAGGACCCTTCGAGTCATGGCTCGAAAAAGATTTATAGAAAAGATGTATAGAAAAAATATATATATTTTTCCATGGCAAAAATAAACCATAAATATTGCATAAATATTAATAAATTCAATTAAATTGTCTCAAAATACTAAATTAAAAAGAATAAATATTATAGAACAAAAATAAATTGCATTGGTTTTACTGGGATGGAGAAAGTTTCATTTTTAGGTGTCTGGTCACTTTTGACCGGGAAGATCAAACGAAGAGCACCTGAGGGTCAAATGACCGATTGTTTCTCTTAGATAAGACCCTTTTTCATTGTCTGGTGTCGTTTAAAGTCCTTTGAAGCTGCACTGAAACTCTCATTTGGACCTTGAACCGTTTGGTTCCCATTGAAGTCCATTATATGGAGACAATCCTGGAATGTTTTCATCAAAAACCTTAATTTCTTTTCTACTGAAGAAAGAAAAACATGGACATCTTGGATGACATGGGGTGAGTAAATTATCAGCAAAAGTTATTTTTTTTAAAAGTGAACTACTCCTTTAAGAAGCTTCATCTGCTAGTGGGTCATTATGTGGGAAAGAGACAATACGATACAATACGAAGAGAGAGAAGAAGAGACGAAATGAGACAAAACGAGACTATGACACCCGAAGAGATGAGAAGAGACTAGATGAGATGAGAAGAGAAATGTTAGATGAAAAAAAGAGTAGAGACATAAGATGGAATAAAAGGGTAGATTCAGGAATAAAGAAGATCAGACTAAATGAAACGAGAGTTGATATGAGAAGAGAAAAGATGGAAAGAGAGAGAGAAAAAGTAAGCTGAGCTGAGATGAGACAAAAAAGCATAGAGAAGATGAGAGTAGAGACAAGAAAAAATGAGATCAGAAGAGGAGAGATGAGAAGAGAGAAGATGATACTAGAAGAAACTAAATTTGATGAGATAAGAGTAGATATGAGAAGACAAGATCAAAAGAGACGAGAAAAGACGAGATTAAGAGAAAAGGTGAGATGGGAGAAAGAGAGAGTAGATACAAGAAGAGAAGAGGTCACAGCTAAGGAATCAGATGTCTAAATACAAAGTTATATTTGATAGAGTGTGAGAGAAGGAGGAGGAGGGAAGACAGATGTGAAGTGTCAGTCCCAGTCAAAGCTCAGAATGTTCTTTCACAAGGCCCAGCTGTTGTATATAGCCTCATAAATAAGCCTGAGCACAGACAGATCCACTCCCTCCAGCTTCACTTTCCCCCTCGCCACCTATTCTGGCCCCTCGTAAATTATGACCGCGAGAAAGCTGCACAAAAGCCGGAGCCCAAGCAGACCTAATTTACAATGTTCGTTGCTCACCCTCATCCCTGGAGAAAGAGAAAGCATTAACGTCTCAGTCACAACCGAGATCAATAGAGCTTGTAAAATTCAGCTCCGTCAAATTGGCTGAAATAGTCCATCAAGACAGTCATAATATTCTGATTTCACCCTGGGTTTTATTCCAAAAGTCTGTGAGGATTCTTCCAAGTCAACGCGAAACTCTAGCCTTCAGCAATCACTGGGCAAATCTGTCACAGTGAGGTCAATTCTAAGTGTGTAAAGTGCACATTTACATAACTGCATTGTAAAAACACGTTGTAAAGTGTTAAAGCAGTTCCTCAAACTTGTTTCAACTGAACTCTCCAGAGACTCAGTCTCGTAGTAATCAAAGTTTCGATATAAATTTAACATTCAACTCTCATTTGATGTGATCTGCACAACACCTACGTGGCCGGTATACACCGCAGAGGAAACACAGTCATGAACCTGAAACTTCAACTTCATTTTCTTCTTTTCTATCTTTATCTCTCACATCAAGAGTGAGTCATTCCCGGAGCTTGGAGGCGAGGAACCGTGCAGATTAGCATCATTTGTTTTTCCTGTCTCCTATCGCATCACATTGTGCCCTCTAACATCAACAGATGTGTTTCTCTCCTGATCTAAGTGACAGTGAACATTGATACACCTCTTCAGCTTAACCAAACCAGTGAACCCACTCAGAGACAGGTCTTAAAGCAGTAACCGTGCCTACCTTCCACAATCTTCCCCGTCTGTTCTGCAGCTCCTCCTGGTAACACTTTGGCAACATCACGCACCCGATGTCCCCATTGCTTCCCGGGACCGCTTTTCCTCCAACCACACGGATGCCCAGTCCGTTTCCTGTGAGGAAAGAGTTTAGTATTAATATAAGGTGGCACAAACACCAACACTAGAGGATAACAAGCCTGGAAGACTGGCTCATTTTATTAAAATGTATTTAAAGTCAACACATTTTCATCTGTTTCTGATGTACCAATCTTTGGAATGGGGCTAGCTGTCACACAGGCAGAAACGTGACTCAAAAATGTGTGCATCATTGCAAATTGATTGTATTTTTGCATTTGCCTATTGTTCACGTTTTCCAGCACCTCTCCTCAGTTGAAACCCCTTTTATATTACACTCCTAAAAATAAAGGTTTGAAAGAGGGGTTTCACAGCAATGCCATGGAAAAAAAACTATTTGGGTTCCCCTAAGAATGATTCAGTGAGAAAAAAAAAGATTTCTCAGTGTGAAGAACATTTTAACCCTCTGGGGTTGTTCAAGCCCAAATGACCCGAAGAATTTAATAATTTTTTTTTTAAATCACAGCTTCCTCGGAATGGTCGGAAATGTGGTGACTTTGTTGGTATTTGGTATTCGAACACCCAAAAAAAATTGGGGACAGGATGCGAATAGTCACACTTGGGGTGTACGGGTCCAAATGGACCCGTATGGAAAATGAATGGGAAATTGGCAAAAATGTGAAAATACTTTTCAGTTTTTTGAGTTTTTTTGCATACAATCAACAAATCAGCTACGATCTTGAAAAAAAGCACACAACAGTGAAGGGGTGAATCTATAAAACATCAAGAGTGCAAAACAGACACATCCAGACACACACACACACACACAAACACACTTTTATACACACACACACAAAAAATTCAGAATATACATGTGTCTTGTATTTTTAAAAAGCTCAGTTTGTCCACCAGATGGCATCCATCTCATTTCAAAAATTGCTTTTATGAGGCCTAGGCTTGACTCTAAAATGAAATACAGCTTTAAAGGGTAACTAAACCCCTCGTCAGAGCCTGACTCCACCCACTGGCAATATTTGAAAATGCTGAAAAATTGGGCAGACCCCAGCGGAGATAGAGGGGACAAAATAGATGCTAAAACACTCTATCCTGACCGTTTTCAATACTCACAATTCCAATTCCTGACTCCCTACAGTGGTTTTGACGACACAAGATGTTTTTTATACTGCCAAGGGCGTAGCTCGCGTGGTGAGCTGAAACCTGCATACGTCACGAAGTGCGGAACATCCAATAGGAAAATTCAACTGCAGTAGCCACCGTTCAACCTGAAGAGGGCAGCACTAAGACGTTTTACACCATATATTGTAGAAATAGAACACTTTATAAACAAATGTCAAAAAAGTTACTCGAATCAATGACTAGTATTAATAAAGATCCATTCTTACAGATCATTAACTGAAAAAAGTTGGTTAAGTGTTTACTCTTAAAAAAAAGATATATATATATATATATATATATATAATGGTGTCAAAGATTGCATTAATTTGCATTGCAACTCCCACTTTTACATTTCCTTAAATTTCCATTGTTTCCAGCAGGACAGACTACCTAACTACCACTGTACAAGCAAATCCTCCAGTCACACCACAGTACACTTGCCATAGTCTTATTCATTGTCTTTCTTAAGTCACTTATTTGTTCATCAGTTTCTAATTAAGAAGATAATCCAATTTGGGCATTACACGCCATTTTGAGCTTTGATGACTGACGAAACTGGAGGGATGCCAATCTGCCACATTGCTGCGTGATGTCTTCCCTTTCTAATACTTAAAGGAACAGTGACACAGGAGATTCGAGGAGAATCAACCAAACCTATGTGACATGTTAAAGCACAAGGACGGGCTAGTCCGCTGATGTGCTTTTGCTGAGCGGTTTTGTCTGTTCACATTTTGTGTGTAATGATAGAGCACCACAAAATGGCAAAATAGAGCACCACAAGAGGATGCTAAAGGGAAATTAGAAGAGAGATAATGTGTTGTTTAGAAGTAAGCATCAAAAAAACTGTGCCAAGGCAATCTCAGCATGGAGAAACTAATGTTTGCATAGACATAAGCCTCGGGCATCTTTCCATGATGGCCTGGTAAGTGAACAGATCCTCTTTTACCAGGGGCAGCTGTCCTAAACGTCTGTTTACATTGTTGGAGTATGTCAGGAAGCCAAGCAGGAAAGCATTAAGTATTTGAGAGGTTGCACGTCTTACCTGATACACTACCGATCTTTGGGATCCCTCTGTAGCTTTATTCTGGTATGAGGAAACGGGTAGTGTGCTGACTTTCCCTAAAGGGACATAACATAAGCACATTTTCATAACTCTCTAACATGCAAGGATATGTTTCTAAAATACTGTGATGGAAGATACCTGTCTTCTGTCCAGCCCTTGTCCATTTTCTGTGCGTCCATCCCGTGGTTTATCAAACCAGTCAGTTTCCTCCCGTCGCAGGTGGTACGCTTCAGATAAACAGATGGAAATTATAATGTTAAAGTCTTGCTTGCCAGTCTGACAGGTAATATCAGGTACTAGAGACAGCTACAGGTATGTATGCGGTCTCGAATATTAACAATATAGAGCCATCTGGGGCAAAAAAGGAAATGATTATTTAAAGTAGAGCAGTTATTTTTGCATGCAAACCTAAAACTAAAACAAACCCGGAGGATATAATTCTTCAGTTTTTTTCCTATACATAATTCACCTTAAGAATTCTGTAAAAAGATTTAGAGCAAGTCTGCTTCCTGCTGTACCTACCCTGAAACATCTTAAGTTTACATGAATAGGGGTTAAAGACAGACGGGGGTACTAGGAAATATTTTGCCATACTATCTTGTGTCTTTAGCTATAGTGTGGAGAAGGGTAATAGGGAGTATTCATTTATTGGGAACATTCAAAGGCAATATTAGATGTATTTTGTCATGGATAACTAAATAACTGACCTCAGGTTTTCAAGAGGAATTTAACAGAAGACAATTCTGGTGTTTACAGACCTGACATTCAGATGTAAATGACATGAAAGATGTAGATACCTGTTACATGATAACACTCACTAACGCACAAGTTCTATCATATACAGTATAAAGTATCTGTAGTCATTTTGCTTTATAGCAGCGACCAATTTTATCAGAATGCAAACTATTTACTAGCATTGAATGAAATTGCAGCAGCTTAACCTGGGAAACTTTGTTGTTTTTGGAGAGAAAGGAGTGTGAAATTCCAATTTAATCACAGATGCAAGAGCTGTATTCAATAACACAGCATTAAGTTGTGCAAATCCGTCATACTTCCTGCAACATGTCGGTATGGAGATGAATTTGTGGTCAATTTGGTTGCCTAACAGCTCATGGGTGATTGGCGGGTGGGTGGTCATGGTAGCAGGGGTGTGGGGAGACGGGAGACGTGCAGGAGTCTAAGGTGGTTATACTCTACCGTTTGTGACATTCTCATGTGAGTTTCCTGGATAGTCTCTGCACAAACCCACCAGGGATTCACTTAGTGCTGCAACCAAGGCAAATGCATTTACTTCCAGATGGCACATATGATGAACACATCATATGCTGTTACATGTTTGGGGTTAGTTACTACATAGATAAATGAAGAAGAAAAGAAAAAAAAACTAGTATTTTCGGTATGAGCTTCAGTTTTGTGGTTATGTGATTATATTGTGTATAAATTACAAATATTCATGTTTTTTGCAACGTACAGTGCAGTTAAGTTCATGTAATTTCATCCATTTAGCACAGTTAATGGGGAAAGGGCATGCAATGCATATCAACTACTGATATTTTGATCTCATCAGTCTTAAAAATACTTTAAATTTCATTATAGGCAGAAAAAAGAAAATATTAACACAAAGCTGAGAAAAAACATAGCTCTGTCTATTTGAAGGCATTTATTATTTCTGGAGAAGCAAAAGAAAGCAAATCAACGTGCAGAAAAGTGAACAAGTTTATTTAAAACCAGACAGGAAAAGACATGCAAATCACTTGTGCTATTTATTAAATGAACATCAAACATGCAAACACAAACTGGCATGATAATTACTCCAGGTAATGCTAGCAACATGCATGAAGATTATTACCTTTCGTGGAGAAATAGATGTATGAGCTATGACATTTTGTATATAGGCTTAGGCCATAACATTTTCACTATGGAAGGAAACTAAAACTTTAGACTAAAATGAATGCCTGACATTATACATAGCAAAATAAAATATCTCATCAATAGCATCAATAGTATTATGTGGTTGAAGTTTTAAATAAAACAATGACATTTTCTATAAAGCAAACAAGAGGAAAAGAGATTCTGTGTAGTTAAATTATGAATATGAAGATTTAGCTAGAAGGCACGTTAAGATAACTAAAAGACTAAATCATAAACATATGCAGCTCATTTGTTAACGATAAGACTATATTGACCATTAGACTATAACTCTGCTACTGAAAAGAGAGATTTATAATAGGTATTTTTTTTCTCATTTACCCCACTCAGACCGCACATGTACATATAAACTGAACTTGCAGAGACTGAAAGCATGCACTATCTGTATTCACACAATGAAATGAAGCTTAAACAACAGAAAAACATAAATATTTAGAGAATTGATGCCTTCATATAGACAGAAATGGGCACTTGGAAAGGATGAAAACAGAAAAACAGAAACAGAAAAAGCTGGAACAGTGTAGAAAGAGTCACACCAAGTGGACAGTCTGTGGACAAACAAATTACCTTCACTGTCAGACATGGTGCCCTGCAGATCATCCATTAGCACATAGCCACGTCCTCTTGAAGAATCTTCTCTGAGATGTTGCTGTTGAGGGTCTTGAAGGGACATACATGACCCAAATTGATCACGAGATCGGCAGATATGGGTGGGAGCGGACCTGCAGATGCCCGTGCCATACCCATTGGCTGACCCACTGGACTCAATGGGCTCTCTTCTTCTGAGTTCTGTGCCACAATAGGGATGCGTCCACGCCCACTTTGTACAATGGGCAGGCTTGTAGGTTTTGTCCTCCCTGATGGAGTCTGGAAAGCTGAGGTCTCTGAGGAGGGGTCACCTTCTGCTTTGAGCCTCAGAGAAGAACTTGAGATGTCCCTTTTGATGGACAGGTCAAGGCCATAAACAGAGGAGGGTCTAGATGAAGGCCGTGACCTGCTTCCACTGGGGTAAGCAGAGTCTTCACCCAAAGAGGATCTCATGCCTGGGCTCAGATTCAGGCTTTGGCCCAGATTAAGTGAACCTGCCAAATTAGCTCCAAGTGTGGAGCCCAGGTATTTCTGCTGTTCAGCAATATTCTTGCGAAGCCCAAAGGTGATCTCATCCTGTAGAAGTCTGCTTGACCTGGGAGAAGCACTACTGGACCCCAAGTAGCCACTATAGTCTGCATCTAGACCCCTGCTATCCTGCATTGAGGAATACTTGCCAATGTTACTGGTGTTTTTGTGTTTCTGGTAGAGCATAGATGTTGGGAGTTGCTTGGCAGCCTGTTTTTCTAAAGTCAGTCTACTGATGCTGTACTTCTCAGTTTTAGGGTAGGCCCTGTAACCTCCACTAGACACTCCAGTGCTGGGGGTATAGTGATGTGAGAGTCCAGCAAGCTGCTCTAAGCTTTCAGTGCCCCCTGTGCTTCTCCTGAATTCCTGCTTCAGTTGCTGTTTTAAAAGCTTCAGTTCAAATGGCTCTTCCATTGGGTCCTCTTCATCCTGGGCCTTACCATAGGAATGAAGTCTGGAGGAGCTGCCCAAGTAGTCTGTACCAACATCTGCCAGCAGCATGTCTCAGAAGACGCTCTGCTTTAGCCAGCTCCCTCTCAGCTATGGCCATAGCTGGTGGATGAAAGGCTTACCAGTGCTCTTTGCAAGTTCTGCTGCATCTTCTAAAAGCATGTAGCTCCTTGGTGTTTGATGTGGGATCTAAGTCTGCATAGAAGGAGTCAGCAGACACATTGGACATTGGACTGACTGCCATGCTGTCAGCACGCTCTTCTAGCTATGTCATGTCAAGGTGGTTGCCATATTTTCCTCCCAAGTAAGATGAGGTGTCATAGTTGGTGGCAATCTTGGTAGAATCTAATTCAGAGAGAAGAGCAGCTTGTTGTCTGGCTTTCTGCTGGAGCAAGAGCATTTGGTGGTAGCTCTTGTTGTTGTGAAGCAGTCAGAGAAGGAACAGAAGAGTAGATGGACTGAGACTGGTATGGCAACTGAGGCTGGTACAGGGACTGCTGGTACTGTGGGTACTGGTACCTGGGAATACTTTCTCCGTACTGCGTTAGTGCTTGGTCTGTGGAGGAACAAACTCATCAAGTTCTGACTGTGGTGCAGTACGTGGTCTCTCTCAAGCTCCATGTGCCACCGGCCTCCTGCTCCACTTCTTGTCTCACAAATGTTACTCACCTCACTGTCAGACATGTAGTCACGGTCCTCTGCAACACTCTGCAGATAGGCCCTTTCCCTCTTCTCCTTTCTTTGAGCAATGCATCCTTTCGTCGGTTAATGCCCATCTCCAGGTATCGCAGCTTGGCATCAATCTCCTTTTCTTCCTCATCCAGTTCAGCTTGCTTTTTACGCAGTTTGGAGGACTCTCTCTCAACCAGGTCAAGACTCGCGGTCAATGTCCTGCAGAATTTTCGCTCGTGCCATGTTTGTGCTCCGGCAGAGACGCCGACGAGCTGAGCCAGTGGTGTAGGCTGTTTGTCCAGCATTGACAGCTTCTTCCTCAGATGGTGGGTTGGGAAGGGTTCTTTTAACTTTCTTTTGGGTGCCAGATGGAGTTCCACTTGGAGATCCTTTTGCCTTTGGAGGACAAATAAAAATAGTGTTAAATGACAAAACATTTTTAAGCTGTACTTAAGTAGTACTTAGTATAAAGTGGGACCCAATAAAACAATAAATTAAATCAATTGAGAACTGAATAATAGAAATATATCAAATTTATCAAACTGCTTTGTGGCATTCAAAATTTGAAACCATACACTGAGAAAGAATTACTTACAAAATATTCAATGGAATTTCAGCATTTTTCAGAGTTGATATGAAGCAGAGCTGAATCATATAAAAAAAACGTATAAAATCATGTATACTCACAGAATAACCCTCAGAAAACTGGAAATTTGCTGCTGCCCTCTCTTCTGCAGTAGGGCTCATGGGTTTAGGGTCAGACATTGACCTTTGTATGACCTTGGGTGCCCTAGGACTTGTTGGTGGACCTTTGGATAGATCTGTGGCAGAGCGTCATCTCTGTGGGCTTGTATCTCCAAGGGATTTCTCATAGGACAAAATACTCAAGGGATTTACTAGGGGATACACAAGGGGAAATCGGAGAGTACAGAACTTTTGGGGATTTGGGAGGACCTGGCACAACCTGGAGAGTGGAGGCATCTGCTTTGAGGTGAGGGGACTGGCTTATGTCAAGTGGAGTGGGGCGTCTCTTTGGAGAGGAAGTTCTATCAGAGTCAGGATAATCTACTCTAGCATCCACCTGCACAGAGTGTCCCCTTAGTGTTCCAGAGGAGTCTGTTTGTACAGAGATTTCAGTAAGGGCCTGAACTGAAACAGATCCTCTTTCACCTATGCCATTTTTACCACCACGTGGTCTACTCCGCCTGCCTTCGAGTAGGAACTTCCCAATCATCCTGGTCTTCATCATCTGTCTGTACACAGCTGTCAACACTTTTCCTTTGTGCTTTTTCTTCTCTTCCTTCCTGCAGTGTAGGCCTTTTCAGTGTTATCCTCTTCATCAGTCTGACAGCCACTATCCATCTTTCTTTCTCCCACCACCACAAGAGCTCTCTGGCAGGACTTCACTTGGATCATTTGCCTGAACTTCTGTTCCTCCAAGCTGCTGTCGGAGCTGTTCTTGGAGTCTTTGGATCTGCTCTAACTGCTCCTGTTGCTGAGACATAAGTCTCCTTTTGCATCATCAGGTGGGCCTGTCTTTCCTCTTCTTGCTGACATAGTATTTGCTGTTTCATGGCCTGGAGTTCTTCCAGCTCCTTCTGCACAAGAAGCTGTTCCTGCTCACGGAATCGCTGTATCTCATTCCTCTCCCACTCAAGTTCTTCAGCCCAGCGCTGCTGCTTCATCTTCTCTAGCTCAAGAAGCTCACGTTCCATCTGGTACTGTCCGTCTCCTGGAACAACAGGTGAAGACAGAGCCTCTAAAGAGGCTGCAATTGCCTCAAGTGAAGCATTTGTGTAGGTGTCCAGTGTTGCCACTGTGGTGGCTGTAGAGAACTACATCTGAGGGAATTGTGGAAAGGCCAGCCTTTGAAACACCTGTCTCAAGATTTAAGGGTAAGTTGCTTTGTTCTTCTGCTGTGGTTATAGCAATTGTTGAAAGAAAGCTGTGTGATCTAGTAAGAGGTTGATTCTGTAGAGTTGACAATGATGGCATAGTATCACTTGTGTGCATGCCTGATAGAGAATTGTAGGATGTGCTGAAGATTGAACCAGGCTGGGTGGTTATGGCATATGTAGAAGGAACTGGTGCTGCTACAGAAGAATAAACAATGCCATTGGAAGATCTTAGGAACACTAGAAATCCCATAGTGGGTTCCAACTGCTGAAGTAATCCTGGCTTGTGTGTACTGTGTGAACTGTCATTCCAGTGCACACTCCTGTTGATTTGCTTGAATAGTCCACAGCTTCACCTGTTAAAAGTTCATTTTGTTAGATTAAAGCTCAGCACATTAAAATAGTGCAATGGTAACAGCATCAAGGCATCCATGCACCATCCAAATGATGAAAAATTAAAACAGCAAAATGTAAGTTGAAAAGCATGCAGCAACATGCAGACACAGCAAGGAAAAAAAAAGAGAGGAGCATGCAAAAATTCTTCCCAAAACAGACAGAAAAAACAGGCATACAAAACATCAGCTGGGAATGAGTAGAGGTAACTCAAAATGAAATTGAGAAGAAAGATCTTCAATCTCGTACTGACCTGTCACTAACATTTTTCCAGATGTCAGGTCTACAGCACCTTCAATGGCCTCCTTGTAATCAAAGCTATGCTTACTTTTATATGAGGAAGAGACCAGCCTCAGCCAAATTTGTGTCAGACATAGAGGGTTTAATGCCACCAAGACCTCTCATACCATAAGGAGTACAATCATATTGATAATGGTCATCTCTGTAGCCAAAACGATCCTCTGGTAAAGGAGCTGAAGGCTGCTGAGTTGTACAGCTACTTGCAAAAGGAAGCTTATAGACTACATCACAGCAGACTGCTCTTCTTCCAGCAGTAAGATCAACTGGTTTTCCATCTTCCTCTGTAATTACAGCAGTGACCACCTCTGAAGTGGGTCCATTCATTGCAACCATGGTCTGTGCAGGTTTTACTGTGGTGAGATCAACTGCACCTGATAAACCTGTTTCTAGGCAAGGAGGTAAAGTTGCACCAATGCTATTGTTTGCAATTGTAGGAGCTATTGTTACAGGAACAGAGTGAGTTTTACCCATTGTTGTAGAGAGATTTATGGGTTTTTCTGGTTGAGAAGCCACAGGCCTGTAAATAATTTGAGTCACAGGCTCAAATGATTTAGTTGTTGTAAGTTGGAGAGGCATTGATGCAGACAGAGGTGCATCACTACCATAAGCTACAGTGGCTGTGCATGTGAGGATGGTGATGTTGTCAGTAACCACTGAGACTGAGGAAGCATCAGTGCTTAGGTTTACTATAGATGGCTGCACAGCACTTTGCTGACGTCCACCACCATCAATAGGAATGGACAGTCGTCTTGACTCAGAGGAAGACAGATCCACACCTTTCATGGATGTCTCTACATCTATCTTTGGGGTTCGGAGATCCACAACCTCACCAGGATGGTAGGCATGGCCATTCTGAGCTTGAACTGATTCGGGTTTTGAGTTTTCTTGAACAGAGATGCCAGTGGCTCTTGGAATGGGATGTGGAGGGGGAGTTCTTTCATGCACAACAGACACTGTGGTTCTTTGGACTTCAGTGGTAACTACCTGAACACCAACATTTGGAGTAATTGATTGAGGCTGCGTTGAGGCTGAAATAGCCTCGTATACGTGACTCATGCTAGAAACTACCTTCTCTGGACCACATATTTCTTGACTTTCAATAGATTCAGTAATTCGTGTGAATGCCAAAGGTACTCTTGTTGTTTGTGACTGTGGAGGTGGTTGAGGTGGTGAAGGAGGCAGTTTCTGAGGGGATTCTTGGCTAGGACTTATTGAGGCTTGAGTTGTGATACTTTCTGTAGGTGAACCGGGCTGAGATGGCAAAGTAATAACAACATAAGTGTCGCGTAAAACTTTTCCAAACCTGGGTGATGTAGGGGACTTAAGGGGAGATGTGGTTCCCATTCTACTCTCTGCAGAAGGACTCAGATTAAGGACACTGTCTGCACTGCTTGTACTCAGTATGGTAGGTCTTGAAGGGGTGTGGACTGTAATGGGTGGCTGAACACCAGCTATAGGTTTAGGAGCTATGGGAGGTTTAATAGTCTCTCCTGGTTTGTGACTAAAAGTTAGGCCTGCAGGGATGGAGGATGGCTTTGGTGGTACAGGAGGAGGAACATGGGGCTTGTAGGCTGGAGCAGCGGCTGTCTAACTGGTACACCATCTCCTGTGATTGGCATGCTAACTGGAGTAGTTCTTGGGGGGACCTGAGGTGGAGTCTTTTGGGATACACAGAAGGTTTGGGCAGTGTTGGAGGAGGGAGGGGTGGAGGAACTGGGATGTCTGCTTTTCTACAGACGCAGCCCTGCGCAGTACTATGGGTTTAGGAGGAACTGGTGGAGCAGTTGATCCGACACCAGGTATAGTAGATACTATATATTGCGGTACAGTGGACAAGGGTGATACACTTACAACTACTGGGGCTGACTGTCTTGAAATTACACTAGGAGCTGGTGCTGTAACAGTTGAGTCAATTTGAGTAGGGACTGGTGACTTAGACAAGTCAACAACACCTATCTGATCAATTTCTACATCTTTCTCTGTGGCATCGTGTGAGTCAATTGATATGGTAGGCAATGATACTTCTCTTTGTAGTGACATATTATCTATAACTGTCTCTGAGACTGATGTTTTCTGGAAAGCCTCATCCACAAGTGGTTCTGGTTCATTCTTTGTAGCTGAAACTATAACTTTCTTAGAGTCCTGTGTTTGATCAGCAATGCTCTCTTCGCCAGATTCCTCTTCACCTGATGAACACTGTGTCACTCTCAGATCAGGTATAGGCAGTATTCTTCGTAGGGGTGTTGTCTCAGTTTTCTCAACTTGGGCTACTGTTGACCCTTGTGCAATGCCAGTCAGATCAGGACCTGCTTGAGTTGGACTGGTTCCTGGAGTCAACACTGCTCTTTGCTTCTTCAGAAGTTCTTCATAGGCTGCCTCTGCATCTAATAATGGTCTTCCATCCTTCCTAGACTGGCCTGTGTTGCTTGATGACATAGTGTCTTTGCTTGAGTCATTATCATAAACCACAGTTTCTGGTTTAGAAACATCTTCTTCTGGCTTATTGTGTGTTTGCGCCTGTTCTTTAAGCATTATGTCTTTCTTCTTTTGCATCATGTCCTCATAAACCTCATCAGGTGATCTCAGTTTTTTGGAGGGTTTCTCTGACACAAAAAGCTTGTCTGGTTCTTGCTCACAGGGTGCATCATCAACAAGAGACTCATACGCATAATCTTCTATCAGCATGCCTCCATAAAGAGATTCTTTACCGGGTGGGGGTTTGTTTCCCTCATTTGTTGGAGATTTGGCTTTGAGCATTATCTCTTCATATACCTCATCTGCACTTTTTAATGAAGGCTTTCCCCTTCCTTTGAACTGATTATCAGCATGTTGCTCATCTGTGGAGAATACAGTGAAACCGAAGTTGGTAACTGATACACTTTTGGACGGCAACAATCTTCTCTGGGAGTATCTCAAAGCTCTCCGGTTCTGACTCCATGCTTGGGGAGAGGTCTGAGCAGGAAGACCTGCGGATTTCCTCCATCTCTGCTTCCTGTCGTAGCTCTTCTGTGGGAGAAGCATCCTGAATAGGGGAGAGGTTGCTTGGTGGAGTTTTGGGCCTTTCTCTTCTTCTCTGTGCCCTTATCTCTTCTTTGTCTTTCTTTGACTTTTTTCCTGTGCCCTTTTGCTTCTCCTGTTCTCTCAGAAGCTCCTCCTCTTCTCGCAGCTCCTCTTCCTCTGATGAATCCTCAATGGTAGGAAGTGTCTGACCTGGCTGCCGGTGTTTTGCTTTTCTCTGCTGCTTGCCCTCACCATTAGACCGAACATGACTTGGGCTGCTGCTGTCACTGTCTTCATCAAGAGAAGACAAAGATGTGGAGATGTTCCTGGGGTAAAACTGGATGCATGTAAACTGGAAGAGCCTTCACCTCTTGACCTGTCATCAGGAGAGTCTGTTAGGCTTTCTAGCTCACCGTCATCTGATGTCTGACGTACAGTTGCTGTACTGTTAAGCTCAATTGTTTTGAAATGCCGTATGCCAGCTCCACTGTCTACTGAAGGTTGTTCTCCTTTTGCTAGTTCCTCAATTTTAGTAACAGAGATAATACTTTTTGTTCAGGTTCATCTTCTGGACTGAAACTACTCTTTTGAGAAGGCGTCTGGACTTGCCTGTTTCACTTTTGTCCTTTACCTCTTTTTGTGCATTCGGTTCCATTTGCTTCTTCTCTTGATCTTTGATTTTACGTCTCACAAGGTTTTCTTCATCAGACGGTGATGCATCTTCATCTGCGCTCATCTCTATGATCTGCTTCCTGATAAAATCCTCTTCATCCATTGGACTCTCCATTTCTACTTTGTTATCTCCAGAAGTATTTTTGCTTTGTAGTTTAGGTGAAGGTTCTCCCTCACTACTTTCCTCAAAAGAATCACCTTGAAAATCAGTTGGAACTAGAAGCTTTTTCCGCTCTTTTCTTGGAGCATTGTTCCTTTCCTCTTTAGTTTCTTCATGTTGGTCATCCTCTGAGCTGGGTGACACTGGAGACATTGGCAACACCTCCAGTCGACGCTTGACCTTTGGAGTTTCAGTTTGTGATTCCTCTTTCAGATGATGTCTGAGCCTCTAGGATTGGAAGGACCGTACTTTCCAACTTGGCCAGGTCTGAAGGACTTGTGGGGCTGCTTTCTCTATCTTTCTCGCCAGGCTCCTTCAGTAGCTCATTGTCTTTTATTGAGACAGCAGCCTCTTCTTTTTTCTACAAAACAGAAAATGAATTAGAATCTGAGCTGTTTTCAAGGCATAATAAACGCATACATTTTATTAAAAAGGAGAAATGAAAAATAACTAAATTAAAATAAACTTTGGGATACTATCTAGACAGTGATCCTACAATATGTACATACAAGAAATACCTCTACAGCTACATGTACAGTTACCTCTCCAGATTCATCAATTTTAATAGGCTTTATCAATGGCTGCAGCAAATCATCCTGTTTCTCTTGTGCTTCAGAAGTCAACTCCTCTGATTTGTTTCTTTCCTGTTGGCTAAATGTAGAGGATGGGGAGGCTAGTTCTACATCATGGTCTAGACTATGGGGCACACATTCAGCTGTAAATTGAAGTTCAGTTTTTTTGGTAATATTCTGGTCCGTTACAACCAGTGCGTTTTCCATCAGCCCTTCACTGGATAAATTATCTTTCTCTCTAGATATGGAAAGGGCAGGGGTTTGGGCTTGTTGTGTAGACTGCATCTCTTCAGACTTGATTTCAATTACTGCTTTTATGCCTTCCTTCTCACTAAACACAGGGGATGAAAGGACTATTTTCTGGTCAGTAAGACCCTTTGGTATGGCAGACTGTTCTAGAGCCTTTTCAGTCATAGAGTCTGGAATTTGCCCATTGTACTTCTGTTCTGGCAATACTCTTTCTACCACCTCATTTACAGAAGGAGTTTGAGTTAGTTGTGTAGACTGCATCTCTTCAGACTTAATTTCACTAACTGCTTTTATGTCTTCCTTCTTACTAAACACAGGGGATGAAAGTACTATTTTCTGGTCAGTAAGACCCTTTGGTATGGCAGACTGTTCTAGTGCCTTTTCAGAGTCTGGAATTTGCCCATTGTCCTTCTGTTCTGGCAATACTCTGTCTACCACCTCATTTACAGAATGAGTTTGACTTTGTTGTGTAGACTGCATTTCTTCAGACTTAATTTCACTTACTGCTTTTATGTCTTCCTTCTCACTAAACACAGTGGATGAAAGTACTATTTGCTGGTCAGTAAGACCCTTTGGTATGGCAGACTGTTCTAGAGTCTTTTCAGTCATAGAGTCTGGAATTTTCCCATTGTCCTTCTGTTCTGGCAATACTCTTTCTACCACCTCATTTACAGGAGTTTGAATTTGTTGTGTAGACTGCATCTCTTCAGACTTAATTTCACTTACTGCTTTTATGTCTTCCTTCTTACTTAACACATGGGATGAAAGGTCTATTTTCTGGTCAGTAAGACCCTTTGGCATCGCAGACTGTTCTAGAGCCTTTTCAGTCATTGAATCTGGAATCTGCTCATTATCCTTCTGTTCTGCCAATACTCTTTCTACCACCTCAGTTACAGAAGGAGTTTGGGTTTGTTGTGTAGGCTGTATTTCTACAGGCTTAATCTCATTTACTGCTTCTGCATCTTCACTCTCACTAACCACAGGGGATGAGGGGACTTCTTTTTGGTCAGGTAAGACCACTTGATATGGAAGACTGTTCTATAACTTCCTTCTCTTCAGGCAAAAATTGTTCTACCATCTCTGAAACATTTGTATTATTAACAGAGGACAGTTCATCTCTACTGACTATACATTCTTTCTTATTCTCTGTAATAACAGCATCTGACTCTGGTTTTTCCTCATAGACTTGATCTCTTTCTGATGTTTTTTGCCCTGGCTTGGGATCAGCCTCTTGAAAGGCTGGAGAGCATGTATCCCCAATCTTTTTCTCTTCTCTGTTTGTATCTGAACTAATACCTTGTTCAGAGAAAGTGCTTTCAGGACCAAATTCAGAAATGTTGTTGTCAGAAACAGGCTGGATAGTAACTGCATTCTCTGTCGTCTCTAAATCTCCACCTGCTTGATCTGGCATAAGTTTTTCCAGCATTGGTTTATCTGTGCTCATCTGTTCTGTTTCCAGTGGTGTATCCTCTTTTTCTGCAAATAGCTCTTTAGTGCACTGCTCAGTAACTGGAGATGGTGAGGGCATACCTAACTGTATCTGTGATGTGTCCTCTACCTCTATCTTATCTTCTATTGTACTTTTTTCAGAGATTTCATCATTTTTATCTACTGAAATATCATTTTCCATAAGATTAGAATCTTTGCTAGTGACTTCTGACTGGTTCTTTCATCTCTTGCATTTGTACAATAAGCTCTTCTGTGTCACATACATTTAAATTGTTTTGGGGGGTTAACTCTGAATGGTCTTTAAACTGCTCTGCTGTTAATTTGTTTTCTAAATTGGCCTCCTCTATGACCCCATGTTCCATATTTTTAAGTTGATCTTTATTTTTCGGCTCTGCAGATTCTTCTTGATTGGTAAAATTATGGGATAGGCGATCATCACTGCACTCAATCCTTGGTGCCTCAAATTGTACAGAGGCCTCAGGTTTCCTTTCTGGCACATTCCCTATGCTACTTTGATCAGGATCAGTAGTTGCTGTTTCGATGAAGCTTTCCTTTACAGACATGTTATCTACTGCATCTACATTTGAGGGTAGTGTGAGCTCTTCAGATTGTTTCTCTCGAGTCTGAATGTGTGGTTCCTTGTTTATAGGAGAGCATGCATTGGGCTCTGTCATTTCAATCTGTGGGGCTGTCTCTGATGTCTCAGTGGATTGTGTCTCTATGTCTTTCTCTGGAACACCTTCCATGTCACTAACCAGAAGGGTCTGAGTAACATTATTACATATAGGGACTTCCTGACTGTTTTCAGGCTCCGTTTCAACTCTGTTAGCAGTATTCTGGATCTTGGACCTGGCACTGTTCTGGCTCACTTTTCTCTGCTTTCTGGATCTCTGCAGGGGCCTCGATTTGTTGTACAGATTCAGCCTGTTCTTCATTTACCCCTTTAACGTCTGCTGTCTCTTCTGAAACATAATGTAAGGGAGGGGCATCTTCCCTAACTATTTGCTCAGGTGGAGTCGATATACTTTCTGCATTTTCAGTCAGGGTGTCAGGTGCTTGTTTTTTGCTCTCTTCTGGTACTACCTGTGTACAATTCGGTATTGGCTCTGCTGTAACCCCTTGTTCTGTATCTGTATTTTTGACATCTTTAGCATCAACTTTGGCTGAGACTGGCTCAGACTTGTCATCCAGGGCCTGAGTAATGCTGGGCATCCGTGTAAGCCCTTTGGCAGGGGTGGCAGTGGGTGCAGGAGAGGAAGGCAGGGATGATACGGCACGGGCTGGGGAGGAGGGAGGGGTGGGTTCATGTTTGGCTGGTAGCTTGGATGGAGAAGGTGGAGGTGGCATATCCCCAAGTTGCCCAGAGAGAGCCCTTTGTGTCTGGCAGTTTAGGCAAAGCCATTCTTTCTGTAAAAAAAGAAGGAATAACAGCATATTTGAGAAGAAGTATTGAAGATAAACTACTATTTCCATCCTCTAATTCAGTGATTTTTCCATGTTGACCAACACAGTTAACTAATAAATGCTACAGCAAAAGGATAACTCATTCTATTTATGGTGTGCTTTTTAAATTTATGTAACTTAAGGGATTGTTCATTTATTATTAATAGTAATGGGATGAAGCTTTATCAGCTCAATGTCAGTAGAAACTTGTTCAGCAAAAAACTGCACCTCAACTACATGTTAAAAATGCCAATGCATGTGTGGTGTGAACACATGTACATTTGTATGTGTGGAGGTGGGTGTATTTGTCTTTCTGTTTAGAACGAATGCCCATTGCTATGGGGATTTATGGTAATTCTCAAATTTAGGATTGACAAAGTTGATGTTTCTGATGGAAAAGATTTACAGTAAATGTGTCTATTTGAAGCTAATTAAACCTTCTTTGAAAACACATTTAAAAATATAATAAAGGAAATGCGGTCTATAGTTGTTTGTGGAAACTAGCATCCTTTCAGCTTAATTTACTTTGAGAGACCACATGGGAAAAAATTCCATCCCCACTCAAGCCATGAGTGTGATTTGAACACAGCTCAATTAAAACTAAACAACTGTTTACAATGGCTGTTTCCCCAAAACTATTGCATCCCACAGGATTTTATTTAGAAGATTTCAAATATGTGTTTTCTAAAGAAAAACACTGAACATTGTGACATTAAGAGCACTCCTTAACACTGGATGCACCGCAAATGGTAACGTCAGAGATGAATATTACATGTTTGTGGGGGATGTAGATGCCACATGCAGGCAGTCCTCTCATGAGGAATCATGCCCCACTGGCTGACGTAAATCCAGAGCGATCTATGTTAGGCTTCAGTGCTGAGGCATGCTTAGCTACGTTGTGGTGCTTCAATGGCTTAGCCGCAGGGTTCAGTCTAATTCTAGAGGGTCTGGGATCCCTGTGCCATGCAAGGGCAAAGACACTCTGAGAAAAGGATATTTCATTCCACACATAATGCCAATGCTTAATACTGTATGTTGTAGACAAAAACACAATCCTAATGAAACCATATAAGATGAAAGATAGATGTGATAGCAACTTGTATTTCAGCATCATGCAAATATATTATTCTTATCATATCTAAGGAAACATGACCAACTATTGAAGAGCAAGGAGATGAAATGTAACATTTACTTAAAAACAAAAATAACTTATGAAGGTGACGAAAACAAAACATTTTTTACAAGACTTTCAAACAGTCAGGTCAACACTGCATTAATATTCCCTGAATCACATCATTACCAGTCATAAAAATGATGTGCAAAAACAGATGTCTGCTCTCGCTTCTAATGCAGCTTGAAAATAAAACATGGACTTGAAAATAAAAATAAAACTTGCACTCAACTCCTATTCATGTAATTCATTAACAACAAATCAATCTTCCCATGTGCCAAATAAATGATAAATTACAGACCAGAAGGCAATGTACTGTAGACTGAACAGAAACACATCAGTTTGACCTACAGGTCACAGACTTCAATAATGAAACATCAATTTTGAGTCATTTAGTTTAATGGCCACTAAACACCTCTGCATGATCTGGCTAGCATACTCATCATGTGTTTTACTAGCCTCACAAACTGAGGCATTAAATCCAGCAGCCTTAGAGGTGAAGAGAATGTGACTGATGCAAAATAATGAGAGTTTGGGCAGTCACATGATTTGTGGCTTGGGCTGAAAACACTGCTTGTCTCCTCACCACTCATTCTTTCATATTTGCTGAGTTTGCAGACAGGAATATCAGACACAGCTAAATGAAGTTTTTATGAGGATCTATATAATATATTTCAGACTTCTCTGGAGCACCTCAGGCTGCTGATAAGGGATTGTGTCTCAGATTTATTACAGGTTATTTGAAAGGGATGTTTGCCACATTGGATGTACAGCAGAGAAAAATGGGTATGGAAGAAAAATGCTTGTTAATCATAATTTTATAATTTAAAAAAAGTGTAATTATACACCATGAAGTTTGAATAAAAAAAATGCAATCACAGCACAGACCAATTTGATAAAATAACTACTACAACAGAGCCGTATTCATAAAAAATAAATAAAAAGTAAGAAAAAATAAAACCCAATCCTATCCTTTCGAAAAAATCATCTATATTTTGTAACTTGATGCCACTTCAACAGGGGTTTTCCCACATAAAATTGGGCTATTCCTTCTATGGCACAAGCAACTGACTAATTCAAGAAAACTGTGTTTGAAAATCCTTATTCAATGAGCAAATGAGAGGTGGGTGTGCTCACTCTCAAAGCCAGAATTTGTGTATGTGTGAAATCCGACGATAAAGGTGTGGAACAGAGCTAAATTTACTAAAAGCCCAAAGAGTATGACAGGCTTATTTTGCTAATGAAACACACTCTCTTACAAAATGTAGCATATCGATTATATTGTCTGTCAAAAATAGTTCTTTACAGTTATTTGTTTACAACTGTAAAGTAATACCCTCAGTATAAACATATAATAATCAGTATAAAATGCTTTCCAAATCTTTGCCAATTTAAATTATTTTTGATGCCAGTGGCATTAATACAAATTTACCACAGTTTTACTGCCGTGACGATAACAGCGTTTTGGTGGGATCGGTGGTTACCATGTAGAATGATCTAAATGAGCAGTTATCAGTACACAGCACACACAAAACATAGATACTCCAGGACTTGGATAAACAGAATTAGCCTTTATTAATTTATATATTTTTGAATGAGACCAAATTAAGTATTCAAGTCAATTTGTTTGTACTTCTGTTGTACACAGAAAAAGCAAACAGATATAAAGTCACATTTTCTCAATAACCTTTCCACACACTTCCTCCTCCAAAGTCTAATATCATTCGCCGCCTCCTCTCTCACTCTCAACTCTTTTTTCTTTCTCTCCTCCTCTCACATCCGCTACCCATCTTCCTCTCCTTATTAGCTACAGTAGCTCTGTGTGTGAGGTTCACACATCCTGTTAGACTCTGTGTTGGCATCATACCGATTTCTTGGTGCGGTCTGCATGGGTAAAATGTGCCAAATTTCATGTTAGTCAAGCTTGCATGAGCTGACTCTCAGCTGATCCACGTTTACCAATAGGAATACAAGAATGAAACCAAAGACTATTTATGTAGAAAGACAGTTCACTCTTATTATCAATGGGAGAGCCAATTGGCAAATGGCATCAACTGCAGCTGTCGTTAGAAGAAACCTGAAACTTGTGCTTAGGACTGCACATGCATTGGATGGGCTAGCCTGGAAACTATGCTTTTTGAATGCTTCTGTTCAAGTCAGATTTTGTTGCTGATTTGAAATGTTTTTGTGAAATTTTTGAGATTTGAGATTTTTGGGATTTCAGGATTCTCCCATTAAAATAGATAGCAGGACTTGGTCTTGGATTTCCGAAAATGCTGCCTATAGAGGCTTTTTTTAGAGACTTTTTTTAAAAGGGACTTAGTAAAAACTCTTGGACATACATATATATATATATATATATATATATATATATATATATATATATATATATATATATATATATATATATATATATATATATTATTTTTTTTTTTTAAGTCTACTGAAAACTTCACATACTTTTAAAAATCCATAATTTAGTTGATCCTGAGCTCATTGTCACAGTCGTAAACATGACGGCTTTCTTCCTCCATGAGGGGGTTTGGCATCACAACAGCTCCAGTCAGCTCATTATAGAAAGCGACTTTCTGAAATTCGATAAAATTCAACAAATCAGATGATGACTTCAAAACTCCTTAAGTGCTTCCAATTTTGTGTGACTTATACATCAGATGTTCAGCCAACGGTCCGATGGGTGTGACGTCTGAGGCTGAGACTAGACTCTAGATAACTCAATTTATCAGTGGACTACAAAGTGTGGGATATAAAGTTTTATATCTATTAGTTTGGAAGTCAATTTAATGCTAATGTAGTCCTAAAAAAGTAAAATAAATAAATAAAATAACATTAAGTTTAAGGAGATACACACATTCAAATTTGTGCCTCTCTTTCTGGATAATATAAAGCGCAGACAGTCACTGCTATGCACACAACTGTTTTATAGGGCATGCATGACAGATGAAACATAAATGTATTTCTCAAAGGCGACATTGCTGTCTTTGTACACCAAGAGCTTGGTTTAATGGACAGAGTGCCTAGTGGCTGTCTCTCCGCCTAGCAAGCACACACAAAACACCTTCACATCTAAAAATATGACTGCTTTCAAATCATCAGGGAGAGGATGACACGTGGTGGACTCTGCAGGAATGCATCTGGCCTAAAACGAGCCTTTCAAGCTCAAAGGAAAACACACACGGCAATAAAAACTTGCTGCCACAAAGACGACCATCTCCCATAATGCTCTGCAGTCATTCCTGGTTCTGCCTCTACAGTACCACTGTTGCCACTCTGGCTATTTTAGCCTTAATCTATTGAGAGGCACAGCTTTGTCTGTGACAAACAGACAAGTGGAATAACGGACTGAGAAAACATGCATTTTTAGTCACACAGTATGATTAAACCAAGAATACATCATTAATATCTAAAACTCTAGATAAAAATGAAGTGAACAAATATTTGGTCCATCAGTGACAGGCCATTGCTCTGACAATCATGTGTAGATTAAAAGATCCAGAATTTATTCTAGCAATGCATGCTAGAAATCAGAAGATAGCTAAAGATAAACAAAGCAAACATCATAATCAAACAGACAAGCGGACAGATCTCCATGGTGATGGAAGGCACACAGACACACACGTCTGTACACATTATATAAAGTGATCAAATAGACAGATAGGGAGAAGGCTCTGTAGCTATGGGAACAGAACAAGCAGATAGAGGACGGCTGGATATGAAGTCTTGCAAGGCAAGATGTTTAACTTCTCATTTCTAGACAAAAATATAATGTCAACATTTATGAAAATGTAAACAGAAAATTGTGTGTACAAGACGACATTTTAAATGAAAGTTTGGGAAGAACTTTGCTTCATTTCATCGAACCCTTTCAATGGCCCCTTTTACACCTGGTTTAAGATGCATTTTGATCGATTGGATCACAAGTAGACGAAACAGACAAATACCTTTACATCTGATGTTTAATCCATCTACGCATACACTACCGGTAAAAAGTTTAAGGTCGGTAAGATTTTTTATGTTTTTAAAAGAAGTCTCTTCTGCTCACCATGGCTGCAATTTTTTTGATAAAAAATACACAAAAAACACAGTAATATTGTGAAATATTATGACAATTTAAAATGACTTTTATGTTAATGTACATTAAAATGTAATTTATTCCTCTAATATGATGATTTTATGCTCCAAAAACATGTATGATTATTATCCATGTTGAAAACAGTTTTTTACATTTTTATTTCAGGATTCTTTTGATGAATAGAAAGTTCAAAAGAACAGCTTTTATCTGAAATGGAAAGCTTTTGTTACATTAAACAAACCCTTTAAAAAGTTTGGGGTCAGTAAGAATTTGTATTTTATTTTTGGGGAAAAATATTTTTGTGTATTATTTATCAAAAAATTGCAGCCTTGGTGAGCAGAAGAGACTTCTTTTAAAAACATAAAAAATCTCTGATGGTCTGATAGATGCAAGACACACCGTGAGTGAGTGTGTTTTAGAAATCAGGTATGGCGAAAGAATATTGTGTTGGATATGTTTTTCGTCTTCAAACCAAATTTAGCCAACAAAGTTAAAATTCCATCTGGCTAGCTGAGTTCTATAATGTTTGCACATAGTTCAGCAGGCGGAGAGTAGGTGAGCGTTTACACTGCGAAAGCAATCCGGTCAAATATGAAACAAAAAAATGCATATTTTAAGATGTGATAATATTATTCTCTATTGAAATCCTTTTTATCAAGCCTGATTCAAATCAGGTCAAATGCAGAATGCAATCACGCCTGCTCTACAGCTATAGAGAGACAGCACAATAGCTTAAAGCAGTTCTGCAGTTGGATGCTCAGATCCAGGGAGGTGGTGGATTATGTAAAACTGGAGTTCTGCTCTGAGGTAGGCCACACAGTGTTGTACCTGACCTCAGGGTGGAAATACTGAGGAAGGGGAGTCGGCTAAATCTTTGGGAGGTGGATGGGTCACAGTAAGAGTGAGCGCGTGGGAGCCTTGGAGGATAGAGGCATGGCAAAACCAGAGACACAACCTTACACAATCTCAGACAAACAACATGCACTTGATTTTAATGTTACACAAGGCTGTGTGTGACTGTATGCATGGAATGAATGGGTTATCTTTGAGGTGGGGGTGCACAGTGAGAAGGGAAGATACATCAGGTGGCTGGCAAATGACTCAAAGCCTAAGGCAGATGGCCAACCAAAAAAAAAAAAAAAAAAGTGTGAAATCTAATCCCTGGTCCAGTTTTCTGTTAGACCGTTGTGAAATGGTCAACACAGTGCCACATGGAAAAAGCATCACAGCTGATGATATACCTACGTCATTAGCCATAAAAGGAGTTTGGGGACTAATGTCAAGTTAAAAGAGTATTTCAGGTTCAAAACAAGTTAAGCTAAATTGAAAGCATATAAGCATAAGTATAATGTTGGTTTCCACAAATCGAGGGCTTGGAGCCAGAGGGGTGTAAGTGGCATTTTGGGTGAATATGAGTTCTTTATATCAAAATAAAGGTCTCAATGAGCTCTATCCAATGGTGCCAAAATATCTATCTGAGATCAAAATTTATTGAATAAAACAACAAAAAGGCATATCTGACGTATTTGACTTTTTGTTTTTTTGAAAATGTTTTAGAACATGTTCATTGTGTTAATATGCCATACATTTTTTACTTAAAGTCTCATTTCATGTATGTATGCCTGTGGTTGCAATGTCTGTGGTTTAAGGTTAATAATACAGGTGATTGAAGCGTGGTGAAAATTTTTTTTGTCTCTCCTGTAAAGTTTGTTAAAAGCCACTTACGCCCTTCTGGCTCCAAGCCCTCGAAATTTGAATTAAGATGTCCCTCATGTTCTTTAACAAAAACAAACAAACAAAAAAAAGGATAAAAAAAGGATAAATTTTTTTTTTTGAGGATTTAAAATCCCAAAAATAAAATCCTAAAATATTTTTAAAAGCACTTACAGTACATTAATTCTTCTGTTTTATTTCAGCTACAATTATCTCTATTTTAGAGTTTAAGGTGTTTAAAGTTGTAAAACTGGACACAGAAAAGCTTTTTTCACTAAATTATGTTAAGATGCATATTACATTGGTTATGGTATTGCAATCAGTATTTTAATGTCAATGGATTGACCACGTTTACTTCCACTGTGCCTCAGTTATTCGCTTTTTTGCAGAAAAGGACAGACTAATCAAAAATGACTTTAGTAATCAACATTATGCCACAAGTGTTATCTGGATGGATTTCAACTTGCATTGGACCTGTAATATTACTGCAAGATATGAGCAAAATGTTACTGTAGTTAAAGCATGTTAAGATTGTGTTTTATATTATACATAGACTGTAGTGCATAGGGACATTTCCAACCTTCTTCAAAACAACCAGCAAGAAAGAAGAGAGATGAAATGTATGTAATAGATTCTAATGCAAGTAAATCTATAGAGGAGGGTGGAATGAGGCAGAGAAGCAGCGCCACAAGGAATTCAAGTCGCATGAATAAGTGAAAAAGCCCGAATGGAGAAGGTGTGTTTCCATTGGAGAGACAGAGGAAAGACAAATAATGAACAAAAACAGAGATAATCTTTGAAGGCCAAAGTCTGTCATATTAAAATCTTGTACATATTGAGAGATTTTAAAATATGGCCCTTTAATGGCCTTCAGAAAAAAACTCAACTGTTGCCCTTTAAATCTTGTTAGCAAAAAGAGACTACACACACTTGCACAAAAACACTCGTATGCACACACGCCCAATGTTGTCACAGTGGCAAAAGAAGTGTTGAAACCTCGCAGGAAGAGAGAGAGCTAAATCTAATCTCAAGTGAGGATGTTACTCAAATGGAAGCACTTCAGCACTGATCCTGATAACGCAATTTTCTACAGCCTTGAGCTGTTTCGAATCAGGACAATCTGGCGAATAAACAACACACAGCAAAGGCATGTAGTCACACGCATTAATGTCTACAATAATAAGGCCAGTCTACAGATAAAAATGAAATGTCTTTGCTTTCAGTCTCAGCTAAACTGGGATCAGTGTTGTCAGCCATCTTGGTAGGGTACTCTGGGTGGAATAATGAGTGAAGTCATTAGCTGTACCATGTGAGGTGGAACCGGACGCACATGCTCTGGCTAATCTGTATGGAAAACCTGAAATAGTCTCACGGGATTACAGAGAGCTTGAGCAACCTGGTGTGCAGATCCGCGACGCACGATCAAACACACAGGGGGGTTTACACGTGAGAGCCATCAAATGCCGTGGTGCGCAGGTCAGAGCGTGTCAGTTTAGCATTACCTGTTTATATGGACAGAGGAACACGTGAATTACCTTGGAGGAATGTTATGATTTGTTGAAATATGCTCTCTTACTTGGAATACCAAATATCATTGTTTTATTTTAGTCAAATTTAGTAATTGTTTACCACGGTATGGAGAAATTTGTATTTCACACAAATGGAGTATAATGAAATAAATAATGAATAGAATAACAACAAAATGTAACAGAATATACCTGATAAGCCTTATTATGCAACAACTGATTTGTTTACCAGATCAATTTAGTGGCCTTTTTACATCTGGAAAAGTTGGTATTTCAAATATGTTGGTATGCCAGTTTGTATTCATTTAAAAAAATATTTAATTGTAGAAATGCCTCAAATAAGAAAAAAGAAGCATTGTGAGATTTGATACAGTACATGCAGCTCGAGGAAGACAAATTTGTGTCCTCAGGAGACAATTAGTCACACAAGCAGTTACCCTCACCGAACAGACTGATGTTGACACACTTATTTTTCACAATCAAATCACAATGAGACTAAGCGTTTTTTCTTTTTTACTTTACCAGGTCTGGGATTTTTGTATTTATTTTTGAAATTCTCATATATTTCCAGGCATTCAATGAATGTGGCGAATCTGTAATTAGCTATAGTGTAATATAATTCAGAATGTTAATTTCAGAATATATAGTAGCTAAATATAGAAACCATTAATCAACAAAAGTCCCAGAGGTCTAGATCCTTTATCTAGGCAACTGATGTTAACATGATGGAACATAAAGTGGTGAACTATCCCTTTAAATATCCCCTTTCTCATTTAAAAAAAAAAAATTCCAGTGTAGTAAAAATACAGAAAGTAGATTTTTTTTTACCTCCCAACTATGCTCACTTTAAAGCAAAGGCTAATTTCCAAGCAGGAAGCGAGTTTGTGAGTCATCTGGAGATGGGATCAGACTATGACTCTCCCTGTCCTTAATGCACACACATTCCTAAACAAATTCACTCAAAGAGGCTCAGAGCACATTTGATTACACAGTCAAGTAAACTGGGAGAAGAATGATGAGACTTGTGTATAATGCAACAGAACAATCAATGATCAAAGAGCAAGAGCAAAAGGCCATTCTCCAGAGAAATCCATGAAATTCATTTTAAAGCACACCTCTGATCAACAGAGGGATCTAAAAATGAGTTAGCTGTTAGATTTGATGCTGTCTATATGCCAATTTACTTCAAGTAGTTCACAAAAATCCTACTTTAGTACATTTACACACTTTCTCTCAGACATACTCTTCCTTGAAAAATACCAAACAAACTGATCTCATCTTGTTTAGAGGCACATACAGCATATTCTTGTCCAATAGAAAACGCCCTCTAGAATCAGAATGTCCCGTCCTTCCTAAATTATAAATACCACCGTAGCAAAAGTAGTCTTTTAGCGTTGCAGGCAGTGATGAAAAGCTAAAAACAGAACAATATCTTTGAGGTGTTCCACCCCAACTTCCCGTATCAATAGCAAATAAAATGAACTCAAAGACTTTAACAAGGAGTTGCAGCTGAGCTCTTACCTCTGAGAGATGTGGAGTAGGGTTAAATCCACACAGGTTGCACACAGTCTTCTGGCACTCTGTACACATGCTGTAGTTGGGCGATTCTCCTGATCCTACATTCAGCTTCACTTTACAGAGTGGACAGCAGGACTGGGTGTCAGAGCCTGAATCTGGAACTGGAGGCTCCTCTACTTTAGATTTTGGAGGGGATGTGTCCGCTGATGCCTTTCCTTCAGCAGTTGGTTTTGGAGATACTGGGTCTTTGGAATAAGCAGGTGGCGTGTCAGGAGGTGAATCTGAACCTGAGTCAGGGAGGGATCCAGGAGGGGAATCTGCGTCGGACATAATGGGGGAATCAGGGGGCGAATCCCAAAGGAGAATCGGGGGGAGACTTTGATTCCTCCCCAGAGATGAGATTAGTGGCAGAGCTCAGGATGGATGAGCCAAAACCAAACATCTTTCCAGAAACACCCTCGGCAGCCTGAGAAGTTGCTGCCGGAGGCTTCTGATGAGTCAGTGAGCCCACTGAACCCGCTGAACAGTTTTCCGTGACCGACTCGCTGAGCCTGTGCTGCAGAGCCAACCTGAGGTTTGGACGACCCACCAAAACCACTAAAGAGTTTCCCTGTGACTGACTCTGCACCCGCAGAAGGTTTTGTCACCTCTGTCAAACCTCCGAGACCAAACCCCCCAAAGAAGCCCCCACCATCCTGTTTTGGGGTAGTTTTTGCTGGAGAAGGCTGGGGACTACCTTTTGGGCTCTGTGAAGGTTTTTGAAGAGGAGGAGGCTGCACACGTTCGGCCCCTAGTTGATCAGGGTGAGGTGCCTGATGTGGTCCTGGTTTTGGTGTTGCTGGAGGTGTACTTCCTTTCCCTGTATCAGCAATACTCTTTTGTTTAGTTAGCATTGGGGGCTTCTTCCCTGGCTCAACCTTTAAGGGAGACCCAGAAGGGGGCTCTGTCCTTTGTGGGGAAGGAGGTGCCGAGCCCTGCTTGGGCGGCTGTTTCATCATTGGAGGTCCAGGAGGCTCCATTCCCCCCACCGCACGCTGCATCTGACAGTTCAGACACAACCATTCCTTACCCTGTAGATACAAGCAGAGAAAGTCAAGGCGTATGAGCACAATCTGATTTCTGTAAGACACCTAGTATAAAACATTTTCATTTGCAGCTAACTTGCTGTTATTAAAACCTTTTCATACTAATTGGATTTATTAGTAAGTCCTGAAAGCCACGACTTTATGATTTAATTACACTATGATTTAACCTTCATAAAAACACTGTACAGTCAACATTGTGTGACTAATAGTGTTATTCCCTCTAATATAGACTTGGCAGGAATAATGCCAAATGTATGTATCATCACTGCCTTTATAACTCATGAATGTAGGTCCTAAATACAGTGAAAAACAACTTTCGCCACTTCCTGTCTGGGCGACGCAAGTAACCTTGATAATCTTCCACCTCCTGTGCAAATATTTTGTCCTAAACTCAGTATGAAATGAATTAGAGCAGGGTGACTCTAAAGGAGTTATTAAAACAAACCCTGCACAGCTTTAAATACCACATGAGTCTTCAGTGAAAAACTGAAGAAAATTTTAAATGTATATTTTGTAAGAAAAAATGGCATTCCTCTTATCTATATCTGGATAATAATTTAGACCAGTGTAAAATGTATGTCACTGATTTACTGAGGGGAGCATATTTGTCTCTTACCGCTGAGTCTGGTGGACTGAAGCCGCACAGGCTGCACACCTGCTGTTTACACTGAGTGCAGGTGTTGTAGTTGGGTGGCTGGTCTTTGACTTTAACATTCAGCTCTGTAGACTTACAAAGAGGACACATTGCTTTCCCCTGAGCAGGCCCAGTTTTACCAGGCCCTTCTGATTGAGCCCCCGGCCCAGGTTTGCCCTGCTGTTGAGGTCCGCTGGGTTTTCCTGCAACTCCTGGCTGGGGGCCTGGTCCTCCAGGTTTGGGTCCTTGCTGCTGAGGTCCCGGTCCTCCAGGTTTGGGTCCTTGCTGTTGAGGTCCTGGTCCTCCAGGTTTAGGCCCTTGCTGCTGAGGTCCTGGTCCTCCAGGTTTAGGCCCTTGCTGCTGAGGTCCCGGTCCCCCAGGTTTAGGCCCTTGCTGTTGAGGTCCCGGTCCTCCAGGTTTAGGCCCTTGCTGTTGAGGTCCTGGTCCACCAGGTTTAGGCCCTTGCTGCTGAGGTCCTGGTCCTCCAGGTTTGGGCCCTTGCTGTTGAGGTCCTGGTCCTCCAGGTTTAGGCCCTTGCTGTTGAGGTCCAGGTCCTCCAGGTTTAGGCCCTTGCTGTTGGGGTCCAGGTCCTCCAGGTTTAGGCCCTTGTTGTTGCTGTTGAGGTCCAGGTCCTCCAGGTTTAGGCCCTTGCTGTTGGGGTCCAGGTCCTCCAGGTTTAGGCCCTTGTTGTTGCTGAGAAGGTCCCTGTCCTTTAGGGGGACCTTGCTGAGATGGCTTAACCCCTTGCTGCGGAGGACCCTTCCCCGCTCCACTCTGTGGTCCAGGAGGCTTTCCTTCTTGCTTTGCAGGCTGCTCCTCCTCGTCATCACCAAACAAACTAAACTTTGGGATGCTGGCAGATGAGACTGCAGAAGAGACTGCACTCAGGGGGTTGGCCCCACTCAGGAAGCCAGACGAGAACATGCCGGTTCGTGGTTGTTCTGGGTCTTTTGGCTCCTGCCGGAAACGTGACTCAAGGAGGCTGAGGGATGAGGGCTCCGTCCAGGCTTTGGCTTGGGAGGTGGCCCCTCTCCAAATGCATCTACAGTCCTACTCTTACTGAGACCAGCTGAGACTCGGGTGCCACCAGCTTGAGTCTCTGGTGGCCTGTGGAGTGAACAGACATAATGTCAACTTCTCATTCATTAGTCTCAAGTAAATTTATATTTTTCAAAATCTGAGATTAACAGATAGGTACTTTATATACTTATAGCTATTCTGGGTCCATTTCAGAACTACATGAAAAGGGGCATTGCAAATTATTCAGACAATAAATCAATAAAACCTAAATCTAAAAGGGCACCACAGTCCATGATTGGCCAAAAAAGAACGACACTGATGTTAGTAAATAACTAACTAACTTTCAGGCCACCAAAAAAGAAGCCAAAAAAAAAAAAAAAAAAATTGTGGTCAAAATATGTAGTGATTAAAAATTATATTGTGGTCAAAATATTACCAAAGTTTCCCAGTGCATTAATAATTTGAATTTTCCCACTATTATTTATTCCAAACAAAAAAATAATTTAAAAGACACGTTTTTGGCCCATTGTCACAATTATTTCATTTCATTCAGCGCATCACTACTACTATAATAACCCAATGGCTGTTCAGCACAGCAGCCTGAACTGCTGGTTGTTTTCGTGGGCGTTATTTTAAATATATTTAGGTGCTCTGTCATTCAGTCACCCAAAGAAGATCATCACGCTACGTCCAAGATGCGTTTTGATTCTGATCGAGTGGCGCTCTTTGCTGTGCGCGTTTCAGCACCATGGACAGCGAGCAAAAATAATAATCGCTTAAACTGAAACTCGGTCCTGCTTGTTCTTAGGTGTAATACTACCCGTACACTCCCCAAAATAAGCAAAGCAATCAATGATAGCATTAATGCTTGCGGTGCTATATTTAGTCATATTCATATTCATGCCCCCTCCCCATTTGCGCTTGGGTAAAAATAACACATTTATGCCAAAGGAACTTTAAAGATACAGTTCAATTAGTTTGCGAATGAGATTACGTCAAAGAGGATGTCGATCGTGTGCTTTCAAATGATCGAATTTTCACAGACTTGTGTTATTCTCAGGCTGTGTTTTCCAAACCAGCTCATGACATCACCTACACAGCCCATAGGAGGAAGATGGAGCATGGAGAACGCAACGTCGATGTGGATACACGGAGGACGGATATTTATGAGAGGAGCATTCATATTTTTCAAGAATTTATTTATTCTTTAAAAAGTCTATAACCCTGGCGTCTCTCATGGATTCAATAAAACGGTTTAATGAAAACGATCATTAAAACACTATGCACATCAACTGTGCACACATACACATAGTGACCCACCATATTAACGATGATGATACCAATTATAAAAGAAAAAAAACGTTTTGTGCAAAGCGGCTGTATTTTTCTCTTTATACGTATAGCTGTAAAACAGAAGTTCACCAAGTAGGTGTTGAATTGCAATCATATGCATGTCTGAAAAATGGGCAGGAATACATATCTCGCTATAAAACGAGCGTAAACATGAAGCAAGAGCGTGAATGGGTGTGATCATATTTTGCATCGGTGATGCTGTCGTGATGTGCCAACCTGCAGTGCCCTGATCAAAACACAAGCCCATCATACCCATCAACACAAGTGCTCGGTCACTAAAGGGATGGAGATCATCCTCAGTACGGGCATTCATTTGTAGACACTTCAACTTGCCTGGCACTGGCGCTTTGGCCATAGCGGCCACAAGCTTCTTTCTCTCATCCTCAGACAGATTGCTGAGGTCTGCCTCCACCCTGCGGGCATCTGGATGAAGCCACCCTTTCCGTCAGGTGCGAGTCCCGCTGGTAATCCAGTGAGCGCCCCTTCACCGCCTTCCAAGCTCGCTTCGTTCCCCATGATCGACCCCCTTTTCCTTTTAATCCCCCTCCCTCCAGCTAATTACGCGGCGATACGGGTTTTAATGTCCTGAATAAGGCGACAGCGTCGGTATCGCGCGGTTGTTTTGGATGCATGGCGTTTTATGTCTCCATTTTATTCGAGGGTCTCTGTAGCGTTAACGCACATCCCGAGAGCAGAGACTCTCCGTGCGGGTGTAGGTCTAGAGTTGTGTGCCTCCCTCCTCCATCCATCCATCCATCGCGCATGTCCCGCCCCTCACAGGTGATCATAAGACGTCGCCGTATGAAAAAACGGAATTAAAGGGACAAAGCGCCTTAGAATTAACAAATCTTCTCATAATTATCCTGTTTATTTTGCTCTCAGAATCGCGCCTAATTAACTGATTTGGTGGAGAGCAACTATTGTAAACAAAACGCGGTAACAATTTACGCATTACGCCCTGTTATTTCTAAATAATTATAAATTAAGTGGTGTTGACAGATTATGTCCATACACTTTTTTTTGTCTATTTAAAAGTAAAACTGGGGCTAATTGTCACAAAGGCAGGACCTCATTACCCTTCAAGATTTTGAGCCAAATTAACAGCACATTTTCTAAGCAGTTTCATGAATTGTTTTGTTTCATTGTTGTCTTACTGTTGATTTTTTTTCTGAAAAGCCAAGGTTGTTTAAAACAAAAGGAAAAAAGCTAATTAGATCCGAATACCGGTTGCTAACATGTTATGGCCTAAAATGAGTCTTTACTTCGGCTACTGTCACTTTCTAATTATCAGCACTGTATTGTAGCATTATTTTAAGTGTCCCTTTGGATCTAGTACACTTCACAATTTTAAAATAAAGTTATTTACCATTAATATAGTGCAAGAGTACTTTACTTTCAACCACTGCATCACACACTCACAAACACATCCATTCACATTCATCCTGCCCACAGATCTCCTGCTGAATAGGAATCATGAGTCACTGCATCAATATGTCCATAAGTCATCAATATGTCTTTGGCTCATAGCTTTGCCAAGGGCCAGAAAACAGAAGGAGACACTGAAGGAGCTTGTCAGCAGTGACTTTGACAGTGTCTACAGGAACACACTGCACACTTTATAGGGGGTTGTATGTCGTGTCAGTGCCATTTGTTCTCAAAATCAAACAACAGTAAAGATTCATTTTGCACTGCATGTTCTATGAATTGAAAACCAGAGAGCCCCAGACGTGCAACTTAATATTAGCATAAGTCTGAGCAGCCTTGAGGAGGGACGGAAGAAAATCCTGTCTCCATTAGCAACCTTTATTGATTCCCACTTGCGTGCAGAGATGAAGCTGACTGCAGGATCACTCTCACCAGTGTAACCAGATCAACACAGCACCAATCCTGAGCAAAACACTACGAGACATGCATTTCCTGAAGTTACAGTTCTTAAACTGTTCCTATCAAATACTGCAATTAAGCTTGAAGCAGCAGCAGCAGCCAAATTAAATGTAGAAACACATACAGTGAGTCATTCTGAACTTGCGAAGAGTCCAAAAACAGATCATATTTTACAGGAAGCATCCATTTGCTCAATCTGATATGGCGATTTGATAACCCTAGAATCACTGCTGAAATTTAAACCAGATGTGTTTCAAACACTGTCTGAACCATGGACTAGCAGTTAGCATGCATCTGACGTTTTGGGCCATGCATGGTGATTTCCTGATGAAGAGGTCGCCCCCTCTTCTCCTAATCATTTTAAGTGCTTCTAGTACTTTGACAAAAAGACCACAGGGAAAACCCTGTACCAGCTAATTAAGGTCTTCCGGATCTCTTGAAAATCATAGACAGGTGTGTAACAGCAGGGCTGGAACTAAACGCAGCAGGAAGGAAGATCTCCAGGAGCATCGATTTATGCTTATGCTCATGTTGAAAACAGTTTTTTACATTTTTATTTCAGGATTCTTTGATGAATAGGAAGTTCAAAGAACAGCTTTTATTTAATTAGAATCTTTTCTAACATTATAAATGTCTTTACTGTAACTTTTGATCAATGTAACTCATCCTTGATGAATAGAAGTATTGATTTCTTATTTATTTCCCCCAAAAATAAAATACAAATTCTTACTGACCCCAAACTTTTTAGAGGGTAGTGTTTAATGTAACAAAAGCTTTCCATTTCAGATAAAAGCTGTTCTTTTGAACTTTCTATTCATCAAAGAATCCTGAAATAAAAATGTAAAAAACTGTTTTCAACATGGATAATAATCATACATGTTTTTGGAGCATAAAATCATCATATTAGAGTGATTTGGGAAGGATCGTGTGACACTGAAGACTGGAGTAATGATGCTGAAAATTCAGCTTTTTTCAGAGGAATAAATTACAAAATTACATAAATTACAGGAATTAAAATATATATTATTTTATACTTTCACTTTTCATTTTAATTTAATATTTAGTCATTTGTGTGCTTTTGTTATTTTTTAATATACCTATTTAGCTTTAATTTACATTTATTTTAGTTTTAGTCATTTTAGTACTTCAATTTCAACTTATTTTATTTCTAATGTTGCTAAGGCATGAAAAATAAAAATTAATACTATATCTCCAGGTTTCACAGACAAGATTTAAACCTCATCCTGATGCATGTTTGAGCTGTCTTATCTGAAAGAAACTTGCACTGACATATCTTAAAATATTTATCTTTTAAAAAAACATATCTTATAAATATTTATAATATTTTGTCTCAAGATGCATACAGTAATGTTTTTTTTCTAAGAGACATGCATAAAATGCCCAATGGCCTATTCTACAACCTGTCTGTGAAACAAGGCCTAAGTTTAACTTTATATTAGTTGTAGTAAAAACACACACACACACACACACACACACACACACACACACACACACACACACACACACACACACACACACACAGTGGTACCCCACTTCTGCCTGCATCAATAATGAAAATAAAAGTAGCACACACTCCTGCAAAATGTGCCATTATCATTCAACTCTCAGACACAAAATCAGTCATGCTGTGCATCTCAGTCCTATAAGTATATCAGATACCTTCATGCTATAACCGTTTACGTGTTTTCCCTCTCCACCCTGTTTAACATCACAGTGAAGACTGCATGATGTGACAGGGGGGTTTATTCAGCCCAGTCCAGAGCTCTGGGGGAATTCGTCCTCTGTGCGACCAGCTATTGTCCCTGGGCTACATCGAGGAGATGGACTCTTATCAAGATCCACAAACGCTCTAACGATCTCCACACATCAATTAATGAGATCAAAGAGAATTAGCGGTACGTTAAGCTCTCTATCACGACTATCTGCTGTTGGCACCACAATCAGGATAACTACAATGACAGATTATGATTATTGTTGTTATGGGGTAGTCCTGGCCTTATTCCCTCTTTTCTGTTCCTCTTGTCTACAGTGATGAACAGATAGCCTTTCCCACACAGGGCTGATCACTGGAGCGTACTCTAATGACCTCTACGCTCTGAAGCGGAAGTACACACACATACACCACACAGTCCTGTAAATATAGCTATGAAACCTGGCCAAACTATACATATATACAGTGCTATTCAAAGGGGGTTTTATGTTTAAATGTAACAAGTCTACATTTATTTGATCAAAAACAAAATAAAACAGTAATTTAATGAAAATAATAACATTTTCAATTTTAACATATTTTAAAAGATAATTTATTCCTGTGATGGCAAAGCTGAATTTTCAGCATCATTACTCCAGTCTTCAGTGTCACATGATCCTTCAGAAATCATTCTAAAATGCTGATTTGGTGCTCAGGAAACCTTTTTATTGTTATCAAAATTAAAGGAGTAGTTCACTTCTTTCTTTAGTCGAAAATTAAGGTTTTTGATGAAAACATTCCAGAATTTTCTCCATATAATGGACTTCATTGTGAACCAAACGGCTCAAGGTCCAAAAGAGAGTTTCAATGCAGCTTCAAAGGACTTTAAATGACACCAGACGATGAATAAGGGTCTTATCTAGGACCCTTCGAGTCATGACTCAAAAAAGATTTGTTCATTTTGATGAACGAGTTTGAACAGAAGAGTCACGGACGCTCATCACAGAACAGAGCAAGGCGAGCATGTGTGATTATAAAACTTAAACTTTTTTATTTATTTTTAAAATGAGCGATCGTTTCGCTAGATAAGACCCTTATTCATCGTCTGGTGTCGTTTAAAGCCCTTTGAAGCTGCACTGAAACTCTCTTTTGGACCTTGAACCGTTTGGTTCCCATTGAAGTGCATTATATGGAGAAAACCTGGAATGTTTTTTATCAAAAACATTAATTTCTTTTCAACTAAGAAAGAAAGACATGGACATCTTGGATGCAAAAGTTTTTTTTTTTAAAAAGTGAACTACTTAAATAATAAAACTGTTATATTTATTTATAGAATAGACAAGTTCAAAATAACAGCATGTATTTGTGTCTAAATGTCTTTACTCTTATATTTGATCAATTTAATGCTTCCTTGTTGAATAAATGCATTCATTTACTCAAACGTTTGAACTGAATGCATATCCTGTATTCTATAGCCACATATGCTCCTCACACACCTGTTTTTGACTTCCTGTAGCCCTGTCTCTCTTATGAATACACACACACACTCATATACAAACACCGAAGGCATTGATTATGTTTTACAATGTGCAAGTATGTGTTGCTGTGCGACATTGTATATTTGCCGGTGTGTATGGGTGACTTACAGCGCACAGAGAAGCAGAAAAGTGTAACTGAAGCCTGAAACCTAATCACACACAGTGCGTGGCTCATTAAAATTGAATATGGGCTTACAGAAAATATGCCTGGCATGACCCTTCTGTATGAATATAAGATAGATAAAACATCGCCAATAAAATATACACACACGGGTTATGAGCTTCAAATGAACCATGACTAATCTACAAAACATGACATTGTAGTTTTAAATGCATACATTAATAAATTTCTACCTATGAACTCAATACTATTCCTGTCTAGACAATATATGGTGCATATACTGTATATATACACTGACTTAAAAACACAAAAACAACTTAGACAGGTGGCAAGAGTTTATAAGTGCTGCTGAGTTGCAAGAGGAAGTGAGAAAAGAGTGACAAAGATTTAAAAACTGGATCCAGAAGAAAGCAAAGGGTCACATACCTGCACTACAAGCTGTCTGTCTGTTGTTGACTGCAGCACTCGTGAGTTGGACAGGTCCTTGTGCACTTCTTCCTTGGGGACGACGTTTCATTTGTGGTATTTTAGCCTTCCTGATCTCCACATCCTGCTTAGACAGAGTGCATGTCCCTAATTCCACCCTTAACACCCCGTTTTCCCTTCCAATGAGAACTAATAAATGCCTGGCTAAAAATACACTCTTAAAGGGACAGTGTCTTTCCCCTCTCTAGCTGCACCTTTCATCTGCCCTCGACAGTGAGCACACCCCCTTTAATTTACACACACCTCTAATCAGCTTTCTTACGAGCCATCGGCCAATCACAGGGTCTGGGATAAGACACACTCACAGAATAAGTCACGGGAACATGCACTTACAACAAGCACACGTGTATAAACGGGGGTCAAAGCCACATTGATACTCTGTGAACTTTAATATAATTTACAGATGGACAGAAGACACATTATTTAGTAAAATAAATAAGTACAAATTGAAGATTTCAATATTTATAGGTCTGAAATTATTATGATGAATGATTTTAATTTAACTTTAGAAATTAAAATGTCGAAGAAACACATTTTGAATAGACAAACTGAAATTGTATTTTCTCGTAAAATGTAGTCTAATAATCTTTTATTTTCATTTACAACATTGCAAAGGTGTGTATTGAAAATATACGAAAAAATGTTTCACTGTTGATCTTAGACTTTTGGATCCCACTGCATAAACACACACCCCCACACACACGCATGCTGCATGTACACACACGCATGCATGGCACGCACACGTATGCACGCACCACACAAACAAAAGGGAAAAAATGTAATCATATTTTGCATTAAAAAAATATTAAGCATATCCAATGTATTTTTTTAAATTCCATTTTTCTTTTCTTTAAATTGCATTTTTAATCCAACATTTGATTGTCCATATATGACCCAAATTTGGCTAAAGTATATAGACAAACCCAAATATTGGGGTAAAAAATTAACCCAACTCCAACTTTCACTAATCAACTGTAATTTTCTTAATTTCATTTCTTTTTTAAATTGCATTTTTAATCCATTCTTTTGCTTTTGTTACATATGTGACCCAAATCTGGGTTGAAACAACCCAGCATTTTTTTTTAAGTGAAAATCAATTTTAATATGATCTAATTACATATAATTAAAAATGTATTTGTATTAAAGTATACAAATCAAATGAGAATTACTGTTTTGTGAAAGGAATATTGCTATAAAAGCCTTACCTTACAACAAGTCAAAGCGATGCTGTACAGCTTTCAATGAACTCCTGTAAAAAACAATACCGTCATGTTATCACATTTGTCACCATAAATTGTTAAATTGTTGCAGAAACGGACCATGTTAAAAGGCATGATCAATGCCAGTTTAACTTCTCTAGGCTTAAGGTTAAGTCTTAACAACACAGCTTCACCAAATCATTACATAATAATGCTCAGAGTAGCTCTTATTCCCTGTGTGTAAGTGGGGAGGTGTTTCTTCAGTCCAGGGTCAGATTGAGGTTAAAGACTATTGTTTGTGAAGGACACATTGACGTTTCTCTGTTAATGGGATCTTCAGGTTGTTTCTAAGATGCAGATGCTCAGTGTCTGCCAGCGCTCTTCAGCTCACTTCCCTAAGATGTTCCCACCGGGTTAAAAGAAGGGTCCCTAAGATTGTCTAATAAAGGAAATTAAAAGACATTCCAAACATGTATGACTTTTCTTTCTTCTGTGAAACACAAAAGATGTCTTGAAGAATGTTGCAGAGTGCACTATTGAATAGTGAATAAAGTTAATGATTGTAATTTTAGTCTGTGTCATGCACACAATTAATTATGCTGCATTTTGTCTAGTTCACAAAAATAAAGTCCTTGGAAAAAAGTACAAGCAAATCTGTGACCAAAGGTTTCTAACAAATGGAACCGTGATATTAAGGGGAAAATATTCAGGCTGTTGAAAAGTAAAAAGGCATCATATTCTAACGAATGCAAATTGTAGATGATATCGAGTCTCTCATGCTCCAAGGGTTATGCCTCCAAACTGTAAACGAGAGCGATAGAGAAGGATGTAAGGAGGAAGGAAGGGATGGAAAGAGCGGGTGAAGGAAGGAAGGAGGGGAAGGAGGAGAGGAAATTCATTAGGTGTGGTGAAGTGTACCATTCTCATCAAGAGCAGAGCTCATTTTAACTCTATAATGAGCCTGAGATTAGGGGCTAAGGGGGGTTGTGCCTGTTGACCGACTGCTGACTTCATCACTTGCTGTGATGCTAAATATAAATACACCGAGGCAGTGGGGAGTCTTTTTTTGTTATGTAGTAATAATAAAGATGTACCTTCTTGTCAGAAACACTGGCTGCCGTTCTGACTCCTTGTGACTCCTTCAGTTCCCTTGCATACCAGTCCACCTGAGGGAATGCAATAAAGGGGTGTTTAAGACACTTTTCAGACCAGAGTTATTTTAATATTGTTTGTTTACTATTATTAATTTTAGTTTTCATTCTAGGGGCTGTTTACATGACACAGCTTTCAGCTAAATACTTTTTATGCGTGGTGGCCGTTTGCACGACAATTGAATTTTTGGGGCCTGCACTGTAAAAAAATATTTTCATGATTTGTAATCACAACATTTTTTATTTATGTAGTTCAGATAACATAATATTTTGAGTTTCTGGTGATCAAATCAATCTCCTTCATTGCATTAACTAAATTTTTCCATTTCAATGAACTTAAAATTTTAAGGCAACCAGGTTACTTTTTTTTAAGTTAAACCAACAATATTTTTTTACAGTGTGAAAACTTTTTAAAAAACGGGTTTCAAAATGCACGTTTTTTTTTTCCAGTGATATTTCCAAAAACGGTGACGTCACACACATGCATTACGTGTTTAGTCTACAGACGCGTATAGAGTTTCTTTACAAAATAGCATCGCTACACTGTAAAAAAATATTTTCATGATTTGTAATCACAACATTTTTTCTTTTGTCAAATCAACTTAAATAATTTACATAGTTCAGATAACATAATATTTTGAGTTTCTGAAGATTAAATCAATCTCCTTCATTGTATTAACTCAATGTTTTCATTTCAATGAACTTACAATTTTAAGCCAACCAGGTTACTTCATTTTTTAAGTTAAACCAACAATATTTTTTTAAAGTGTACTGAATAATACAACGCTTTTAGTAGTTTTTCACAAATCCGTGTGGATCGGGATCGTATGGACTTGAACAATACAAAGGAAACAAACAAAGAGTTATTTTGTGCTTTTGTCATTTTATCAGTTTTGTTTAATATCTGTTATATTTGTATTAGGATACGTTTACATGACAACATGTACTAAAAACGGAAAAGGTTTCCCTTTGCGTTTTTTAAACATAGCCGACAATGTTGTCAAAACATTTCCTGTTCACACAGATCTTCGAAAACAACTAAAAAGCCAGGTCAGTAGTTGGTAGTTGGTGTAGAAACACTACGCACCTATAGACTGAACGCGTAAAATGCATGTGTGTGACGTCACCGTTTCCACAAATTTGTGTTTTCGATGATAACGATAATAACTTTCAAAAACCTGCACTTAAAAAATAAAATGAACCGCCGTCATGTAAACGAATGGACAAAATGCATAAAAAGTTTAAAAACAAACCCTTAATTTTTTTTTTATTACAGTTGGTAAGTTTTACTTTTGTATTTCAAATGAAACGTATTTATCTCAGTTAGTTTCCAAGAGAGCATTTCTAATTTTAGTTTAAGATTTTAAATGTGTTGTGTGGCACTTTATTTGAATTTAATGTTGTTATTGTTGTCTTATTTTATAACTTCTATTGTGCTTATTGTATTTTATTATTATTTTTTTTTTCCTATTGTTGTGGTGTACAGCACTTTGGAAAACTTGTGTTTGTTTAAATTGTGCTATATAAATAAAGTGGATTGGATAAGCTTTTATAGTTGGATAAGTATTTATCTCAGCTTTATTTCAGTTACTGAAATCAATTTTGAATAGTTTTAGTTTTAATTTATCTTAATAATACTAATTCAGACAACTCTACGTAAATGTTTGCACATGTGTGTGAAGAATAGCATTGTTAGTCAAAATCTAATACTCAGCTGAATTCATTTCCAGCAATAAATCCATGATGAAATGTGCACTAGTAATTACATTTACTTACAGAGAGCAGAGAGAGACTTTTTGCCTTGGCTCTGACCTGAATCTCCTTTCTACCCACAATCCTCAGGGCCATGGTGTATGTGTGTGAGTCAGACAATGTGAAGAGACCTCTGATTCATGAGTAGGCAAACACTTGCGCACACGCCTTGTGCGCTCATGAATGTGTGCTTATGACACACAAACTCACACACGCACAAATCTCCAGGATACAGAGTGACACACTTGCTTTCTGAGGACACTTTTGATGTGGCGGAGATGATGGATGTGTCGAGGGCAGCTTCATTTCTGTTGCTGTTCTCACAAACACTCCTTTCAGGTCAAACCTTGGGGGACAGAATAAATGAACAGTGCTTAGTGCTTGCTATTAAAGCAATATTTCTCTCTTCATCATAGAGATTTTGAAGAACGTATAGTAAAGGAACCATAAGATACAGAGCAATATGTTAGAATATCTTGCAATTCACATTTGAATAAAACCCATTCCTGATTCATTGAGTATTAATCAGTAGCACCTCATTGCAGTATGCAAGATCCAGGGGCGGAGCCAGAGCCAACTCCTCCCCATGGATTTCATGTTCTGCAGTGAGGACCATCTCGTATTAATGCTGAGTTTTGGAAAAAGAGATAGCACGCCATCTAGTGGTAATAAGTACAAACTGTGACCCTAATAACTACATTATGCAGATGGAAAAGAAGCTTTAACTTGAACTGCCTGCTCGACCAAATGGTTGAGCACATATTCGAGTCACTATATTTATCGAGAGGAGTACCTAACTTAACTCAAACTGATTGAACCATCTCTACTATCTAGTTGAGGTATGTTATGCCAAAAAACATCCACTAGATGTCACACTGTCAATCAACAGCACTTGTCACAACACCTCTTCTAACATGGATGTCAGAAACAAATAAATCACAAATCGCCATGTGAACTGTTTTTAGCAAAATTTTGCAATGTGTGCATATTTTTTGACATATTGCACTTTCAAGAGCCCTAACTTTACAAAATGTTACTTGGTGCCATTAAAAAATGTAGTATGTTTTAGTAAAACATACTGTTTTTCAAAAACATGCTCAACCAAGCGGTTGATTTGGCAAATAACTTAAAGGTTAACTGTAACACCCTTTTTGATAATGGACATTAAAATGCACTATTCAAACTTAAATAGTTGTAATTCAAGAATGCTTTGGAAAATAGACCAAAGTTTGGTCTTGTTAAAAACAGATTATTGCTGAAGTGAAAGCACTTCAAAAATGAAAGTATGAAAAAGTTATGGAAGTTTAAATTTACAGTAAATCAAATATATCATAATATATATTTTTCTTTTATATAAAGTATATATTTTACAAATTATTTTTGTTATATATCTAACCAAGTTGTGTTCCAAATTTGAAGTTCCACATTTGGAAACCTGAAATATTTAATGGCATAATTCAACAAATAAAAAAATATTCGATATACAAAAATATTATTTTTTGATTATGTTTTTAAATAAGTTAGTATTATAGTTCATATTTTCATAGTATGTCTATGAATTCGCGGACCAGTACTTTTTTTAATGACATCAACCATTTGGTAGATGCGGATATTTAAAAAATAATGGGATGTGTTAAAAAAATTAAATAATAATAATACATTGAGTGTGGTTACTAGCAGACATAAGGAGATAAGAAATGCAAACAAAAATGTTTTCAAATGCCTTTTTCCTGGTGTGGCTTAAAGTAAAAATTCTTAATGAATCAGTATATGCAACAAAATATATAATATGTAATAGGCTATATATGAAGAGTTTCAGATGCAAAAGCCTCTAAGTGCCACTTGAAATTTTCTTCTAAAATGACCATTTTTATCAAGCTTGTATATTTAAGTTCAGTAATTTCACTTAAATGGCAGTGAAGATTACCTATTAATTGTCATTTAAGTGAAATTACTGAACTTAAATATACAAGCTTGATAAAAATGGTCATTTTAGAAGAACATTTCAAATGGCATTTAGAGGCTTTTGCATCTGAACTCTTCATATGTATAATAACAAATAGTCGGCTTATGACTTTATGAACAAGATGTTTGTCTCTCAACTGGTTGTCTTATCTGTATTTTGCAAGCCATATTTACAAAACAAAATGCCTGTTTGTTTAAATGTGCTGTATTAGCCTATTGTTATTTCATAACAGTCACAATTTATTATACACAGTGGGAAAAAAGCTAAACATCTCAATTAAATTAAACATTAAAATGAACATTTAGGAACTACACAGGTTCAGAGTAAAGTGAAATTTCTGTTTGGTCCGTCTCACCCTCGTGTCACGCCAAAAGCGCACGTCCAAGCTCTTCTGCGGCTGTCATGCTCCACAAACGTGTCATATAAAAGTAGTCCGCTGTGTTTAAGGTCTTCTAAAGTCATGATAGCTTTGTGTTAGGAACCGGCAAAAATGTAGGTCTTTATTTGCAAAAAAAACAACAGCTTCTTTCGTCCAGCTTCCGTATGTTTAAACCTGGCGCGTCATGTGCGGCACGAGAACAAATTAAATTTGAGCATGTTTTCTTTCGCCCCGCCTACTTCTCCTAATATGGCATCAAGATTCGATCTGTTGTTACAAACACAAGCAAAATGAATTTACACTCATTTGTTATTTCCAGTGTCAGAGAATGAATGTTATCCACTCAGAAATACAGACAACACACAATGGCAGAAAACTAGTTTTAGGGAGCTATTTCGGATGAGACAAACTAAGCTTTTAATTTATACACGGTCTGTCTGAATGCTCGATTCTGATTGGCTGGAAGGTGCGCAATAAAAACGTTTCAAGTCAGTTTTATCATAGACATACGGAGAGAGATACTCAGTTTTAAAATAAGTAGCCTAAACTAGTCATTTTATGTTGGCATACATTGATTGGTTATACTTATATGTATTATATTTTCCATCATTTTGGGCATAGCCTATCTGAGACACTCCAAGTCAAGCCTGGGTTATTGTAACTTCCATTAGGCAATAGTTTTTTTGTATGCAAAAATCTTACTAAATAACTAACAAATGCAGGCAAATGATTTAAAAATGTAAAGCAACTACCAAAATTGGCTACTCGAGTAATTATTGTGATTATTTAAAAAATGAGACCGTAAAGTAAACTACATGATGTGATAACCTCACCTCTCATCAAACACAATACGAGAGTCAACAACATTCACAGAAAGGCTACAAGTGTCCTCGAAATACAGCCAAAAACACATCACAGAAAATAAACAAATAATCCACCCACGACCACCCTGAAATTATAGAGGAAATATTTATTTAGACAACCAAATGCATGCCAGAAACACCAATTTTACATAACTGACAGCTCCCTTCTCCTCCCTTGCTTCACCAGCCAGCTCCAAATCAACTCCATCTGGGGCAGGGAGTGGACAGGAGAGCCATCTGGTGGATATACCTCTGTATCGCATTGAAATTGACAGATCCAGAAGTTGGGGGAAACCTGTATGAGTGAAAAGACTATGGACCTATAATACACAAAAAGGGACAGAGTATGTGTAGATGGTGTAATCTTTGCAAACGGCAAAAATATTATTCACATCTCCGTCCGTCTTGCATGGCACAGAAATGAGCTCTCGCACGACACACACCGACGATAAAAATAAAGATGCACAGAGGCAGAATTCACATGCAGTGTGTTCTCCACGGCATCTAATCTGACCGAACCCACACATTTTTTTCACAGCTAATCATTGGACATGATTTATAATTTCTTGTTAGTTTTGCACAATGAATGAAGTTAATAAAAAAAAACCATCTGAAAAAGCCCCATCTGCTAACACGTAACAAGAATCTTAGCCTAAAAACAAATAATTGGTCCGTCTATGGGTACTGCGGCCCGTCAGCCACTTTTACAACTGAATAGAAAAAAATATCAAAAATAAATGCAACCCTTTGAACAATAAACAATAACCAGCAATAAATAATCAAGTGGTGTTCCGCTGTATATATATGTACATATACTAGGGTCACTCAGCATTCAGCCTAACATAGACCGAATTGGCAAACGAATGACGTAAACGTATGAAATGTGAGTAATAATAATTTAGAAATACACTACAGACATTATGGAAATATCGAAAAAGATGTTCTTTCATTTTTACGCAACCGACACTTAGAACGATCAACTACACGGCTGTAATCCGCAGATAGTTTGACTATGCAACTGGTTTGGAAGAGCTTATTCATTCAACTCATGCACCTAAAATTTCGGGAAGAAATGTAAGACCTTTTTTAGTCAGTCAGGCCCACTTGATTATCTGAAACAACACGAACATCAAAACGCTTCTGAGGATCAGAGGTTAGACAAGCTGTTACTAAGACATGCCTTATTTTCACCTTTGACCAATGTGTCCATAATCAATAGTGTTGTTCTATGTACAAGTACAATGCTTGCTCATATATTACAGTCTTTACAAATCAGAGCAACTCCAGTTTTCCAGATTCTTTTCCACAATCACAGACCGCATTTTGTCACATCGACAAATAAGTTTCCTTAGACACCAAATGCATCTTCTTTTCCCGTTGGCACGATCCCTTTTAATCACAAAGGTTTTTTTTGGCAAACGACCGTCTTAGAAATGCGTGCTTGATGAAAACCATCACGTGTATGACGTCGGATCTGAAACACTAGCAGTGTAAAAGGTCTTTGCTGTCACATCACAACAACAAAGAGAATGTGCTTTCCCTGGTGAACGGGTGACATGAGCAGGATCCCACCGTTTTTGAGTTTGTGCAATCGATTATGGCCGCACTGCACGCATGTCTGTTGTATGAGTGACTGATGCAGATGTTTACAAGTGTATGTCGTCGACTGAGTGTGTCTCACACGCTGCGCGGTGGTCTCTGCTGTTCGTGGGTCCTGCGGTTGCAGCCCCCTCTTGTTCTCCTGGAGCTGTTTCCACTTGGCTGTGTTAGGAGGTCCTCTCTGAGGGGTCTGGGTTCCTCTTTTGCCCTGGTTGAGCTGTGCTCTTTGGCTCTCGGGAGCACTCTGGACCTTCTGAGTGTCCGGTTTGGTGCTCTGGATCTCCGTGCTCATAGTACTTCCCGGGACTTGACTTCTCTGCTTGGGAAGAATCTGAACACTCGGGTTGTTGGGCACTTTGGGTGTGTTTTGGGCTCTCTGCGTTGGGTTTTGAGAGGTTTTCTCTGTTTTTATTCCCACACCTGCTCCGGTAGTGACTTTTGGGGGCTTTTTTACCCTTTGGCTTCTTCTCTCGCTTCCAAACCCGCTCGCAGAACTCGTCCACGCTGTTGAGATCTGGGTGTTCCAACAGGCTCATGAAATCCCGGTACCAGAGTTTGTGTTTCGGGGCGGGATCCTTATCGTTGGCTCCGGCCCGGAGAAGCAGCTCACCCACGCGCTGAGATGGGATGACCTGGAGATTGATACGCCTCAAGGGCTGGATGAAGCCGTGCTCCACGGCGTGGCAGAGGTACACTCCTGAATCGGCCTGGGTTAGAGCTTCGGATCAGTAAACCTTGGACCGTAAGACTCACCCTTTCATCAATCACAATCTGACATGGAGAAAAAGAGATTGAGTTAGGACTGCTGTTTTATTTTTAAGTCCCCAGACCAGGACTTAAATGCTAAGGGTCACATTTGGGGTGCGAGGATAAACTACAGCACAGTTTGGGGATTTTCTTACACAGCAGGAAGGCTGAAATTTGACCGTTATTATATTAACGTGATGGCCGTCTGGGGCGAGGTGTTACTTTAGCGCTATTTTTTTGCCTGATCATATCTGAAAGAGAAACACAGCTGGTGTATGTGTGTGGTGTTGGGTGGGAAGGAGGGTCATTATGTCATATCCTGTTCATTAAAATCCCTTACTTTACTAGTCACAACATTACCCTTCGCCTTTGTAAAACAGCAACATTTTACTTAATGATGATTAAAAATGTTGTGGTCAGTAAAGAAATTAATACTTTTGGTCTGCAGGGACTTTAAATTGAGCAAAAGTGACAGAAAAGAATAAATATTTATATTTTGAAATAAATGCTGTACTATTCATCAAAGAATCCTAAAATATATATATATATATATATATATTACGGTTACACAAAAATATTAGGCAGCCATTACTGATTTCAACATTGTTAATTAAAACTTACATTAAAACTTGTTAAGCAAATCATCAACGACTGAAGAAATGGATGCTGAAAATTCAGCTTTGCCACCACAGGAATTAATTCCATTTATTAACTCTAAAACTGTATTCAGGACAAATGTGGGCAAAATAGCTTTGCTTTTAAAAATAAAATAAAAATAAATAAATAAATAAATAAATAAATAAATAAATAAATAAATACTTCCCTTGATTCTGAGTGGTACAAGACTTGGCTACTTTTCTACTTTTTTAGTTTGGCTACTTTAAGTTTGCCTCCTGAACACACACAATTTTTTTTTACTCATTTCTACAATGTTAAGTGGGTGAAAAAAACCCTCCTTAATCTAATATTTGGGTCAGAAAAGGCCACCCATAGAAATTAATGGGAAAAAACTGTAATTTAGAGCATTCTGTAATAAGCCAAAATAAGACACCAGGTGACAGCAAAGTCACTTTAGGTTTAGGTTTTAGCTCTAAGAACTTATTGAAATGATATTTTTAATGTAGTTAAAAATTTTCAAAGAGAAAACCTAAAAATACGCATAATTTACATAGAAAATATAGTACATTTTGAAGAAAACAAATTCAAAAATACCCCCCCCAAAAAAAAAACCCCACCATAAACGGATAGACAAAACTTTATTCGAAGACAGTGATATATAACATTTATAATAAATTAAAATTAGGATCGCACCTGTGCCCACATTTGTCCACAATTACAGGATTAAGGGCTATAAAGTGAATACGGTTTGAGGGCTACAATAGGAAAACAGTTATTTTGATCAAATAAATGCAGCCTTGGTGAGATCATAACACATCAATGACTCAACCAATGGCGTGAGTTGGGGGTGGAGTTTTCCATTTGGCCAAGCAATGGCAGACTTAAGTGATTCCATTTGCCAAAGCTTTTGACACAGAAATGATCTTTAAAATGCATTTTTTACAATGAATATTTTCGGTATTCATAAATAATGACCGCTGCATTAGATAGTACTAGACAAAATTTAGCAATAACCTTTAAAGTAATCCAACAAGCAGCGTTATACTGTTCAAACTGTTAGACTGCCAATATCAGGGAGCTTGTAATGTAATATGTGAAGAATCTGGAAACTGACCACAATATCCGAAATGCAATATTAGCTTACAATGATAACACATAATTTAAGTGTTAAGGCTTGTGTTCTTGTTATTAAGTGTGTGTGCATGTACCTCATGTTTCCGCTCGTCGTTGGGTCTCTGTAGCTGCCAGTAGATTAGAGCTCTCTGAGACTTTGGGCTGCATTCCAGAAACATACTGCTGTTCTCCACACCATACACACTTCTCTCCTCCACACTGCTGTAACCTTCCAGATCATCTAACACACACACACACACGAGGAGGTAATGTTCAGTAATGCACAGAGAACTGAAATAAAAGAACGTATCAGTGGCATCTGCACAAATGAAAGATTATAGAGCATAAATTCTTCTCAAGTGACCTTCAATGTTCAGATTTAATTCTAACGTGATGTGTTGTTGATCACTTGTATTAAAGGGTACAATTTATTCCATTGAATTATGGGAAGTTGCTTTCCAATTGCAGTAGGTCACAATATTCAGTACATTAGATTATAAAAGATGTATTAGATTAAATGCACCTATCTTAGGCCATTCATTTCTTGAATTTGTGACATTTTAATTAAATTATTTATTGATTATGCATGATAAGGAATAAATAGCCAGAGATGCCACTGCTATGTAGTACATGTGCTGTGTTTAGTCTTACCATTATGTTGCAGATCAGAACACTGGGAAAGAGGATCCCCATTTCTGATGTCCTGACGTCTTGTTCTCCTGTTAAATAAAAATAACTGAATAAGACACATGTGATGTGATGTAGATCTTCCCAGCTATCAAAAAATATGTTCTAAGATCGTTTTGCTTATATACCCATTTGCTTACATACTCGTTTTGCTTACATACCCAAGTTCGAAATCAAAACTTTGTCTCTGAATGTTCTCTGTATGTTCAGAAATAACATAAATGTTTCTCGTTTCACGCAAACATTAAGAAACCTTTCCATTAACATTCTAGAAACATAATGGGATTGTGAGTTTTGAATGTTCGCTGTACTTTGAACGAACATTTTGTTAATATTACAGATTAGGGACTTTCCCTGTTGGCTTTGTACCTTCTAAAACAAAAATTAAAACCAAGTGTTTATCACTTGCAACACTACTACATTCAGGCCACTAGAATGCACTGTTGTTTCAAACACAGACATTGTCCCATATTGCCCTCTAGACTTAAAAATGATGTGTGATATTTTTTAGATGGTAGAATACTTTATTCTATTCCAGGTTAATGCACAAATACAATAATTGATCTATTTGTGTAAATAATGGTCCTCCAACATTGGCCAACACTGATTCATTAAATCCAATCGGTTTGTCATCACAAAGGCAGATGGGGAAAGTGTTTCCATGACAGAAATTTAGGTGCATGAAGGAAGGACATGCACTTGATGTGTTATATACAGTAGTGTATATGTATATATCTCAAATATATGTTCTTCAAATATATTAGAACAACAGCTCTGCACATCATTCTCATCTAAAAGAGTCTTTCACTCTCCATTATAGCATTTACAACCACTTTAAGAGAGAAGCTTCACCTCTTAAATGCTAGAGATTCTGTGCAAAACGTGTTTAAAACAGCCTTGTTGTCATTTCCACATGATCTTCTTAATTTTCTTTTCCTGTTCAGTTTTTGTATTTCAGTGTATAGCTCTCTGTGTCTCCTCGTTTCTGTAACATGTTTTGCTAAGGCGTGCACACACACGCATTCTTTGACTCTGGCTGTCTTGGCACGATGCGGGAAGGTGCGGTAAGGACGTCTGTTTTGCATTTTAGGCACAGTGAAAATATTTGGAGTGGTGTGGACCATCCTGGTGCCACAAGGGTGTGTCGAGACCAAAGCCATTTGCCCTCTTCTTCCTCTGCGAAGGTGTAGCTGGCACAGATCGTGTGTGTTTTTCTATAAATATATTAACAGTGGTACATGGTGTATTGTAGAGCATGTGTTTAAAGTGTGTTTAAAAGCAGTGTGAATACTTGTATCCAGGTGTTTGTGCTTGTCTATGCATGTGCAGTTGTGATGCAGAATTTACAGTGCACTTAACACCTGAACAGTGAATATAGTGCCATAATTAGTGCTAAAATGTCATTGACTTGAACAGAGATATCATTTACTCGCCTAAATATATATATATATACACTACCGGTCAAAAGTTTAAGGTCGGTAAGAACTTTTATGTTTGTAAAAGAAGTCTCTTCTGCTCACCAAGGCTGCAATTTTTTGATAAAAAATACACAAAAAACACAGTAAAATTGTGAAATATTATGACAATTTAAAATAACTTTTTTATGTTAATATATATTAAAATGTAATTTATTCCTCTGAAAAAAAAGCTGAATTTTCAGCATCATTACTCCAGTTTTCAGTGTCACATGATCCTTCACAAATCACTCTAATATGATGATTTTATGCTCCAAAAACATGTATGATTATTATCCATGTTGAAAACAGTTTTTTACATTTTTATTTCAGGATTCTTTGATGATAAAAATGTAAAAAACTGTTTTCAACATGGATAATATTACATTTTTAAAAGTTCCAATGGGAAGTGTTTTGGACCCCTTTGACTTTCATTGTATGAACAAAAACTGTTTATTTTGCATTCCACAGAAGAAAGAAAGTCATACAGGTTTGGAATGACACAAGGGTAAGTAAATAATTACATATTTTATTTTTGGGTTGAACTGTCCCTTTAAGAACATGTAATTTGATCCAGATTCTAAAATAAAAGCACTAAAATATTGAGGAAATTCATCAATGTGTGCTTACCTCTTGGCGGTGGGAAAATCTAGAAGAGCATTCGGTCCCGTCCCAGGCACAATACGGATCTCTTGCCAGGCAACACTCGGCACAGGCCTTCCGTAGACCTCGCAGCGGTGCAGGGGCATCTGGGAAATCCCTAAATCTGACCCGAGGTACAGCTGTTGCTGTTGACAGATGAACATACAAGTCTATTAGACACGGTTTACTCTCTGCTAATGGCTGGTGAAGAGTAATTTCAAGCAGACTGACCTTGTCATGGAGAGCTTCATGGCAGTGATAGATGTTGGTTCCTGAAAGAGAAAACAGATCCGCCTTTAAGATCCGAGAATATTTGTTTGATGACATGCTGTGGCTGTGCAGACAGATTTATGGGAGAGCAATTCAATGTACTGAGGTGAAAATTATAGTTGGAGGATTACAATTCCAATAACAAGCAGAAACGCACAGCTCTCTGGGTAATGAACAGTTGGAGCTCATACCCTAAACACTGTCATCTCTTCCAGCACCACTTCTTCCAGATCATGCCAGCTTTCCCTGGGAATGGTCACCACCTTCAACACAGTTCCTAAATCTGATTTGGGATTAAAATATATATTTTTTTATATTAGAATATTATCATGTTTTATACAATATCTCTTAGTAATTGTAACTTGTAAATGTTTCACATGGGTCTGAAACAACATGAGTGTGAATATATTTTTTTAAATAAAAAACATTTGTAGTTTTGTGTGAACTAAGGGAGCTCAGGCATATATTCAAGTGGATATCAAAATTGAGTAACCAGAAAATGCAACCACTAAACTGCAAACTGCTAAAACAATTAAAAATCAAGATATATCCTTATTTTAGTTAAACCTGGATTATATGATGGAATGTGTCATATATGCGCTCTGTGTGAATGATTTTTTGTTGTTTATTCAGAAGTTATATTTCTGTATTGACGGCGAGTTGGTTGGTTTTACTAGCCTGTGCCGATGAACATGACTTCGTACTGGCCGTCCTCAGCTTCCACACGGGGTCCACTACCCAGCTGAGTGAACTGGTACTCCACGTTCGTGCGCACAACTATGGGCTTCCCACCCATTGGTTGCACAGGGTTATACATGGCTGGGTGCAGGCGTGCAAATGTTATTACATCATCGGGAAGGTCTTTGGTGGAGTCAAAACCTCCGAACGTTTTGCTGGGACACTACAGTGGGTAAGAGAGTGGAGATGAAGGGTTAAACTTTCTCACTGATGCAGAGGTTCAGGTCTCAGTATGAAATTCTGAATAATGTAGTGTGGTTTTAGTTATTTATTTTTGAAGTGTTATTAAAAATGTGTTTATTGTATGAAAAGCATTTTTGCAAGAATTGATTATCAAACAAATTCTGGTAAATGTGCTTCCAAATAGGCTAATAAAGTACATTTAGCCAGTTATTTATAATTATTTGTTTTATTATTTGACAAAAATGCACAGATATAAAGCTGTAATTTGTCAAAAAAATAAAAAAAAAAATTCAATGCCAAATATTTTGGCCAGTACTCACTGTGCCAGGACGGGGGTATGGCACTCTGCCCTGGAAGGGAACCCACTGGTGCATTTGGCCCGTCCCTGTGGGCATATGGACCTAGAAATACCCTTCGGATGTCTGCCATACTATACATGCATATAGCTGATCCACTGGAAGATATTACTGAGGAAAGAAGAGGGAGAAAATGGATGTTAAATCATTTATTTAACACAAAAGCTTATATTTACACAAGTGTGTATATGAGAAGTGATTTATCCGTTTTAATTCGACAAGAAAAAAGTTGGGAAAGACCAATGTTTGCATGGATTTTATGGATCAGGAATTTATTAACATTGAAAATGGAGCTTTATGACAGGTGGTCTCTATCTGACAGGTGGTTGTTCAGGAGGAGAGGAAAAATATGGAGGGCTTCGGCATCAGAAAAAGCTATTTTTTTTTAAATATATTTTAATTAAAGATCATAAAGACAAATGTAAAATATGTCAGGCAGAAACCTTATACTGTATCTCCATATTTTTGTCTTTTTTCATAAATCATTACTATTATGTCTGTCTATAGATTTTGCAAATATTTAACAAATGAAAATCTCTTACTTTAGAAGAAACACTATATATGTAAAGGCTAATGTTTTATGTTTGTGAGAAAGCAGAGAAGAGTGTCTTAGTCAGAGTTGTTGTCTGACCATATATGAAGCCACAATATCACCTTTGTTTTTTCCATTTCATGAAAAGGGGCAATTTTGGACTTACAAGGTTTCAGACCGACAGCGATGAGCAAAAATAAGCTGAGCAAAATACGGCCAACAAGGGTTGATTCTGATTTCATGCATACTTTAATGTGCATTTGCTGATGTACAAAATTAGCATTTGTATTGCAGTGTATATGTGTGTATCCAAGCTGTTATTCCTCCTATACAGCCATGAAACCAAACACACTGTGGTGGATCAGCCCTTAGCATTTGTAAAATGTTAATTAGTGAGAAAATCAATTAACCACAGGGCACATGAATAAACTAATTCCCTATCACTCAGTCAGGGTCCCAGACATAAAACGCACACACATATACATGTGCTTTCACACTCTTAACACACATACACACCCAGATAGTACGGGAGATAAAAATACTGATCCATCAGCGCAGAGTTCAGGCCTCATTAAGTGGCAATATTAAAAGCAAGTTCCTAGAATGCACTTCTATTCATCTCAGAAACAGGGCACTTAGAAAACCAATTAAAGCAGTCTAATTCTTTAAAGCCCGTAGTTGAATTTTTGAGTGTTGTGTTCCCTGCATACATTAGGAAATCAGCGAGTTGGGAGCACATGAGCAGGATGTGCATGGATGGTGCGCTTTTGCCTCTCTCGCTTTTTGACAGTGATTAATCGTGATATGTTTGTCTTCTTCCTCATCTCATGTTTACATGCACGCACACCTTCGTACACACACACACACACACACACACACACACACACACACAGTGTGCTCATCCATCATCTTAAAAGTCTTCCCCTTTTTTGAAATATCGTTTATCTGCTCTGTTACTGCCCTCACCCTCCCAGCCCTCCGCCTCCTCGCAGCAGGCCCAGAGAAGAGTGTGGCTGGATGGGGAGTGAGATTCAGGTTACCACCTTAATCATATTTCCACTGAGCTTAAGCTGAATGGGGAAACAGGTAAGAGGGGGCAAAGACCAGGATAAGAAAGAAATTCCCATCCAGAGTGCAGCGCATGTGAAGCCTTTGTCTGAGTCTAAGCCAGATTACCTGAACTGCAAAGCTTCTAAAGAGCCATACAAATCATGCATCACAAAATCACAGCCATCTCATAAAAAAGAAGAGAAAATAAGAAGGAAAAGAATGAAGGGAGAAAAAAAAGTGTGAAGGAAGGAATGAAAGCAAATAAATGAAATGAAGGAAAAAGTGATGGAAGGAAGGAAGGAAGGAAGGAAGGAAGGAAGGAAGGAAGGAAGGAAGGAAGGAAGGAAGGAAGGAAGGAAGGAAAAAGCAAAGAAATTAAATGAAGGAAAAGGTGAAAAAGGGACGGGAGGAAGGAAGGAAGGAGAAAAGGAAGGAAGGAAGGAGGAAAGAGAAGGAAGGAAAAAGCAAATAAATTAAATGAAGGAAAAAGCGAAAGAAGGAAGGAAGGAAGGAAGGAAGGAGGAAAAGGAAGGAAGGAAGGAGGAAAGGATGGAAGGAAGGAAGGAAGGAAGGAAGGAGGAAAGGATGGAAGGAAGGAAGGAAGGAAGGAAGGAAAGGAAGGAAGGAAGGAAGGAAGGAAGGAAGGAAGGAGGAAGGAAGGATTGAGGAAAGGAAGGAAGAAAAAAGCAAAGAAATTAAATGAAGGAAAAGCGAAGGAAGGAAGGAAGGAAGGAAGGAAGGAAGGAAGGAAGGAGGAAAGGAGATGGAAGGAAGGATTGAGGAAAGGGAAGGAAGAAAAGGCAAAGAAATTAAATGAAGAAAAAAGCAAAGGAAGGAAGGAAGGAAGGAAGGAAGGAGGAAAGGAAGGAAGGAAGGAAGGGAAGGAAAGGATGGAAGGAAGGAAGGAAGGAAGGAAGGAAGGAAGGAAGGAAGGGAAGGAAGGAAGGAAGGAAGGAAGGAAGGAAGGAAGGAAGGGAAGGAAGAAAAAGCAAAGAAATTAAATGAAGGAAAGAGTGAAAGAGAAGGAAGGAAGGAAAAGGCAAAGAAAGGAAGGAAGGAAGGAAGGAAGGAAGGAAGGAAAGAGGAAGGAAGAAAGAAAATTGAATAAAGGAAAAAGCGAAGAAAGGAGGAAGGTAGGAAGGAAGGAAGGAAGGAAGGAAAGGAAGGAAGGAAGGAAGGAAGGAAGGAAGGAAGAGGCAGGAAGGAAGGAAGGAAGGAAGGCAAAGGAAGGAAGGAAGGAAGGAAAAAGGCAAAGGAAGGAAGGAAGGAAAAAAGCAAAGAGAAGGAAAGGAAAGAGAAAAGCAAAGAAAGGAAAATAAAAGGAAAGGAAGGAAAGAAAGGGAAAGAAGGAAAAGAAAGGGAAAAGAAAGGAGGGAAGGATGGAAGGGAGGAAGGAAGGAAAAAACAATGGAATTAAATAAGGAAAGGAAAAAAGCTAAGAAAATAAAGAATGGAATAAGAAGAAAAGGAAAGAAAATCCTGTGTAACTTCTTAAGAAATATCTGTTTAGGTTAATTGAATGTATGTCTGTATTACCTGGATGTAGTGAAACACAGCGTAGATCACTGGATTCTTTTGGGTCTTTAGCACTCATCAGAAACACCTCCTCTAGAAGTTAAATAAAAAAATAGAGTTATTAAAATGTACATTAAACTTTACTGACAGTATCTGGAATGTAGCAATGGACATACTGCAATGTCATAGACATACTTACGCAGCTCATCAAAATGTGTGTCTATGCCATTGAGACCGGGCACTGAGCAGGTCAGCTTGGCTTTCAAGAAGGTCGTCCATTTGTTCACGAGACTCCTGTGTCCGCCGATGTCATTCTAGAAAACATGCAAGCAGATTAGCCACATGTTCTTAAATAAAGTTTTAAACATCAGCATGTGATAACACTGTGTGTACAAAGGCACCAGGAAAAGTTTGCTTATCCATTCTGTATGTGATGATACCTTACACAGTTGTCCTATCCTGGAGATAGTAGCTTTGCCTGTGTGTTCACCATCCATCGCATTCTTCTAAGAACAGGAAGATCTTGTCATCTTCAGGATTATCGCTTTCTGGGTATCAGGTGTATTCCTAGAAACCTGGGGTCTGGAATACACACACACAATGCATCAGAACGTCAGTTTCATAGTACTGAAAGAAGATCCAGAAGGAATTGAGCTGTTTAAATCAGGGAAGTTTAAACACACAGAAATGATTGCATACTTGATTAGCTTTTCCAAAATGAGCCAAGACCTCAGTACCGCCAGTTACAGGGGGATCACTGTTACCCAGCTGTGAACGTCTACTCGCTAGCAATACGAAACTGAACCGAAGCACATTTACAAAAA